>CM053597.1:3944641-3966621 GCA_028646575.1 Pseudocheirus occidentalis
GGTGCTTTGCTGCTTCTACGCCGCCATCTTGGCTCCGCCCCCCCCCCCAATCCGAATCTTAAAAGCTGTTGACAGTAGCTTTCTTTTAGGAATCTACTGTTGATTGGCTTTACACCAGGACCCCCAGGCAGCTAAGACTGTGAGGTGCAAAGCAGCCCACAAACCTGTGGGATGAAGAAAGTATCCAGGAAGAGTCCCCTATCCCAGTGCAATCAGAAGTGGGTTTCCTCCCCTCAAAAATGAATCAGGATCACAAATAAGGGGCAGACTTGTTGGTCAAATTTGAATTGCACACAGTAGGTGCACTAAGCATCTGTTATGTTCCAAGACCTGTGCCAGTCACTTTGGATGGAAAGAGGAGGCTGTGATCCCTGCCTTGGCAGCTTCTCCTGATGAATTTAACTTATATCTCCTCAAACAGAGAACTTTACCCTAATGTGGGTCAATGCCATGGTCCTATCCGCCCATCTCTACTACCCCACATTGTTGGGAATCCTAGAGGCTCAGAATCCTGTCCTGGGACCATTCTTTTATCAGGATAGAAGGAAAGCTGGTCAGAAAGGAGCTTGCTGCCCTGCTTCCAATAACACTTCAACCAAGTTGCCAAATCTTCAGGGACAGTACCATTAAAGCATAAAATGACCTGAGCAAAAAGAGAGGAAAAACTTAAAGGGATTGCTGTTGCCACAACACTCAGACCCGTCTAAACATCCCTTGCCACCCACATGACCTCATAGGCAGGGGCTGAGCATGGCCTGAAAGGTTCTGTCAGGAATGGTCATCCAGGCTCTTCCCAGGGTATCCCTTCTGTCCACCCCCATCTGTGATCAAGGGAAGGAAAGAAGCCCTTCTAAGGGACTGAATTAGAAGGGAAAAGCCCTGCCAAAGCACCTAGGGATTGTACATTGATAGTAACACACACACACACACACACACACACACACACACACATCCCATTAGTAACTCAAGTTTCTCCAAGGAAGGTTTGCATTGTACCTGGAGCTGAACCACCAGACAACGTGGATCAATGTCATCATCTGGTGGGAATTACATTTAATTTAACCAACCTGAGTTCAAATCCTGCCTCTCAGATTGATTAGCTATGTGACCTTGGGCTAATCATGTAATCCCTGTACTCCTCTGTTTCCTCATCTGTAAATCAGAATAATATTCATGCATGTAGATATATTCCATTTGATTTTGAACTAGATCTGTGATTTCATTGGCACAGGAAATACGCAGGTAAGGAAAGTTCTTCTTCCAATCGTACCTTCTTTGCAATTTAGAATCTTAGAGAGTTATCTAGAACACAGAAGGATCAGTGTCTCAGCTCAGGTCAGGTGCCAGTGGGTGTCAGAGATGGGACTTGAACCCAAGTCTTTTGGCTTTGAGGTTGGCTCTTTCTCGACTATAGCATCCTGATTTTTATATATCAATGTACAGGCTAATGCCTGTTTCTACATGAAATGGGGTAGATTTCCTCTTCCTGGCAGTCTTCAAGAACAGCTGGATTGCTACTTGTTGGAAATATAGTAGACAGGATTCTTATTAAGGTGTGGTTTAGGCTGGAGATCTTGGGCTTCTCTTCTGATCCTCAGATTTTAGGGTTGTCTCATCACCACACCACATGCCATGGGGGTAACCTCTAGTCCTTGAACTTCTGCCAGGTGGAGAGGCTCCTGACTAATCCTGAGGACAGTACTGGCTGGCCCTAGAGCAGCCTTGCTGAGTCCAGGGGGGCTCACCACTACCATGGCTGCTCCCAGAAGAGGCAAAACTCTTCATCTGTGGTCTCTGGGAAACAGAAAATGTAAAAGAGCTCCCAGTCTTGAGTGGCCCCTTTCTGTTCTCACAATAACTGTGGTGGGCAGAGGAAGGAGAAAAGATCCCTTCACACTACACTTCTTTGTACCAAAAGGAAACATCCACTGACCTTCTGTTTCTCTAAACATGAACTCTTTGACACCTAGTTAGTTACCAGCTGACTGATAGAACTCAATCCCATCTTCAGTAATATTTTCACTATGAAAGAAACTAGAAGAGCCTTTTCTTTGGTTATTCCATATTTAATATGCCCCATATCTCTTTCTATAGTTCTATTAGGATGAAATTCCTACACACAGCCCCAGTGCTCAGTATATGTTCATCAGTGACAGATTGGTGACCTTGGTGAATCAGCAACAGAAATTGCCAATAACAAATTGACAAGATAAGAATATGAATTACAAGACAAAAAGTTGAATTAAAAATAATCTAAACAGAATTTCCACCTATTCTTCAATTATTTCTTTAGTGTGTTGGGTCTAAGCTGTGTGGTGGGGATGCTGCTGAATGCTAAACTATCTGTTGTTCATCATTCTTGTTTTCTCCTTTGTTTCTGAAACTCCAGAAGCAGCATCCCAGGGACTCACTGGATAACTGTGGATGGCTAGAATCCTTGGCGCAGAGTGACACAAAGTCACAAAATGGCATTTCCTCCTATCTAGTGACAGATGTAGTTCTTATCATCAAGAGAAAGAAATGCTATGCTCTGGGACTTAAACTCCTATCGAGAGGAGCAGTCAAGGTCACAGAGAGTTTTGTCATAATAGCATCCATTTCTTTGTCACTTTTCCATCACCATTACTCAGACTCAAGGCCCTGATGCCACTGATCACATGCTTAAGATAAAAGAATCACAGTCATAATCAAATAAAATGTAATGAAATACAGAAGAAACCAGGGAACAATGAGGTCTAGTAGAACTTTGACCAAACTGCAGCTTAGAATCTGAGAAGCAGCACCAAGAGCTGTTTTCAAACAAATGTCCTGCATATGCTGCTATGTTGGGAAGGAGACAAAAGTGACTATCGACACCCAAAAGGGTTGTAAATAACATGCCCATTGAGGAAGGGATGGCTAGACCAACTGTGGTGAAGGAAGCTGATGGGATATTAACGGGTAGGAAGGAACAAGTAGCATGTAGAATTCAGAGCAGTATAGGAAGACAGGAAGCCAACAGAGAACAATGATGTGGATGACAGCTACAGTAATGTAAATGGACACCCCAGTAATGGAATAGCAGGCTGAAAATGTGTTGAGATTAATTGATCAACCCTTACTAGTTCCTAGCCCTGGATCACCACTAGCCTCCTCCTCCCACCAAAAGGTTTCAGAGGCAGGATAGAGAGGATTTCTTGGAATAGAGATCTATAGGGGAGGTCAACCTAGGAAGAGTGGATCATGGAACCAGAGGATTGTAGATTCTGATCTAGACCTGGAAGGGACCTCAGAGGCCATCTGGTGAGACCCTTTCATTTTACAGATGAGAAAACAAAGACCAAATATATTGGCCATCTAAAGATCATACAAAAAATAAATGATGGGATCATTTGAACCTAGGTCTTGTAACTAACTCCAGCCCCAGTTTCACTGCACAACCTGGCCTCTCCAGGATGCAACTCCAGGGAGAAGATGAGGGAGAACTGGCTGGATTGGCAAACTTAGTCTACCTAGACTAAGAAAGAGCAAGTCAAGCTATGAAAACTGCAGAACTTTCGATGGACTTTGGAGACAAAGAATAAATGTATCCAGGTGAGACAAGGGAAGGTGCTCCTTTGGGCATCCACTCAGAGCAGGCATTCCAAAGAACAGTAAGCAAATTTAACCAGATTTGATTCACCATCCTCCAGACTTCCACAATACTAAAGGGATTTGAGATCCATGATATTACTCTCTCATGGAAGTTCTTCATTATTTGGATGCAAATAATGGTGTAAACTTCAGTTTAAGACCTTCTGAAAAGGCAATATGGCAGTGCTCTGCATCAAGGTCCCCTATGCCCCTCCTTCCCTTCTCATTCTCTTCCTTGTGTGCCTTTCTCTATCTGTGTCTCTTTCTTCCCTCTCCCTTTTTCTATCTAGTTTTGTCTGTCTCTATCTCTCTTTCTGTCTCTGTCTCTCTGTCTTTCTGTATCTTTCTGTCTCTGTCTCTGTGTGTCTCTCTTTGTGTGTCTCTGTCTCTGTCTCTCTCTGTCTCTCTGTCTCTGTCTCTGTGTCTCTCTGTCTCTCTGTCTCTCTCTCTGTCTCTTTGTCTCTCTCTCTGTCTCTCTCTGTCTGTCTGTCTGTCTGTCTGTCTGTCTGTCTCTCTCTCTCTCTCTCTCTCTCTCTCTCTCTCTCTCTCTTTCTCTCTCTCTCTCTCTCTCTCTCTCTCTGGCCACATTAAGCATGTCCTCAAAAGCCTTTATACCCTTATCACTGGATCTCTCCTTTATCCTAATACACTCAATTTACAACTTAGTCTACTTCCTTATTCTCCAAGTCATGGTGCACATGACTTCTGCTGCCCTCTAAATTATGGACACATTAAGGGCAGGGCTGAGTATGTAGGTATGTATGGATCTCTTTTCATCTTTATATGCTAATATACAGAGTAGCCAGCTAATAAATGTTTCCTGAATTGCCTGAATAAGATTATTTAATTTTCCAAACTCAGAAAGGTGAGATGATAGAATTCAGTACAAAGTCACTGCTATCCTTGCAGAGCAGAGGTCTCAGCATTATCTGCTCAGATGCTCTCTTGTTTTCTCTCCTCTCACTAGAAAAAAAATATTCCATTAAAAGGTATCTAATTATATTTTCATATAAATCATGCAGACAAAATCCAGAATGGTAAAATAATAATCTGTTTTAAAATGATTTTTATCCCAGGTGACACAAATACTCACAATTGCATATCTCCAACCAAGAACATAGCTAGAATCAATGTGAAGGTTCATCAATTACTAAGACAATAAGCTTTGACTCATGCTCTCAGGACTATGTGTCAATGAGGAGGAATCTCTAATGTGCCTGGCCACTGGGCTTCTTGACACTGCACTAAAAACTAATGGTCCAAAGAAGACTGCAGTGAATGGGTGATGACTAATCACTAATAATGAAGTATCTCCCTATGTCCCTAGTGACCACCCCGGCCTCCCTAACCAACCTGGATACTGCATCCTAGTGATGTGTGGGAACAAGCGAGAGGAGCATTACATCACTCTCTGGTCCCTTTTTGGCACTTATGGCTTTCTTGCTGGCAAAGTCCTCCTCTGCTGCTTTTATACCACTGAAGAAGCAATAAATTCTTTCAACAGAGTCCCACTTGGCTGATGGTCTGAAAATATCTACTCTCCATATGAGTCTTTGTCTTCTACACCCTCATTGCTTTCTTAAGGATCAGACTCCTCTCCCCTGTGTCCCTTCCCTTCCCTTCTTTTCCTTCCTTTCCCTTTTCTTCCCTTCCCTTCCCTTCCCTTCTTTCATACAGCTCCATTTTCTGCCCTTCCATATCTACCCCCTAGCTCTGTTCCCTTTGGAGGACTCTGGATCTCACCCAGGAGACTCTGCCATGTTCTGGGGCTTGAGGCAATCAGCATCACATCAGCCCTGAGCAGGGGCTCATGGAACGTACCACAGTCCAGGGTGTATCCCTCTGTAGCCTGAACTCCACAGTGGCTCACCTCCCTTTCTTTTCAATTTATGAACATTTTACTTGTGTTTTGAGATAACAGAAAAGGTATTGCTCATCTAATACAATAACTCAGACAAGAAAGTTTCCAAATAGTCACCTGTATATTAAAGTTCCTCAGAGATATGTCTTTTCAGTAGAATGACAACTGTATCATTATTTTGTGGCATTTATGTATTTCAAAGTTTATACTGAGCTGACATATGACAATGTTAGCAATTTCAGTTATTGAGTAGTGAGAAAAGGGTCCATGGGCTCTGGGGAACCATGGCCAAAAGGAAGAAAGGGAGGAGGGGCAGACATTCAGTTGTGTTTTCATACACACACACACACACACACACACTCACTCACTTGGGGACAGGGCAGTTTAAGCCAAGGGCTGCCAATTTCTAGGTCCCCTTTCATCTTTCCTGACTATATGATCCACTTCTCTGTAGCAAACCTTTGCAATGACAATCTGCCAGCTGTCTTTACCTAGAGCCAGAAGTCATCATCATTATAATACATATGTTGTTGTTTGTCCTTCAATCTTGAAGAGGACTGTGACATCAGGAAGGGGATGCCATAGCCAAGAAACAAAAGTTGAAGTAGACAGAGAACTCCCTCAAGAGTGCAGTCAGTTCACTGAGGAGCGCATGTGCAAGCATGAAGAAGTAGGAAAGGACAAGTTCAGTAGGTCACAGGGTGATGCCTGCTAAGAAAACCACAAAATTCTGTCCAGGCAGATCACTCCTTAAGTGAGTCAGTGAGCCAGACAAGACTGACTACGTTCAGGTCAAGTGAGGAGTACCCATCATTTGCAATCAGATGGTCACTTTCCCAATGCTCAAAAGTTACTGGGCTTCCCAGTTCAGAAAGGCTCCCATATGCTATGACCCTGCAGTCCCTCCATCTAGCTGGAAAGACTCTACTTCCCATCATCCACCTTTGTCATATGGGGCTATCTATGTATATGATTCAATTCTTGGTTTTGTTTTACAAAATACAGCTTATTCACAATGCTATACCATGCTGCACTTAGGAGATCTATACATTGCCAAAACACTGGATAATCTGAGCAGTGCAGGACAGAGCAGGAGTACTGGGAAAAAACAGTAAAAAGCTATACTTTTCCTTTTAGCCAAGGAGGGACAACAAGAGCTGAGATCATTTGTGGTCAGCTCTTCCAACCTGTTGGCAAGAGCAAAGTAGGGACTCTGCCTGCCACCAGATCTCCTCTTCCCATAGTCATCATCATGGCTGAAGGACAGAGGAAGAAAATGTCACAGGTCCAGGGCTCTCTTAATGCCTCCAGAGCACATTTCACTTTCACCTGCCTGCTTGTGACAGGAAAAAAATGAGACTAGACGAATTTTATTTTTGGATTTCCTAAGCCATTTTATATTTGCATACAACAGCGCTTTCTACTTCCATACAATACTATGTTCTACTTTTAAAAGACTTAAATATTAACTTTAAAATAACTTTAACTTTCTAGTTATTAGCAATTAAATTGTCTAAATATATTTGAAATTAAAGGGAAGAGAAATATCTTGAATAGGTAAGCTAAAAATAGCCTCTTTTGTCAAACTCCAGAATATTTCTTACAAGAGAAACTTCCAGCAAAGGCTTGAGAATTTAAATCTGTCACCTTTCATTCTATCTTGTCAAACACTGACTATTTTAATCAGAGATTCAGATCATATGGGAGCTATTTCTTAAGAAGTGAAAGGAAGCGTCTTGGCTAATGTGCCCCCCAGTCAGAGGGGAAACTGAAAGGTGAGTCACTAAATGTGCCCTGTCCAGGCCTCGGGAAGCCTGAAATTGGCAACAAAAGCTGCTAGGAATAATCCAGATGCCCCCGTCAGTCACTGTTGACCGGTCAAGGCTGTGAGATGACAGTATGCAGGAAAAAAATGACCTTTTGTTTGGCAAATAAAAATCATGGGAAATACACTAAAATACAACTTGGAATTTCATCAGCAGCAAACCCCATATAAAAAGCCAATGAGGATTCTCTAGTGACTGTTCTTTAAGCAAACAGATCCTCATCAATTCTGGACAAAGTAGGGCCATAATCCAAGGGCCATGTGGCTGCTACCAAGACAATAAATGTGGCCCAGAAACCAGATTCTTTCTGTTTTTTCAACCCAGTGACTAGTCCTTCCAGAAGTTACCTTCCACAAATCAAATTGGGTTGGGGGGGGGGAGAGTATATGACAGCCAAAAAACAAAGTTTGAAGTCATTCTTTATAATTTCTGGAACTCTGAAAGGAAAATAGCCTATACAGACAGGCTACCAAAAAATCTATACCCATTAAAAATCTAACATCCACATATACATGGTCTTGGTTTATGTCTATGAGTAGGGTCCAGCCGACAATAGGGAAATGGCCAAAGGATATGAAAGGCAATTCTCAAAGGAAAAATAAGTAAATAATCCATAATCACCTAAAAACATAAAACAATGATTAGAAAACCCCATATTTTAATAATTACAATGACAACATCTGGCCTTATATAGGGTTTTAACATTTTAAAATACTTTTCAAGTATCATTCCATCTGCTCCTCCCAACATCCTTTGAGATAAACATAGGTATGATTTTATTCTTGAGAACTCATACATAAGTGAAGCACAAATGGTGAGTCACCCAGTCATGGGGTTGTGTTCATCCCTAATCTCTCAGAAGTCCAAAGTCTGCGCTCTTTATTGTACTCGTGAGTTTAAAATGACAAGATTCAGTACTGGATGCCTTGTGATAGAGAGTGGGGACAGAAGTCAGACTGTCAAGTGGGGCAATCTTCTTGGAAAGCCAAAGGTCAGAGGCAAGTCAATCCAGCAAAGAAGCAGGAAGGAGTCCAATTAACTCCTCTCCCACAAAGCGCTAGAAAACAGACCAAACTACCACATCTCACCAGTCAGATTGGCTAAGATGACAAAACAGGAAAATGACAAGTGCTGGAGAGGATGTGGAAAAATTGGACACTTATGCATTGTTGGTGGAGCTGTGAACTGATACAACCATTCTGGAGGGCAATCTGGAACTATGCCCAAAGGGCTATAAATAATTGCATACCCTTTGACCCAGTAATACCACTTTTGGGGCTATATCCCAAAGAGATCATAGAAGTGGGAAAAGGATTCATATGTACAAAAATATTTATTGCAGCTCTCTTTGTGGTGGCAAAAAAACTGGAAATTTAGGGAATGCCCATCAATTGGGGAATGGCTGAACAAGTTGTGGTATATGAATGTAATGGAATACTATTGTGCTATAAGAAATGGGAAGGAGATGGACTGCATAATTGCCTGGAGAGGCTTATACAAATTGATGCTGAGCAGATGAGCAGAACCAGAAAAAATTTGTACACAGTCACAGACACATCGTATGCGTGACAGCCAGCCTTGATAAACTGGACTCTTCTCAGCAACACACAGTTAAAAGACAACTCTACAAGTCTCAGTATGGAAGGAGGTATCCACATTTAGAGAAAGATCTAGAAAGACCAGAGTTTAAATGGAGACAGAAGCAATACATGCTATTGTTCTTTTCTATGTTTGGTTTTGTTTCTTTATTCCCATTGTTCTCTCCATTGGTTACAATGCTTCTATACAACCAGACTATTGTACAATGTGAAAGAGCTTGCAGATCCTATACTTGATTGTATGCCACCATGGGGCGGGGGGGGGGGGGGGGGTGTTGGGGAGGAAGGGGAGAAAATCTGAAACTCAAGTGATTCTGGAACAGAATCTTGTAAGCTAAAAGTAAACAAACAAGTCAAGAAAAAAAAAAGAAAAGAGACCAAACTAAATAGTGACCAAAAAATCCAAAAGCAAAGCACCGCGAGAGGTCAGAATAGACAGATAGGGAGGTCTGTGGACACTGGAGAAGAGTCTAGCCATGAGTGGCCACGGTGAGCCTTCTGGTGCAGAGACAGAATGAATGCCTATTCATAGCCAGGAACCAGGGCAGGAGGAGGTCCCTAGCTTTGTTCAAAGAACAGGAACAGTCTGGAACTGGCATATTTGTCATTTACTACCCAGTGCTGAGTCACAGAGTTATCACCCTGAAGCTGTACTCCTCCAGCTGCACAATGGCAGCTGCGGCCAGCATCAGCTTCATGGACCTCCATCCAGGGACAAGCCCATAGTTGTGATGTTCTGGCCCAAATCCAGGTCAACAACTCATGGAGTTCCCACCAGGCTGGCAGCTCTCACACTTTGTCCTGGGTCTTACAACTTTGAGAGCATTGGAAGATTCCAGGTCACCAGCCTGAGCTGTCCCTGAAATTCTGGAATAAAACAACACTGAAAGCAGGAACAAGACCCGTGGCGACACAACATATGATTAAGCATGAGCCAACCATTGCCTCCAGAAGCACACATGTTCTAATACATAGTATGATATCATAAAGATGATGTTGAAGGAGGGACAGACATGGCTGTACCAAAAACATTATTCCAATGGTGTCATTCATAACTGAACAAAACCTGAAATTTAATTCAACAAGAGACATCTCTTGAGCATAAAAAAAACCAAAACACCACCTTCCCTCCATGAGTCCATGACCTATTAAATCGAGTAATTAGATAATCACTAAACAAACTGTGCCATGTGAGCATAAACATACAGTAACCCTATTGAGCTATAGAAATGCTAAATATACAAGCTTGGCTTCAAAGAAGAGATGAGGAAGTGTGCCTTTCTCCAGTTATTGGAAAGGTAAAGGAATATTCCCATGATACTCCACTGATATGCTGGTTAATTGGACAGAACTGGCTTTTTCCTCTTTTAAGTCTTTAATATAAAGGTGGCTCCATGAAATGAGGAGAGCCATACATTTGGAAGTGAAGGGAACAGGACATAAAAAGACAAATGACAAAAATGTAGAGTCCGTGACTCCACATAAATCACAGGAACGTGGTTCCATAATGATGTGGACGTCAAGCCTCTGTGTGGCAACATCAGCCTCCTTTTCCTTTCTCTTCTTTTAAAGCGTTTTCTAAACTTAGCGTTTAATAAGTCCCCATATCAGGAGCTTGTGCTAGATGCTGCACAAGACAAATATATATGCAAAGACAAAAGTAAGACTGCCCCTGTCCTCAAGGGGCATTTGCTTCACCAGGGAGACATATTGCATATATAAGTTTATACAGAAAGAATAGAAGATAATTTGGGCGAGTGCAGGGTGCCATGAACTGGGGGATCTGGAAAGGTGTGATTTTAAAAGGGAAATGAGATTTGGATGAATAGAACAAAATCATTAGCTATGGCTATATGAACACCATTAACAGGGACAGACACTGGAATGTCATTGATCCAGGGAACTCCCAGGTGAGGAAACTCATTTTACTAGTGCAAGTCAGCAGCTCTGCAACGTAAAGCAACTTAACCTCTGCTAAGTGAAATGCCCATGCTCACCCAGCCAATATGGTGGAAAGCCAAACCTGAACCCTTGGCCTCCTTGCCTTGAGGATGGCTTCCCATTCCCTTGATTATCCTAACACACTAATATTAATAACACTGAGATCCAGGTGAAGTGGGGCATAGAGGTCACAGAAAACCTGCAGAAGGGACTTGGGAACAATTAGGACATTCGTGTCAGGATCTAGTGAAACTTTAACGACCTGTCAGTAATGGTTCATGGTTTCCTCTGTGTGTGTGTGTGTGTGGGGGGGGGGGGGGGTTCTCATTTGTAGAGCAGAATGTTTGTTTCTGATGATGGTTACTAAATTTAGAATATGTTTCAAAAGAAAATAAAATGGAGTAGAAATGCTGCCAGATTTTGGAGCTGGGCATTGGGCGTTTCCACAAGGCAGTCCTGAGAATAACAGTAAGACACATTCTTAAGCAAAGCTATCATTACCGCTGCACCCTCGGTAACCCCAATTGTTTAGCCTCTGGCCAGCTCTTCCCTAGCCACCCTCGGGATGGGAGCAGCTGAGCTCTACCTTAATATGTCTCTAGGTTGTGTCTGTCTGTATGCCTCTGTATGTCTCTCTGTCTCTGTCCCTCTGTCTCTGTCGATCTCTGTCCCTGTGTCTTTCTGTCTTTGTCCCTCTGTCTCTCTCCATATCTGTCTCTGTGTCTGTCTCTCTCTGTCTTTGTTTATTTCTGTGTGGCTCTGTCCTGTCTCTCTGTCTCTCTGATTCTCTGTCTCTCTCTGTCCATCTCTATGTCTGACTGTGTCTCTCTGTCTCTGTCTCTGTCTCTGTCTCTCTCTCTCTCCCTCCCTTTCTCCCCCCCTCTCTCTCTGTCTTTCTGTCCCTGTCTCTGTCTCCCTCCCTCTCTCTCCCTCCCTCCCTTCCTCCCTCTTCCCCTCCCTCTCTCACCACCCCACTCCCCAGCCCCAGCAGCAGCATTATAGATGTAAGAAAGTGGGCAGGGGGTGGCCAATCCCTTTCTTTATTCTTCAGTTCTATGGCCTCAACCCATCATCCTTGGAAAGTCTTTAATTTTGATGTCCTCCAACAGTTCCCACAATACATGTGTATTTGCTGCTGAGTTAGGAGGACTGAGATCAGACCAAAAAAATAATGCTCCCAGCAGGGTTCTGGGAAACAGAGAAGCTTCACTGTTGTTCTAGAGAGTAAGGAAGGTTTCTTCACAAAGGAGAATCTAATGATGAGTCTTTTTATCTTGTCAACTCGTTTGCCAAAGGGTGTCCCATTTCTCCAGCTACACATACAAAATTACTATTCCTTTGTAAACAGCCCTCTTGTAAAGTGTTATCATCTTTAACATTATTATTATTTTCCATTTTAAGGTTCAGATACGAATTGAAATTTAGAGTGAAGAGGAAAACAGCATCTTCATGGCTCATCCTTGTCCTCCCTGGTGCCCCTGTCACTCCCATCTGTCCCACTGGGGGCTGCCCCACCGCTTGGGTCTGACAGTGCTACTCCACTGTTCAGAACCTCCACGGGCTGTCTTTCCTCCAGAGTCAACACAAATTGCTCTGTTTGGGATATGAAGTAAAAGGGAAGATGGAAACCAGCATTTGTTCATGGACTCCTTTAGACCAAACGTCTCAGAGGTAGCATCTCCTCTCACCCTCGTAACTACCTTTGAAGACATGTGCTGTCATGATCCCTATTTTAGAGCTGAGAACACCGAAACAGACAAAGGTCAAGGGACTTGCCCAGGATCACGTAGCTAGTAAGTATCTGAGGCTACATTTGAACTCAGGTCTTCCTAACTCCAGCCCCAGTGCTCTATCCATTGTACCACCCAGCCTTTCACACACTAGCTAAAATCTGTCCTTAGAAGTATATAAAAAAGTCAGCCCCTCCAGTCACACTCTAGTCTAGGTGAACTGTCCTTCCGGTCAGCCTCCACGCATGATGCCCCTTCTCCATTCCCTGTGCCTTTGCCCTGGCTGTCCCACATGCCTCAAATACATGCAGATTCCTCATCTCCACTTCTGAGAATTCCTAGCTTCCTCCAGAGTTCACCTCAAAAGCCCCATGCAAATCAAGGCTGTTCCTGATCCACCCAGCTGCTCACACCTCTCCCAGGCAAATTATCTGGCAATTTAGAGACAGAGAAACAGGCAGAGACAGAGCGATGCCCATGTATGTACATATATGTGTGCATATGTATGTGTGTATCTATCTTGCATGGAAATCCAGTGGGAAGGTACAGGATAGGGAACAGGTTGGCAACTGTACAAAGAGGGCTCCAAAGAAGAGAAGTTACAGAATGCATGGAAGAATTGAAGGATGTAAGGAAGAAGCAGACCGGTCACCTGGGAAGAGCAAGGGGTGATTCATCAACAATGTCCAGATGGTGGGAGGAAGTCAGGATGGCCTTTAGGAAGTTAGTGACCCCTGAGTGATGGTGATTTGTGCAGACACGGGGGCGGGGAGTCTGGGGGGGCAAGCGACCACTGGCTCTGATCTGTGTCATGAAAGGGAACCCCTGAAAACCGGTGAAGCCACAGATCCATGGGACTTTTGGAGCACTTTGTGCTTACTTGTGTGGGTACACTTGGCATTTCCATCAACAGAATGCAGTAAGCACTCACTTTGGCATCCCCAGGATCTGTACAGAGAGCACCAAGCACGTGACCGCACATAATAAGTACCCTCCCCCATTCGGGGGACATGGGGGTTAGGGCTGCTCCCTAGGAAATGGGGATGTCCAAGTCTGTCCTCCCATACCAGACGTTCACCTCCAAGCAGAAGCAGCAGATCGGCCTGCTGGGTGAGCTCCGTCAGAGCAACACCAAGCTTCCTCTCTGAGCACCTCGGCTGCTCCCAGCCCAAGCTCACAGCTAAGCCCGGGCTCTGTGTTTATACCTACCCTCTCTAACCCACTCTGATTCTCAGGGCACCAGGATTTTCTC
The DNA here is from genome assembly GCA_028646575.1 of Pseudocheirus occidentalis. Lineage (NCBI taxonomy): Eukaryota > Metazoa > Chordata > Mammalia > Diprotodontia > Pseudocheiridae > Pseudocheirus > Pseudocheirus occidentalis. The sequence continues at coordinate 3,958,462 of CM053597.1, forward strand.
AATCAAGTCTATATTTTCTTTTTTTAAGCACTTTTAAGAATTTTGTAATTACATTTCACATGCTTTTAAAAAAAGCTTGAGAAAATATCATGTCTGTGACCTTTTCCATTTATCCCTGCCCTTTGTGAGAATGGGAGTTATTTTTACAGTTTGTGGTATCTCAGGAAGTCTTTGTTTTCCCTCCTTCTAGACATCAAGGCAAGAGCAAAGGAAAAATTGTAATTAAGGAGGACTGGGAGAAACAAAGGAGGAAGTGGGTCCAGGAATACTTTGCATTTTTGCTGAAAGGTGAATGGGGAAAATCCCCATTTTTCCTTTGTCCCAAAATGAGCATGTGTCATACCTGAAGCTGTCCACAGAAAGTAATGAAGGAACAAGGTCATTCACCTCCCTCCCATGGAAAGGTCTCTTCACTCCTCTGACCTGATGTAGCAAGTTCTTCCTATGGCACACCGGCAGCCCAGACAGCCATGAGTCAGTTCTGATTTGGGCTCCCAGGGTCAGACAACATGATACCGTGGGCTGAGCTTTGGATCGAGAGTCAAAGGCCCTGAGTTCCAATCTGACCTTTGATGCCTTCATCACAGCTCTGGACCTGTGGCTGATATTCTGATGGGAGTGGGAGGTGAAAAGCCTGAATATAGTACCTACTATGTGCTTCAAGCCTTTTACAGATATGATCTTGTTTAGGCCTTGTGACAGCCCAGAAATGTACAGGCTGTTATCATCCCCATCTTACAGTTGAACTAAGGCAAACAGAGGTCAAGGGACCCATGGCCACATAGCTAGCAAGTGTCTGGGGTCATATTTGAACTCAGGTCTTCCTGACTCCGGGCCCAGCTGCCTCTGATGTCTGACATGTGCCCATGACAATGTTTCCTACAAACCAGACTATCCAGTCAGTCCCTCACTACAGAAGACAGGAGAGCCCCTACCAAGCAATGCCAAAGACATCCCCACAAGGGCTGCCTAAACAAAAGGGCAAAGTCAGAAACTACCCAAAGGAGCTAAGAAGCATCTGAGACCCTGGAGACCCTAGAGTAAAGATGTGGGGAAGAAGGAGGTTCTTTTGTTTTCAGCCGCATACTTCCTGCTCCCTTCTCGCTCCCCTCCCTGCCCCCCATCACCCTTTTGAACAAGCTCCTTTCGGTCCCTTCTCAGCCTCAGCTCCCCATCCCATTCTACCTTCCTCCCTCCTGATTCAAAACTTTTCAAAAGGGAGGGGCTTGTGGGGCCAGTGAGTAAAAGGAAGTCATTTGGGTTCCCTGCGCCGTGCTCCCCCACTACCGCCACACACAGCCATACCCAACCTTTCCCCTGACTTTTGGTCCTAATCTTAAGGCTTCCCAGGAGAAGTTACAACTGCTCCAATAGGCCACTTAAAGCACAAATTGCCTCTTCGGTCTTTCCCACATAATTAACACAACTTTAAAGTGCTGACGTCCTCCTTTCTGCTCCATCTGTTTCCATGTGCTCCACATTTTATCTGATATAACCTTATAGCAGCCTTCAATATTTTTGCCTATTTTAAAATTAACTGACCCTCAAATTCCAATATTGATCTCCACTCTACCCCCAATCAATACTAATCTCTCAGATAAATTAGTCTTTACACTGACCACAACAAAAGTCATTACATGCATATTAGTCAGTTGCTAGAACATACATTTCATTAGTGTAAAAGATGACAAACATGTATTTTGTATTCCAATATTCAAAGCATCTACATTTGAGCTGCCCCCACACTTGGAAGGTAAGGATTTGTGTGATAACCAACTTTCTGGCTTCATTTCTAACCTTTTAAAATGGAATTAGTAGGTATTTAAGGTGATTTTAAATAGCACGTTGAATTTCTGGTACAAATGATAGTCTGATCTATAAAACCATCCCACAATTACAACCAGAGTGAACTTGTAACCATGGAGACAGATATGAGCTGGTGCTCAGGTAGGAGAGCTCCCCCGCCCATCACATCAATCATGGTTTGTCTATGGAAAGTGGTCCATCTGTTTGGTCTGGCGGAGGGGGAAAAGGAGTGAATGAAAAGAGGCAAAGGGAGAAGAGGAAGGAAGGGAAGTCAGCGACATTCAGGCAGCTTTTGAACAGGCTCCCCAGTTGGGGACCCATCGCCACCTGCCGTAGGTAGCTAACTCTGCTCCCACTGGCTACTCACACACTGAATTTCTCTTCCAATAAAGGTTCTCTCGCAGTGTTCCCAGCAGCTCTCTTCCCTCTCCTCACGTCCTCCACCACATCATGCTGAGCCCTTTGAAATGCCCTCTTGCTTTCGCTCCGGCTAGGAGAGCACAAATGGCACGCCGTTGAGGAGAATAGACCACAAGCTCTCTTTTTCCAGATCTTCCCCGCTCCTTGGAATGATGGATTTAGACATGAAGGGAAACTTTGTTCTCAAACCTACCAGTCATCTGCTTTCCTCAGCAGACTTCCTCCCATCCCTCCCATACCCTGCCTGGCCTCCTTCCCCAATTCCTTTTTCTCTTACTCCCAATTTGGTGATAATTGAATCCATGACTGTAGAAAAAGCCAACCTTCCCAACCCTGGAGGTGCAGTTTCTTGTTCTCACCCAGTCCCACTCCTCCAGATCTGCTCTTCCTCCCCATCCACTGTGCCCTCTGAAAACCCATCTCTATAATTATAATGCTTCACTTTATCTCAGACCTCTCCTTCTCCTGCTCTAATCTAAAGACTTCCTAGAGACGACATGGCATTCTTGGCTGCTCTTTCCAATACCGGATATTCCTTCTTCTGTAGTCCCTGGTCCCGTTGGGGAAGCTAGGTTAATCTTTGCCTCCTATTTCCACTTCTAGGCTATCCTGTTGGTATAACTCACAGAAATCTTTTCTTCTTTGAGGTTCCCTCTACTGAAATTTATCACCCAATCCAGATCCTGGTGGCATTTTTTTCCTGCTACCCCCCCCCCAAGACATTCTCTCTACTTCCTCAACAAGTTCAGTGCCTGGTTCAGTCTCCCTTTCCACAACAATACCTTTTTTCAAACTTGACCACTTCAAAATACCTATTGATTTTTCCCTTAAAGGTCACAGCTTCCCAGTTCCTCAGCATTCCCAACTCCCAGCATTTGTTCCTCCACTTCACCCCAGGGACACACAGCCTTGATCCTGCTGTCACCCATAATGTTTTGCTGCCACATTTGAAAACTCCCAAACCCCTTTATCTGATCACAGTCTTTCCTCGTCCTACATCCCTCTATACTTCATTACTTCAGAACATATTCTTCATCTTCAAGATGACCTCCATCACCCCTACCTTCCAATAGCTAGCTAACCCATCACGCTGCCATGTCTCCATTCTCCCTCTTTTTGAGTTCAGAGCCCTTGGTGAACCTGCTGAACTCCATATTTCAAAATCCTTTCTACTTTATCCTGTTGCTACTTGCGTCCTACCAACTCCTGAATTATTCTCAGCTTCAGCCCCTTGGGTCTTACTCACAACCAGTTAACAGAACAAAATAAAGGAGTGGAGGCCGAGACAAAACAAGCAGACTGGCTGTGCCACAGATCCACTATCTTAGCTCCCCAGCTCCTCACTGAATAGAAGCACTGATTCTGCTCCTGCCCAATCAAGCCCCTGGCCCATTCACCACAGAGGCTGCACAAACCCCTCCTTAGCTCCTCACACATCCCCAAACTCATTCTCATTCTCTCTCTCTCTCTCTCTCTCTCTCTCTCTCTCTCTCTCTCTCTCTCTCTCTCTCTCTCTCTCTGTCTCTCTCTCTCTCTGTCTCTCTCTGCCTCTTTCTGTCTCTCTCTCTGTCTCTCTCTCTCTGTCTCTCTCCGTCTCTCTCTCCGTCTCTCTCTCCCTCTCTCTCTCTCTCTCTCTCTCTCTTAGCCTCCAAAGTTGGTGCTGAAAAGTGTCTAGAATCATGAGTATCTTTGCTCCAAGAAGGAACAAAGAATGTCTCTGCACTCCCAAGTTCTCATTCATTCTACATCCCTCAGGCAGACACACAGTGTAGCATCAGCATTTTCTCCACCAATTAGGAGTTGTAAAGCCACACACAAGTAGCTTTCCAGAAGAATGCTGCTATGGACAGCTTTTTAGGGTTCTGATGACACAGTATAGTGAACTCTCTGTTTATTCAGTAATAAATTAGGGCAAAACATTCACAGAAAAATAAAGGTGCAGCATTCAGAATGTTACAACTTATCACAGAAAATCAAAATACAGTATTCACCGTCTCACAACTCAACAACTTATCACTAAAATGGCCACATAGTTTTTACCAAAGTGGTCACATAATTTTGAACAAAGTACAATCATTTAATAACTCAATCATTCAATGGTTCTTTTTCAAACAAGGTACATTCATTTAGAAAATCCATCTTTTAGTTCAGACCTTAATTCAATCAGTCTTAAGGAGGAGAGCCTCCTTAACCCTTAACTCACTCATCCTTAGGGACACAAAGTACAGCAGTCAAAGGTCTCCACCCATGGGGTGCCATTAAGTTACAAATTTCATTACCATTACAGGAGTCTCATGAAAAATGCTACAGACTTGGCTAGAAACTCCTGCTCCAAATGGAAATGATTTCTGAGACTTACTCCTGAATTACTCCCTGTCCTGGGTTTGACACAGACTATCCCAGTGTCCAAAAAAGAAAGTTAATTTTCAAAATATCTTTGTGAAAGGGTTTTACTTTGGTCAGATGATGTTCCCCAATGCTTGGTTAAGGAAATGTGGTCACTGTACATGAACGGGATCTCCTTACTTACTCAAAGGATACACTGAGGTTGAAGATGCCCTGACATCCTTCTCCCCTCCCCAACCCCACCTCCCAACCCCACCCCCATCTTCCTTGAAAATGGAGGTCAGACAGTCTGTGGTTGGAGCCTCCCCCAGAGAAGAGAAAGTCTTGAAAAGGCTGAACACATACAAAAAAATCATAGTCGATGGAGAGGCAGGAATGTGTCCTTCCCTGCTATGAAAACTTTCTCCAGGTCCACTTAGAGGTGGGGGAGGTGGTCTGCACTGCAACCATAAAGTGAGAAGGGGATTTTCCTTTATTTGTGGTTACTAACGGCAACAGGGAATCAATAATAGTGTCGCTGAGACCCCAGTCAGTTAATAAACATTTACTAAGCAGTTACTATGTGTTAGGTGGCCAAAGAAAGTCAACAACCACCTGCCTTTGAGGAGCTCACATTCTAAGTGGGGAAACAGCAAACAGACAAACAAAACCGCATACATGCGAGATGCCAAGAGGACCAGGGAGGAGAGGGGGGCGGGGAGCAATCCCTGGGAGCCAGAAGCTCCCAGGAGGGTCAGGCTTCTTCTAAGAGGGGGAGTTTGGGCTGAGGTTTGTCAGGGAAGCTGCTGCATGGGGAGGAGGAGGGAGAGCATTCTCAGGGGGAGAAACAGTGGGGAAGGAGGGGAGAGGGGAAAGGGGAGGGAAGGAAGGGAAGGGAAGGGGGAAGGGAGAGGAGGGGAGGTGGGAAAGGGAGGGAGGGGAGGGAGGAGAGGGAGGGGAAGGAAGGGAGGGAGGGGAGGGGGAAAGGGATGGAGGGGAGGGAGAGGGACTTGTTATTCCCCCTCCAGGCTTTAGTTTCCTCATCTGTAAAATGAAGGATCCAGACCCCACAGCCTCTAGGGGCCCTTCTAGCTCTAAATCTCTTGACTCTTGGATCTTATGGAATCTGATTCCTGCCTTTTCCTGAAAACGCCTCTTCCCGGAAATGAACATGATCACCTGGATACAGACTGATCATTGCACAGACAGCAGAACACACACACACACATGCTCACACACTGCACACATGCACACATGTGCGCACATACTCATTCACACTTACACCATTCTCACACATGCACACATACTCACACACATGCATGCATATACTCACACACATGAACATGAACTTGCACACATGAGCTCTTAAAAGCTCAGGTTTGATCAGAAGTCAGCCTACCATAGTTATGAGGCTCTTCACCCCAAGGGTGGTTGCTAACAGTGAGATTTTTTTGGCCTGTCTACTTAAGGCACTCAGAAAATGCCTGTCTGTACTGAGAAAGAAAGCCCCAGGTCTTGCAAAGGCTGGAGCACTAGGTCAGGTCGGCACTCAGGAGCCCGACTCTCCCGGCTGCAGCACGCAGCTAGACAACAGAGGCTTGGAAGCAAGGCCTGTGAGGCCCATGATGTGCAGCCAGTCCCCTGAGCTTGCCCCCTGGTTTCTGCTGTGCACACCGGTCCTGCGGCAGATCCACTGGGTCGTCAAACCAAGACTCTCCAGTTCAGCAGAAAGTCAGGCAATGATCCAAAGGATTCGAGCCAAACGGGGTGGGCGGCCGCCTAACCTCAGGGATTGTGGGGATGATTTTTCAGCCTCAATTAGCACGCAGCTGTAGAGGCACAGCCATAATTTGCTAAGTAAACATCACCTTTACCTCACATAAGGAAACGTGTTCAGCACTCAGGTACACTCCCAGCCACTTAGACTTCACAAGAACAAAAAGAGGGCGGTGTGGGTGAGCAGAATTGGTTCTGAAAATTATCTGAAGGTTTTGGAGGACTGCGTGTTCAGGTGGAGACAGCTGTGTGACGTGACAGTCAAGAAAACCTGTTTGACCTTGAACTTCATTAAGAGGCGGGTGCCCTGGTGTCTCTGACCCATGGAGGTGTATTGAAGCTCAGTGTCTACCCTGAACCTTGGAAATCTCAACGACTGTCTCCAGTTCTGACACCACATTGGAAGAACATTGATAAGAGGAGGAGAACCAGGATGGAAAAGACCCGGACCTCGAATCCGTGACATTTAGGAATTGTTTCTACATGATTATACAGATTGGCTGATTTATTGAGGTGAGAGAACAGGGGCATCATGCCTGGAAGAAACTTAAGAGAGAGAAAAGATGTCTTAAGGCTTTTGAAAGACCTAAAATGGAAGAAGAATTAGTCTTATTAGAACTAGGCTCAAGGGGCAGTAGCTGCAGAGAGGCAGATTTCCGCTTGTTTTAAGAAATGATTTCCTGACAATCTCATCTGGAATGGCCTGCCTCGGGGTAGTAGGGTTGTGCCTAAGGGGAGAACTTTCAGGGAAGGCTGGAGAACCACTCGGCCATACTGTAGTCATATTGTTTCAGGGAAGACTTGACCAGATGGCTTCCAAGGTCCCTTCCAACTCTGAGATTCTGGGTGATGTCTGGAATACCATATTACCCAGCCTCCAGATAAGAATTGTCTCACCTTAAACCTCTTCCTTTGAAACTCCACATGTAGCTCGTGCTCCATGCTGGGCCCACTACCTCAGTCCACTACCCGCAGGGTGGCCACTCTTTCTGCCCTCAGGGTCTACTTCTGCTTCTTTGTGAGTCCACACCCGTAAGGGGCAAGGGGGCAGACGTCTGTCTCTTAGGGCTCCTGTGAGCCTCTCCAGTTGGCATTTGGGCATCTTAGCCCAGATTCCTCAGAAGCTGGCCAGGAACCAATCGAGCTCAGAGTAACCATTTCTTTAGAGCCGATCTAAGCCATATCATCGCAGTGTCATCTGAAAATGTAGAGTCTTGTGTCGGATTAGTTACTGTCTTTACTACAACCTCTATTAAAACTCATCAACTGGCAGTTCTGGATTTTTGTCTATAAGGAGACATTATAGACCTGATTTTAAAAAATACATTTACAGTATGATGGTGGAAAACCACAATCAGTCACGAAAATTGAAAACATAAATTATGGAGGTTATGAAGGAAGAAAAGTCCAAGAGTGTCTCCAAAACTACAATAGTCCTTAAAATATAAATGTGTGAAACAGGAGCTAATAATGAATTAAAGAAAATGCGAATAAAACCATAGCCCTTGGGTTAGAAATAGCTAGCAAAAATCAAGAACTATCTCATCAGAATGAAAACTTTTGAATATGATAACACCTCTATAATGGGAACCTGAAGCTCTTTCCTGCCCCCAGCCCCTTTGCTTAAGTGGCTCCAAAAATGTTCCCTGATTTGGTGGTCACGTGGAGCCCATGGTGAGAGGCTTGTTTTTTGGGAATGGCCACACCTTGTTACTTTGTAATTGGACAGTGGGTGAAGAGGGCTGACCCAGCAGAAGCCTATACATACATCCTCATGTGAGGCTTTGCTTTAGGGCTCACTTTGAGAAGAGTTGTGTGATTTGGCCAGATGAG
>CM053597.1:3967121-3998631 GCA_028646575.1 Pseudocheirus occidentalis
TCCTCCTCCTCCCTCCTCCCTCCCTCTCTCTCTCTCCAGCTGGTGTGCCTGACTGCTGCGTCCTCCCATCCATCGCAGCCCCAGATAACCTGCTCAGTCAGCTGGAGCCCCCTGCGGACAGCTGGCTCACTCCCGCTCGGGCTCTCGCTCTCAGCTGAGTGGAGGCTGCCAGGGAGCGCTGGCTGGAAGCGGGGGCGCAGCGGCGGCGGCGGCGGCAGAAGGAAGGACGGCGGCCAGGGGCGCACCGCAGCCCCGGCATCTGCCCCGGCCCCGGCCCGGTCCCCGCTGGCGGACTCTATTGTTCCCGCGGCTTGCCTTCCGAAGGGAACAATAGCCGTGAGTGGAGCCGGGCGCCGGGCTTCGGAGGCGGCAGAAGCGGCTCAGCGCGCTCGCTCGCTCCGGCTGGCCGCAAACACTCCTGACGCTCGGGACCTCCTTTCTTCTCCTCCACCTACTCTTGCAGCTGCCGCCTCCCCATCCAAGGCCTCGGACCTTGACCCCTGAGCGGGACCTGCAGGAGTGCGGGAGTCATGGGGCATCCGGGAGGGAGGGTGGCCCCCTGCCTCTGCAGGCGAGGAGGAGAGGGGCTTCTTCTCCTCCTTCTTCTCCTCGTCCTCATTCTCATTCTCGGGGCCAGTGAGGCTGGGGCACACAGCGGATCTCAGACTTCGCTCCTCTATTTGTGGAAGACCGGTAAGTCCATCGGGGCGACTTTGGAGGAGGTGGGCGGGGGTGCAGACTTTGGCACCTTGTGGCTATGCGTGTCCTCTACCGGGGTCCAGACTATAAGGCGTGCGCTCGAGAATTATTCTGCAAGTGGAGCTCGAAGTCTGAGAAACCCAAGAGAGGGGCATTTGTTTATCACTGACCTGGGGCCAGGGCGATATCCCAAGGAACCCGTGCCCAGAGGAGGTGGGCTGGCTCCTGGGAGTATGGAAGAGCCGCCTCGGGCTCTGGGACGGCTTAATCTGGGCAGCCCGGTCTCACCCACATAAGGAGGCACAACATCTTCCCTGAAGGGCTGTCTTTTTACTTGTGACTCGTGAAAATCAGCGGTGCCCAGGGCAGAGAGGAGTTCAGCTGGTGCCTGCCTCAGCCCTTCAAAGCTTTTGTGTCATCTGCGTCCAGCCGATGGTGTATCTATCAGTTGGGGGGGAGGGAGGCTTTTTAGTTCGGATTTGTTAGATGCAGCCTGTCACATAAGAGTTCATAATGGACGTGAAATAAACCGAAGGTCAGTAGCTGGAGACTGGAGTGGCCCAGGACTCCTGGCTTTCAGGGTGGGCATCAGGCCACATCAGGCTCAACTCCGGGACTGGCGCTGGCAAATCAGTGGAAACCCTCCTTGCTCAGGCTGAATTTCTCCTCAGGAGGAATCCTGCCCTTTCCAAGCGACCCTCAGCACACAAGCCAGAGCTGACTGTCCCCGAAGGGGGCAAGTGGCTCGCGTGGGGAGGGGTGAGCTTTGTGCAAACAGAATAATAATAATGAGGTTCCAACAAACCGAGATTCTTGGGCTCTCAGCCCAGAGCTGTTTTGTTTTGTTTTTCCAAAAGATGAGGCTCCTCCTGCCAAGATGAAACTTTTGATGTGTTTTAGGATTAAAATCCGCAGGAGATGGTTTTTATTTGGGGTGGAGAGCCAGGAACAGCCTCTTCCACCCCCAAGTCAGACACTGGGGGGCACCTCTTTATTAATGGAAGCTTCTAGGAATGAGGGGAGAGTATATTCACCTTTAGATTGAAAAACCAAGTACAGAAAAGGGGGTCCTTCTTCTAGCTTCAGATGCCCTGGCACCTTGCCACTGAGACAGATCAATTCACAACTGCGTGGAAATCCTGAATATTTAAAGAAGTGCCAGCACTCCAGCAATGGGGGGGATGGGGGGGGGAATTAAAGGGAAATGTGTTTAACATTCGAGAGTCCAGCAATCACAGGATGCTAACAAGACAGGGGAAGCCTGAATTGAAGACAAAAAAAATCTGCCTGTCACCACCTTCTTGGAGGCAGCCCCCGAAGTTTTGCTTATGACTTTGAAGCAGGCCTTGTATTCATTTGCTTGATGAACATGGTGTGGGCCAAATGGTCACACTTTATTTGAGCATCAAATTGGGGAACTTCACACCTATTCCAACACAGCCAGAGGCTGTCTTTATAAAAGTTGATGGATGTTATAAAAAGCCAGCACAGCCTCCTCACTGAATCACCATTAGGAATGCCCTTGAGCGTGTGCTCAACTTGGGAGGTAGGTAGCAAGTCAGCTTAAACACCTGTGGTCCCTGCCCTCTTAGTGTTTACATGCTAAACGAAAGCCTAGGATACCAGCAAGAAAGTCAAATAAAGACATGTTCACCAACTCACCACTGGTCACTCCACATACCAGGGTCAACAGTGAGCCACAGGAGAGTGGTCTCCTGTTAAAATATATGTATTTGCGGTTCTGTAATAAAATCCATGGGACTGTTCACTGGAGTGGGAAAACTTTCTTTTCATCTTAGAGGTGAGATTCAAAGGGGGGTGGTGGTGGCGAAGAAAGAAGGACAATTTTTCTTTTTTCAAGAAAATATTTTTAAGTCCAGTGAGCAGGAAATGTACATGTCCCAGAGGGACCAAAAATGTGAGAGTTGGAAGGGCTCCTCTACATTCCAACAGAGTGTTCTGAAAGGAATGGGGCAGTCATGGAATACCCCATACCCCAGAGAGTGGAGCAGAAGCTGAGGTCGGCACACTTGGTCCTCAAACATCAGGTCTGAGAAAACCATGGCAGGAAGCCTAGGTGATGTTGAGGTTAGGACACTTGATTTCTCATCCCAGCCATGAGCTGTATCATCCCCTACCTTCAAGGAGTTTGTGGTCTAGTCAGGGAGAGGAGCTTAGGCCCCAAAGATTACAATTCAAAACAGAGGGTGGGAAGGGCATGAGAGAATGCAGAGTTAAGGGGATTCCCAAAAGAAGAGAGAATTTCCAATTCAGGGAATCAGAGAAGGCTTCACGATGGGGGCAGACTTTGAACTGGATATTGTTGGATATGTAAGATTTAAGTGGTCAGAATAATGTGTTTGTGTGTGTGTGTGTGTGTGTGTGTGTGTGTGTGTAACTAGGACTCAACAGGCAGCTAGGTGACTCAGCAGAGTGCAGGGCCTGTCTCAAAGATCTAAGTTCAAATCCAGCCTCAGACATTTACTAGCTAGGTGACCCTGGGCAAGTCACTTAACCTCTTTTTGCCTTAGTCCACTGGAGAAGGAAGTGGCAAACCATTTTAGTATCTTTGCCAAGGAAAGCCCATGAACAATAGGTTGCATGGATTACAAAGAGGTGGGTACAACTGAACAATGATAAGCCAGGGCTTGAAGGTTCACTGTGATATGATTTCCAGATATGAGGCCAGGGAAGGAGCAGACACTCAAGAATTAGTCCTAGGCGCGTTGGAGGCCTCGCCAATGGCCCTGAATGCCACGAAAGGCAGTTTGTTCTTGATTCCATGAGAAATGGACAGGTTGGAGGGAAGAGGAGCACTGGGATCTGGCTTTCATATGGCCCAGTCTCCTTCTGGTGTTTCAAGGAAAACATTTGAGACTAGATCGTGTGAGTGGAGAGAAGGCAGGTTGGAGACATCTCAGCGGAAGTCTCCAAGCTTGGTCAGCTGACCAGATGGTGTGGAGGAGAAGAAGCAGGAAGGACAAATCCAATGTGCCCAAAATGGGGGGGGGGTCTTTAGGAGGAGGTGGAGGAGCTGAGGCAGACCAAGCTGGAGGGCGAAGGTTCTGGTTTGTAACAAGTTCAGCATGAAACATCTAGGTCTAAATCACATTTCACCTCAGTGTCTTCATCTTTAAAATGGGAAGGGCATTTAGGATCTCAGAGCACAAGTCATATTGCCTTAGTCCTGATCCTCTCTTTCATAAGCTCACTGGAGCACATCACATACCTGCTCCAGGGACTTCACTGGGTCCTCACTGCCTCTAGGACAACACGCAGCCTGCTCTGTTTGGTGGCTCAAGCCCTTATCTGCTGGGCTCCCCTCATTCCCTCCCAGGTGTCCTCCATCTCAGTCGTATTGGACTCCTTGGGACTTCTCCTCTGTGATGTTCTATCTCAGGGCTGTCCCCCATGCCTGACTATAAGGGAGTGAGTCCCAAAAGCTTTCTCTAAGACCCACTCCCCCAATCTGGGCCTTGACAGAAGATCAAAGATTTTGAGAGATGGCGTTGAAAAAGGAGACACTGACAGACCTGGGAGACAAAGGCCTAAAGGCAGGAAATGGAATCCTGACTTCTGGGAATAGCAGGTTATCCGGTTTGTGTGACCCATCTCAAAAACTTGCAGCATTAGAACTAAACTTGTTGTTTGATTCCATAACTAATTATTTAAAAATAATTTCTAATAATGTATGTCTCTAACTAAATTATAGTCTTTTATAGAAAGGAGGAGCATTCTCTAGCACCACTCTTCCACTTTTATGAACAGTCCCACATGCACACATACACACAGACATGTGTACACACAGCACACACACAGCTGCAGATACAGGCGTGCACATACACACATACACACAGACATGGGTACACACAACACACACAGCTCCTTATACAGGCATGCACATACACACACATTACCTACCTTCATGCTAGACTTTCAGTGTGACATGGGCCAGGGAAGGTCACAATTACAGAACCACTGATGCTGACCCTATGGATATTTCCTGACAATTTGGGGACACACCTACATGGAGAGGGACACCTTTCTTGGTCTCATCAACAGCCTTTGCCAAGGATGTCGTCTGGGGACTGAAATCCCTCAGAGCTCTGAGTGCCGTGCTCAAGTCAGTACAGGAATTGCAGATGCCTGACAGCAAGTGTGTGTGTGTGTGTGTGTGTGTGTGTGTGTGTGTATGTACCCATATGTCTCTGTGGATGTTTACTCCTTATAGAGTATGGAGTCAGCTTTCTGGCACTCTAGCCAAGGTGCTGAAGCAGAGAAATGAGAAAATTTAGTCCTGTGATTTCCAAGGAGCAGGGTACACCCCATAGGTACCTGGGGCTGGTAGGATTCCCTGCCCATGTCTGCCATTCAATAAGGGCCTGAAGTCTGATGAATATGAATCAGTGGGTGGTGCATTCTCTGCATCATGAGTCTTTCCAAAAAAGCTTCTTGCTGAAAGTTTACAGCAGACACTATCTGAATATGTAATAAATGGTCTTTAAATTACTAGGGGATGCCCAGAGAGGTATCTTAAAATGGAAACTTTTTTTCTAAAATACTGCGGCTGGTCTGGGTCAATGACTTGCCCTGCATGGGCACTTCATCTCAGGGCAGAGGCCCACATCCCCTTCAATGATGCAGTTGACATTTGGAGGTTTTCCCGTGTCTAACACGCTTCCTGTTGCTGTCCCAGAAGAACCCCAGCAATGCCCTCTAAACTTCAGAGCCTACTCAGAGTTCAGTGATGAGCAAATTCCTTCTGCCAGTGCTGTCCTAACAACTCAGGCCAGAAGTGCTTCACATTTTGAAAGCAACTGCCTGTTTCAACCTCCTAAGCTGAAACAATCTTGATTTCCAGCAATGGGAGCCATGGGACAGAGGAGTGCAGCTTCCCTGATAGCATAGAGACATGGATTCATGATTGATTGAGCAGTGGTCCCCAAAGACTATTGACTAAGAAACCTATACCCTCTTGAATAGAAGTCTCTGGTACTGGGACGCAAGCCTGCTCCAGTAGCTTGGATAATGACATGGGGAGCATGTTTGTCAGGTAGGCAGATGCTATAAAGCTAGCAGAAAGAGTTCATTCATTGGATTAAAAGTGGGCCTGAAAACATCTCTTAAGGATAGAATGGTAGGCTTGATTTAATGAGCATCAATACAAAGACCTCTACTCATGTTTAAACATTCAACTGTACAACCATAGGACGGTAATAATTCATTTATTTCTATAAAGACTGTTTTAGATTTTCCCACAAAACCCTGTGAGGTAGGTAGGGAAGGAGGGAAATGTGCCTTGGTAGCAAGTTGTAAGAAAAATCACTGGTGTTTCTATTGGCTGTAGGCTTCTTGAGTGATCAGGCTGATGTGGCTACCAAAAAAATTTTAATGTGACTAAACCAAGTACTCAGGGAAAAAAAAGTTCATTCTAATCTGTGAAGACCAGACCAATTTTGGATTGTGTCCACTTTGGCCTTTGTGTTTTGACTGACATCAACTGTATGATCCCAGGTGGGTCACTTAAGGTAGGTCTTGGTGCTCTGGGCACCCCTCTGAGCTTCCAAGTTGCAGAAAAGATATTAACCTTCATTGGTGGATGGAGTTCCCTCATCTGGGATTTCTTTGTACCAATGGAATCAGAGGTTCAGTCCCTTTAGACACTATAGTATTCCAAGAAACAGAAAGATAGTATGATGAAGGAAACAAAATATATTTCCATGAAGAACAATTGAAGGCATTAGGCTCATGATTTCATGTAGAAGAGAACATCCAAGGAAGATGTTCTCTGTTCCCCAGTATCTGAAGGACTCAGTAGGCAAGAAAGCCCAGAGTTAGGATTCACAGGTGGAAATGACCAAGAGGCCAATGTAGACACCCTGGGAAGACACTGTCCTAGCAGACAACTGCTGCTCACAGAAGTGGGGCAGTGAGCTCCCTCTGACTGAAGGCTTTCATCTCGAAGCTCAGCGGCCACCCCAAACGATGGTTTTTGGAGGGGGCTTGGTTCAGCTTGGACCTGGGCTTCCTTCCAGTGTAAAGATTCTGTGATTTCAGCTAGGACATATATGGGGGAAATCCACATCCAGCAGGAGATGGTGATGATGACTGATACTTGTATAAGGCTCTAGGATATGGAAGATGCTTTGTGTACATGATCACATTGAGTAAGAATTGAAATATATATTCTTCTGGGATGAGCCAGGAATCCTTTCTGATTCACCTTCTTCCTCCTGTGACACCACCACTGCCACAACATTCCACAAGCAGTTCTGCCCTGGGTAACACTGGCATTAACTCCAATTGTGCTTCTATTACCAGCACAATTTCTCCATGCTGACCCCCTTCTCCAATATCTCGCTGTAACCTAGAAGTCTCTCAAAGGTTCTTCCAGAGCAATCAAACTTAAGAAAATTTTTCCAGCCTAGAAGGACCTCAAAACTGGCTTAGCCCTGGATTATGCATCTTTTTGCCAAGGACCAGACTGGCCCAGAGTAGGATCACCCATCTCTAGAGGGCTGCTTACCAAGGTTATGCTTCAGGCAGTAGCCCAGCAAGATCAGCCACATTTGTAGGGGCTACCTCTCATGCCTGGCATACTCTCCTTCTGTCAGTAATCCTTAGTCTCCTCCAAAGGTCAGCTTCGCTGCCAACTCCCACAGGAGACTTTTTTTCCTAATCCCCTGAGCTGCTAAGGTCCCTGCTCCAATTGCCATCTATTTGTATAAGTGCATATGTATATATGGACACATTCCTTTCCTTGATAAATTGTAAGCTTCTTGAGGGCAAGGATCACTTAGGTGTTATCTTTGCATCTGAAGTACCTAGCATAGGATTTGAGAAATAGTTGGCCCTTCACAAATGCTTTCTGATTGGTTGAGACAGAGAGGGGCTGAAGGTCACATTTCTGGAGAGAGTACCGAGCAGCATCCATGAAAGATTGAAGGATCTTCCACAATTGTGATATGAAAAAGTTGGTCTCTTAAGTTTGTTTGGTTAGTTAATAACTTAACAGACCTTTTGTTCATCCTGTGCACCAGTTGAGACTAGTAATCTCCCCCTGCATGGCCACCCAATTTCAGAACCTGTTCCCTAGACCCAAATTTGAACACTATGGAGGGAAAGCCATTCAGTAGAAAGCTTTCTTCTTATCAGAGCCCAGTGCCACCAAACACACCATATTCAAGTGTTAAAAATAAAAACTTGGCATAGGTCATTGATTCAGAGGGAAGGGGACTTACCCAGGGACACTAACCTAGTAAGAGAAAGAGCTGGCGTCCTCTATCTCCAAATCCAAACTCTAACCATTGAACTACATGTTGCCTGTAAAGAAGACTTCTTCCGATCTTGTCCTTCATCAGTTTGCACCAGGTACGTGTTCTCGTGCACCCTGCAGAGTCTCCAGGTTGGGGTGTGAGACTTGGCTTACCTGGGAGTTGGCTATTCTGACCCCCAAAGAGGTGAAAGGTCATGGAGGTCCCAGCTTGGTTTAAAATAATCGCCTTTGTCCAAGTCTGGCAGGCCCCACCCATGTCCAAGTGGATGGGGATTGGAGGAATCACTAAGTTGTGGGGAAAACGTGCACGGGCTTCTCAGACCCAGTCACCTTCCCGTGCTCTTAGGGAGAAGTTTCCTATAGTTTGGTCCTTTGGCTAACTTTGTGAAAGTGACTGATGTTGACTGAAGAGAGTCAAAGACAGCCTTCGAACCCTGGCTAATTAGGCAGTAGAGACGGAAACAGAGACTGACTGAAGAAGTACTGTGTGATAGTGCTGGGCTTGGGAGATCTTAGTTCAAATCTTCCCTTTGATGCTAACCAGCTCTGTGGCTAAGAATACATCTTTCTACTTCTCTGAGCTCAGTGAAATGGAATTTCAGGGCCTAGAAGGGAGCTCAGAGCTCACTGAGTCCAGCCCTTCCTTTTATAATGAAGACGCTTTGGAGAGTTGCCTGGCACCCAACAGAAGCATAAGGTTCTATATGAACCAGATTATGATGTAATTGGGTTTGCTAAGTCAATATGTGGCCCGCAGGGATCTATTTCTATTAGCCTTTGACCAAGAAGTGAGTGTCAAGACTCATATTTGAGCCCTGATCATCTGACTGGAGAGCCAGGATCTTCCCACTAGGCCATTCCCTTCAGAGGGATATTGGGAAGAAAGTGCCTTGGAGCCTCTAAAGAGTTACAGAATGAGATGCCAGAAAAAGAAATCCCAGAGCAGTGAATGCCTGAGTTACAGATTACTTTTCTCAGTGCCACTGACCTCTTTCCTTCACTTCACCATTAGGGCTTTCCCTCAGGGCTATTTGACCCAAGGATGCTAAAGGATCTGGCCACTGGGTTTCTGGTGGTGTCCAAAGGGAGGGAGGCTCAGAACATGACTGAAAGCTCCTTTTTAGATTCTCTGTTCCCCAGGACTTGGGAAGGGAAGTGGGTGAGGGGAGTGAAGAAAATATCTGGAGAGTAGGGAACAAACCTAGTTTGATGACAAATAATTAGACAGTGCAGTCTGGCCTTATAGGAAAATGTGTATCTTGTGGGGAGGGCACCTTGGGGTAGTTAAGGGAAATGTGAGGAGTCCAGAGCAAGGTTGGAAGATGAAGCCCTCTAGGAGATGCAGGTGTTTGGCAATGGAGAAGTGATCTCATAGCTCCATGGCATGGATTAATGCATTTGTGAGAGCTTCCTGGAATAGGGCAGGGGTCCAGAGGGTTTGAAGGACACAGCAGGTAGGGTGTGGAGAACCAGCAGAGATAGTTGGAGGCCAGGCATAGTTTCGTAGCATCTGAGGACCCTAGAACAGGGTTGGACAGAGGGGTGCCCTTCTGAGCCCTGCAGGAATGGAGCAGCTAGACGTATATTATCTTTCCTTGAGGATGTGCTCCAGACTTCTCCACTTGACTCTGATTTCATCCACCTCCTTGCCTCAGATGCATTCAGCAAATTGGTGAGGTCATTGGGATAGGTGGCAATTGTCACATTTTACAGATGAAAAAACTGACACTCAGAAAACTTAGATAATTCATATTTGACAGTTGAGTAAACTGAGTCATGGCAAGGTTAAAGAGATTTTGTCCAAAGTCATACAGCTAGTTAATAACAGAGCTAGGGCTAGAACCAGGGTCCCATGACTCCACTCAGACTTACAGTTTGAAATACCCCAAGAATACATTCTGTTCCCAAGCACATGGTAGCCTGCCAACCAATGACCTCTTCCAGAAGTGACCCTGCCTTTGGCAGTAAAACTGCTGAGCAAGGCCAAGGAGGGCAAAGCTGGCAGCCCAGCCTCAGCTCCAGCCTTCCCTAGCTGCTAGGCAGCTTGTGATTAATCTTCGGGCATAGGAGGCTGGGCAGGTAGGGGAACCAATGAGTCCACATTTATTCATGTGAAATTCTTCACAAACATTGCAGTAAATAGGACCTAGGAGCCTCTCCCTTAGGCCTGGAGACAAAGAAGCTTCATTAGGTTTGCCATCTCAAGGCAAGGGGAGAGGGTGTTCCGTATGGGGATGGTGTTCGTGCAAAATTTCCCTCCCCAGTTCTGGAAGCTGCCGATTTTTCTGAAATTTCATTCATCTGCCTGAGCCATGCCTTCTGGCCATCCCATAAGGCACCCTTTCGGCATAAAGCAGAGTTTCTGAGCCTTAGAGCTGAAAGGGCCCCCCAAGGCAGTCAAGTCCAACCAGTGAGGGCACAGTGCTCTCTCTACCATCCCTAGAAGATGCCCACCCTGCCTCCTGAAAAGACCTTGAGACAGGGAAAATCTGCCACTGCCTGAGGCAGCCTGTGTCACTCTGGGACAGAGTTCAAGAATTGCTCCTTGTAGCAAACCTACAACTGCCTTTTTGCAGCTTCCCTCATTGCTTGTGCTTCTGCTCCTGGGGCAGAACATGCCTGGACCCTCCTCCACAGGTCAGCCCTTCAGACACTTGAAAAGAGCCATCCCACTCCCCTCAGTGTCATCTGTTCTTCACGTGAAACATCCCCAGTCCCCTCACTTGGTGCCCAACATCTCAAGGCCCTTTGCCATGATGATCCCCCTCCTCTTGGGAGCTTCCTAAAATGTGGCACAAGAAAGGAACAGCAAATTCTGGATGTCATTGAACTTGATCATATCCAGTGGCTCCACTCCCTAGGAGCTCCAGGATCCAACAGAAAATCTTCCACCAGGTACTCTTCCCTGCCTGCCTTTCTCCTCTCCACAGAGCCTGAGATCCAGGAACACTGGTCTTGGTGCTGGTACTCACCCATGGCACAGCATTTCCTCATTATGTCCACACCTTTTCACTGTGCCTCTTCTGCTCCTCCTCCTCCTCACCTCCATATCCTCATCCCCCTGGCTTCCTTCAGACTCAGCTCAAGTCTCACTTTGTGCAGGAGACTTGACCCAGGCTTCCTACTGTCAGGGTCTTCCCTCCGAAACTCCTTTCCATTCACAATTCCTCTATTTCGTTTGGACATCTTGTTTGTGTGTGGTTTTCCTTATTAAACGGTGAGCTCCTTGAAGGAAGGATCTTTTTTTAAAATTTTGTTTGTTTTGTTTTTACCTTCCTTTTTATCTTCATGGTTGGCATGGTGCCTGGTACTTATAATCACTAAATATTTGCCTGATTTATGAAGGCCAAGTGCAGAGGGAGTAGTGCCTCCCTAGTCCTGGCCACCACAACTGCCACCATGACATGCAGCCTCAGATGGAGGTGGCTGCCTCAGCAGACTGCTGATGCCACTGATCTGCATCAGACTCCATGAACGTCATTAATGTCCCCTGATGCTGTTTTCAAACATGATTATTTTTAACAGTGTTTATCCCATTGTGCACTTGTGGAATTATTTTTTGAACCCAAACCTGAATTTACTTTTATTTCTGGGCCATCTTGTCATCTTAGATTCAGGGTTACAGCTCAGTATCTTTTGGGTCATGTCTTCAACAGTTTTTATCTAGCTGCGCTCCATCTGCAAATTAAATAAGCCCACCATCCATGCCTTCTTCATCCAGGGCACTGAGAAAAATGTTAAGTAGCTCCGGGCCAAGCTTGGATCCCTGAGGCGCTCCTCTGGAGACCCCCTACCTTGATGACATCAAACCATTAAGCTGTGAGAGTTAATATACTCTCTAAATAGCTCAGAACCAGATAGTAATTTCACCCCAGGGAATATCTGGAAGATTCTCCCCATTTCTAAGACCTTCATATATCATGTGTATTGCAAACATTAACATTTGGGGTAATTACTATATATTATATTATGTAAACATTTATGATCATACTTCAAAAAATCCTTAATTTCATTGGTATAGTTATAAAAATATATATACTGGAATGAGCTGCCTAGAATGAGAATGAGTTTTCCACTCACTAGCATTCAGAAAAGCAGCAGGCTGGTTGCCCACTTGTTGGACTTGTCATAAAGGGGATCCCTGCTGAGAGATGGGCTCAGCTAGATGAGCTCTGGAGCCTTCCATTCCTGAAGGTCTGCCATCTCTTCACCCCTTCACAGATTTTCCCCCTCCAAACCTTCCCCTGCAGTATCTTATCACCCATCCACACATTTTCACCCTATAGGATAACTGTCTTTCTTGTGGGCAGACTCTGCCTTGATGGACAGTAGCCAGGTAGTGGGTCTGACCACTTCCCTTTTAGAAGGTAAGAGCAGAGACTGTGGTGGTTTGCCTTGTGTCTGTAGGGTTTAGCAAGTTCCTGGCACACAGGAATGGCTTGGTGACTTTTTTTTTCATTTATTCCAATATTTGGGTTCAGAGCCTACCCTAAATACTTATGATCTGTAAGATCCTGCAAAAGTCAATAACCCTCTCTGAGACTTGTTTCTTCAATATTTATGCTGCCTACTTGAAAAGTATCATGACACATAGAACAAAACTTAAAAATAATTATTTCAATTCTCACAATTATTTTGTGACATGTAGCATGTTCCTGCTATAATCTGTCTCCCATACTGAATGTGGCATCATATAAACTTGAAAAGCTTTAGCCACAGGGTCTGTTGAAGTGGCCTACCTCGAATCCCTTTGGCACTCCCCATGATTATGCAATCTGTTGTTTCACCACGTGGATGGTCACGGAACTTCCTAAAGACAGGGTCTCTGGCTTTTTATTTATAATTTCCAGCAAAGTTTGGCACAAATGTCCATCCTTAGCCCAGCAGAAACCTATGTTCTATTTCCATTATTAGTAAAAAAAAATGATTTTTGATCTGCCCTAGGTCAAAAGTACCCTTGGTGAAGAGATGGTCAAGTTTTCCATGTAGGAATGGAGAAAGTTCTTGGCATCTCAGGGGCTAGGACACACAATACCTCCTAAGTCCAGTGCTGATCACTTTAGAGTGAAGTCTAAATATCCATAAAAATCTTCTCATTCTAATCACAAATTCTGTGTGTGTGTGTGTGTGTGTGTGTGTGTGTGTGTGTGTGTGTGTCCCCATCTCCTTTTTTCCCCTTATGCTGTGCTGGAGAATCTAAGGGTCCTCTGAGGGCTCTAGAGTTGCCCTGGCTGCTAGGGTTAGGGAAGCTGAGGCATGGAGCAGTACAGAACCATGCTGGAGCTGTAAGGGCACTGGGGGAAGGGTAATGGGCAGGGGGAAGGGCAGTGCCTCACAGTAGCCAGGAGACAGAGGTTGGTTCTCAGAACTGCTTCAGACTGGCAAAGATCTGAGGACTCAGTGGTGCTACAGGAGAGACCCTCACTGCTGGGACCCACAACTTTCGCTTCATCCATACGGTTTAACAGTTGGACCTAAAACACTGGGCTGTTCCGAGTGAAGAAAGGCCATTATTTTGGCAAAACTCAAAGGGAGGCTTGACATTTTGTTGTGGTGATGAAATATTCTGTGATTTAAAAGGGAGCCTTCTGCTTCTACCTGTCAAGCAGCTCTTAAATGATTTCTGGAATCTAAGGTTATATACAGCTTTGAGAATGAAAGTCTTGGCCCAGGACCTGCCTGTTGTAAATCTAATGGGATTGTCTCAGAGATTTGTCAGGGATCATGCAGAGGGCATGGGCATGTTTTCATCAGCGGCCCAACATGAGGAATGGGGGGTGGGGTGGAAGGCCAAGCTAGGACACTTCGAGGTGGTCAGATCTGGGAGTCCACATCTCTCACTCTTGCTCTCTGGTCTGCTTTGGGAATGGGACAGAACAGCAGCATGAGACCTAGAAAGGCTGGTGCCTGTGAATACTGCCAAGTATCTTGGGGAGATCACATGATAACACCGGACTATGCCTTCTAGCCTTGACCTCTGCCCTTCCTTAACAAAAGCCACCACAACAACAGCCTCTCCCATAAAATTCTCTCCCCACCCAATTGAATACAAGAAACTTTCTCATTGTCTAGTTCCATTGAGTCCTCTGGAAGACACACTGGCTCAGACCATCTACCCTTGCTTCAGATGTTTCTCATAACCCTGGCCTTGTGGGGAGCACCTCCAGGACCAACTTCTCAATGCCCAAATAGTTCCTTCCTCTTTCTGCCTTGCTGATGGTGCCTCTCCTGCAAATGCTGACATTCAGACTTTTGTCTGGGCCCTACTAAAGTAGAGCTTATCTTAGCACATATTGTCTCCACAAAGTTGGTATCGGGGAGTACCTTGCCGTGATTTAGGAATGCTGACCAAAAACCTTCAGAAGAATGGAAAAGAAAACTGGAAGCAGCTGTAAAAAGGGGGGCACGGTTTGGGCCATAAGGGATTCAGATCCTAGGAGTCAGTGACCCTGACTTTAGTGGGACTCGGATGCTGATCTGCACAGGGAGACGAATGTATCTGACTATCTCTGATGGAGTTCTAGATTTCCCCTGTGAGCACAACATCCTCATCCTTCTGGGTAGTGAGCATTGCTTGATGGATCCAATTCATCACTGTAGTATATATAGCCTCTGCTGTGCGGATTGGCTGTCCTTCAAGCATTCTCTTCATGTGGCATTCATGGTATGACTGGGTTAATCCTAGAGGAACCATGAATTGGGGAATGAATAAACAAGTTGTGGTATGCAATTTGAATGGAGTGTTATTGTTCTATAAGAAATGAGGAACAGGATGGTTTCAGAAAAACCTGGAAAGACACAAACTGATACAGAAGGAAGTAAGCAGGACCAGGAGAACATTGTATCCAGTGATAGCAACATTGTAGCAATGATCAACTGTGACTGACTAAGCTCTTCTCAGTAGCGCAAGGATCTAAGACAATACCAAAGGACTCATTGTGGAAAATGCTCTCTGCCTCCAGAGAAAGAATGGACAGAGTCTGAATGTAGACCAAAGCAGACTACTCTACATTGCTTTATTTATTTGATTGGAGTTTTCTTCACAAAATGACTAATATGGAAATGTGTTTTGCATGACTGCATATGTCTAACCTGTGTCAGATGGCTTACAGTCTCAGGGAAGAGAGGGGAGAGCGACAGAATTTGAAACTCAAAATGTTGAAAAAGGAACATTTAAAATTGTTTTTATATTTAATTGGGGGAAAATAAAATAGCTTTTTTTAAATCCTAGGGGCAGATAGACCAGAGCCAAGAACCATAGCTCTGAACCACCATCCAAAGAAGCAGTCAGGAAGTCTGGATGGGCATTGCTAAGATGAACAACCTGGAGTTTGGGATCTGGGGTGAAATAGGAAATGGGAAACAGGATTAGACTGAAGAATGCTGGGATCTCAGGATCAAATGCCACAGGCTGGGCATGTAAACCTGAGGGAGACGAATGTATCTGACTATCTCTGATGGAGTTCTAGATTTCCCCTGTGAGCACAACATCCTCATCCTTCTGGGTATTGAGCATTGCTTGATGGATCCAATTCATCACTGTAGTATATATAGCCTCTGCTGTGCGGATTGGCTGTCCTTCAAGCATTCTCTTCATGTGGCATTCATGCCCATGTCCATTCACTAAGCTTCTATAGAGAATCAGCTCGTTGGTTTGGAGGTCTCCTTGGAGGCTTTGAACATCTCCTGGGCACCAGGGAAGTATTCAGCCCCTCCCTTTCTTAGTTTCATTTTCACCCACACCATTTCCTGCTCAGACAAGTCATAGAAAACCCTTTAGGTTACTTTTGACACAGTATCTTTCTTGGCATTGTCACAGCCTGTTTATGCCCAATTGGAATCTTTTCCATTGCTTTTGGGGTCCTTGTGGTTCTGATCCTTTGAAGATTGTGGTGATCCAGGATTCATAGCTATAGGTTGTTTTTTGTTTTGCAATTTTTAATTAAATTATTTCTTTTTAGTTTTCAACCATCACTTCCATAAGTTTTAAATTTTCTCCCCCTCCCTGCCCCTTCTCTCCCCAAGATGGCTTACAGTCTGATATTGGCTCTACACATACATTCCTAGTAAATGCATTTTCACATTAGTCGTGTCACATAGAAAATTAAAACGAATGGGAAAAATCATGAGAAAGGAAAAACAAAACAAAACAAGAAAATACTCTGCTTCACTCTGGATTCAGACTCCAAAGTTTTTTTTTTTTTGGTTTTTCTTTTTGCATTTTGAAGGGGAGAAGGCAGGGCAATTGGTGTTAAGTGACTTGCCTAAGGTCACAAGGCTAGTAAGTGTTAAATGTCTGAGGCCAGATTTGAACTCAGGTTCTCCTGACTCCAGGGCTGGTGCTCTATTCAGTGCACTCCCTAGCCATCCCCAGACTCCAAAGTTCTTCCTCTGTATGCGGATGACGTTTTCTATCATGTGTCCTTTGGAATTGTTTAAGGTCCTTGCATTGCTGAGAACTGTCTATCAGAATCAGTCCTCAAACACTGTGTCTGTTACTACATACAATGTTCTCCTAGTTCTGCTCCCTTCGCTAAGTATCAGTTAATATAAGTCTTCCATATTTCCCTGAACTCTGTCTGTTCATCATTTCTTAAAGCAAAATAATATTCCATTACATTCATATATCACAATTTGTTTAGCCATTCCCTAATTGATGGACATCCCCTTGATTTCCAGATATTGGCCACCACAAAAAGAGCTGCTATAAATATTTTCCATTTTTATGATCTCTTTGGGATACAACCCTAGAAGTCATATTGTTGTGTCAAAGGGTATGCACATTTTTCATATCCCTTTGGGCGTAGTTCCAAATTGCTCTCCAGAAGGGTTGGATCTATTCACAGCTCCACCAACAATGAATTAGTGTTCCAATCTTCCCACATCTTCTCCAACATTTATCGTTTTTCTGTTTTGCCATGTTAACCAATCTGGTAGGTGAGATGTGGTACCTAAGAGTTGTTTTGATTTGCATATCTCTAATCAATAGTGACAGAGCATTTTTTCATATAATTATAGATAGCTTTAATTTCTTCCTCTGAAAACTGCCTGTTCTTATCCTTTGACCATTTATCAGTTGGGAAATGACTTGTATTCTTGTAAATTTGACCCAGTTCTCTAAATATTTTTAGAAATGAGGCACAGCCACAGCTTTTGATATACTATCTATCATTTGTATTTCATAAATTTGAACAATTTATTTGATATGCAATAATGTCATATTTTGAGGATGTTAGTTTGGGAAATAATCTCCAATTGTGCCAATCCCTTGGGCATTTTCCCTCTTCAAAGGAGATGTCTAGCTTACAGGTTTTCTTGCCTAACCTGATGTCAGACAACTGTGCTGGACACTATATTGGTTCTTCAGTGTCCATTGTAATGCTGACCTAAAATATGGTCACTTTTTTCTCATTTTCATTCCTTCTTTCAGATCAGATTTTCCAATGATTCTAGCAGATTATTAATATAAATCTGACATTCAACTAGATTCTTCAGAGATTCTGACAAATACTGAAAAAAAACCATGAATAACCATAGTTAGGGGCCAATCACTAAGAGAAACCTAGAGTCAGTAAAGGTTATCATTCTAATGTGAAGCTCTCAATCTGAATTTTGTCCATGAGTACCTGGTAAAAATCATAACCACCAACAATCTGGTGAGACTGAGATTTGACTGTTATATCTGTAAAACCCTAATAGTTTTTTTTATTATGTTTAATCTTGTTGCCTTTGACTCTGCATATGTTGAGCTGGAAACAGAGGAGATGGAGGTAGCAGATACACAAGGCTGGTTGTAAAGTATTTGAAGCATTAACAACTGGGAAAGGGGCTAGAAAAGTTTTATTTGGGCCAAGAGGACAAAATCAGGAGCAATGGGTAGAAGTCCTTAAGAGGAAAATTGAGACTTGATTTCAAGAAAAAGAACTCTTTAATAAATAGAATAGTTTAGGACTAGAAGGGGACTAGGTTCCTCCCAGGCTTCAATTAGGAGCCAAATGGCCACTCACTGGGGATGCTGGAGAAATCATCCTGGGTCTGGAGTGAGTCCAACAGGAGAACTTCTGCCCACTCCCCCCCCCAAGACTGAGATTCTGGGAGTCTGTGAAATATAAATGCCACCTCTTCCTAAGGCTCAGCAGTGGAGTGACAAGGAAGAGATGGAGTTAAAATGGGAAGATTGTAGGTTTTGAGTTGTTTTCAAAATAAATGTTTTAATTACTTGATATTAAATGTGCAGTTCATCCATGAGTTTAACTGGGTTGTGTTCATTCACATTCTGGAGGAGAAAAGTAAGAATTAGTCAGCTGATCATGTGGCATCGCACAGATCTCTTGACACAGAAATTAAACATGCTTTATGTATCATAGTGACAACCCAAAATGATACATGTTATGGTAGCAGAAAGCAATTTTTCCATTTTAAATGAAGACTAGATTAATATTGAATGCATGACTGAAGATTTTGTCAATATAATTGTGCAAAGGTCTGAATATATTTTAGTTGTAAGAGAGGCATTTTGGCCAAGGACCTCACCACTCTTCCTTCCATGGATAATTTTTATTAATATCTTGGATCAAGAGATAGATGGCATGCAAATCTGTGTAATCTATGAATTAGGGAGCTCATTGACAGAGAAAAAAATCAGAGTACAAAAAGACCTCTAGGGCAGAATGATTGGCTCACTCTGTTAAGATTCAATTTAATAGAGACAATCTAAAGAACTATACTTGGGTTAAAAAAATAATCAGCCGTACTTGGATAGTATGAGAGAAACATTGAAGTCATATCCAGTGATGTCATTGGACAGTATAATGCATATAAATGAATAGTGTGTCATCATGGCAGAACCTACCTCTTCCTCTTAACGAAAGCCAATATAGCTTCAGGTGAAACTGATAGAATCAGTGTCCAGAGCAAGGAAGGTAATCATCTTATTATTGTTCTCCTTTTACCAGACCGTAATGAAGTACTGTGTTCAATTTCTGACAGCACATTTTAGGACAGACATGGACAAAATGAACAGTGTTCAGAGAAGGTTGATGAGGGCCAGTTATGGAACAGCTGAGATTACCTTCAACAGTCCCTTAATAGAACCTATACTGCTTAGCCTAGTGTATCAGCAAGCACCCTATGCCCAGGGCAGCTGCTAGCACAAGTTCTTAGATCAGCTTTTCTAAAGGAAAGCAACTCAAAAGGGGTTAACAATCTTACTTTAATCAATCAAATGTATGTCATTTACCTAGTTCAGGGGACAAAGTCAGCACCCTGAACTTCAGAGAATACAAACACAAGTTACAAACAGACAAGGAAACAGATCAGTAGATGGGCTTCCAATCATTTGGCTATTACATCCATACCTATTCAGTTACCAGAGAGGGAAGCACCAACATTTGGGTTTTTCAAAGCCGGGGGTCGGGTGGGGGGGTGCTCAACAGCTTCTCAGAGTCTTGTCTGGCCAAATCATCCAACTCTTTCCAAAGTGAGCCCCAAAATAAAACCTCACAAAAGCAATATATAATGCTTTCTCCTGGGTCAGAGAATGTCACAGCCCTCTTGACCCACTGCCCAATAACAAAGTAATAAGGCATGGGCATTCCTGAAGAACAAGCCTCATGCCACAGGCTCCATGTGACCATATTTAGCCTATTAGGATGTAGAGTATACTTTCAAATCAGGGAAGGTTCTCAGAGCCTCTTAAGCCTATCAAAGGGCCTAGGGGCAGGGAAGATCTTCATATTCCCTTAACACCTAGAGAAGAGAATACTTGGATGGGTGGGTGGGTGGGTGGACTGGTAGGGACATGGTAGATGTCTTCAAGTTTTCAAAGAGCTGCTATGTCTTAAAGGGATTATACCTGTTAGCATGAAACTGGAAGGCAGAACTGGGGGCCAGAGGTAAAAGAATTGGATTGACTTTGAGGAACTGCAAAATTAATTTAATGACCTCTGTCTGGAACAAAGAACTCATCTGTTTAATACCAATCTTCTTCCAGTGATGTTACATGCCTGAGAGCCACAGAACATCCCCAAAGAATTAGAGGATTAGCCAAAGGGCAATGAAGCAGTGCATGATGGGCATGGGCAAGCTACTCTATGTTACAATCAAGGAATTCTGTAGAAGAAGCATTAAGAAACAATGTCAAAGCAATATATGGATCAAAAAAGTGGACTGTATCCATGGTGAAAGTGAAGGACGAAGGCTGTTTGGTCCACATACTCCTGGAATCAGTGCAATGACAGAATAATTCTAGGAAGCCTTTCAGCACATTAGGTGAACCCAATGTGAGAAATCATTGAGCAGTCATGAAAGAGCCACATAGGATGATCACATATGAATTGGAAGTGAATCAGATCACTGGAATAAATATCCACATTGAGGAAATCACAGATCCACTGGAGTATTGGGGGGGGAGAAAAAGATTCTTATCAGTTAGAACTATTCCAAAAGAGAATGGGGGGGAGGGGAGAGGTGATTTCTTTGTCACTGGAAGTTTCCAGATAAAGGAAGCACAACTAGCTAAAGAGATTTGTTTCAAACAGAGTTTGAACAAGATGATCTCCATGCTACCTTTCATCTCATAAAGTCTGTAATGCTCTTTCCCCTAAGAAATTACCTAAGACTTTTTGGTCACAGCCAGTGAATGCCACTTCATGTACCTGTGAACTATTTCTGTACTGATAAATAAAAGGTGGTGAGCTCAGTCATGAGAATGGATTATTTCAGAAACAAAATCATGGTGGATGTTATTTCTCTATTTCCAAGTTGTTGCTAATTGCATATGATCCTGAGTGCAAGAGACAACAGAAAACACAATGCAAATTTCCATATTTTTCCCTAGGTAATGAATTGCCTGATAGTTCAAAGTAATGATTCTCCCAGAGCTGCCTGGTGTGTAATGATACTGTAAGAGGATTTTATATCTCTGACAAGTCTTATGAAGCCCTTTTATTATTTCAGGGTTATGGTTTTGTAAGGAAACTTTCATCTTGCTTAAGTTTTATTTGGCTGAAGATCTTGAGTTAAAAAGATAAAGACCCTCTTGAGGAAAATCCAAAATAACAATGATTTTTAAGCACCTACTATGTGCTAGGCTTTAGTGAGAGAATACTTCTGACTATGACCTGCATATGAAGAATGGACATTATAACTAAAGGCACGTAGGTAAATATTATGCCCATGGAAGAACAGTACCATGGAGAGGGTAGCCCCAGCACCTAGAATACCATAGATCAGCAGTTCTCAACCTGTGGGTTATGTTCAATTTGTAACAATTAAAATACTTCCTGAATATCAGATAGATTCATAACACTAGCAAAATTACAGTTATGAAGTAGCAACAAAAATAATTTTAAGGTTGGGGGTCACCAGAACATGATGAACTGTATTAAAAGGTCTCGGCATTAGGGATCTTGAGAACCACTGACCCAGATAGTTAATAGTGTCTTAAAATGTATAATAATGTATAATAATAAGCACTTAATATATACTTGTTAATATTATACACACACACACAAACACACACACACACACACACAAACACACACACACTTATTCTTCTTGGTCCAAGAGGACCAAAACAGGAACATTGGATAGGAGTTGCAAAGAGGTGATTTTGCCATGAAAACTGGAAAATCTTCCTAAAAATTAGAACCGTCCAAGGTGAAGCCTTCATTGAGAAAAGTAGGTTTCTATGGATGTGATCAATGGAGGTCTTCAGGAAAAGACTGGAAGAATTTCTCATTGGATATTTCATAATAGGATTGGAGGGGTCACTATGTGTTGGACCAAACAACAATTTAATTTCCAACTGTAAAATTCCATGTTACTGGGAATTGTGATCTTGTATGATTTAAATGAGGTGATTTCTTCCTAGTGGTGGGCTGTCTAATCCTTTATATTTTCAGAGAAAAGAAAGGACAGACACAGTGTTCCAAGCATGGTAGGCCTCCTGACCCCCATTGACACTGATTCTGCAGGTCAAAGGATGCCACACTTAATGGCTCTGCTCTGGGCCCCTTATGTGAAACACTGAAGGTTACCACCATCTGGCCACTGCATTTCACCAGCTGTGAGTAATCTATTTTCAATGTAATAAATATCAATAATAATGCTTCAAACTTAGCAGCTCTAGGCCATACTCCACACTATTTCTAGCAGCATTGTATTCAATTTGTGCCTGGACTTTGCTACAGAAGCCTCAATTTGGCTTCCTTTAGAATCCACTTTTGCAGGTGGAGGTGGTGTTCTAGGGCTGGTTGGCAATAACCTCAGTATCTCCTCTCTCCCCAAGCCAAAGAGAGCAGAGGTGGGAAACCTGAGATTGAGGAAGAAAGTGTAGGCTGGGTTTGAGGAGGATTCATTTTTTAGCAGTTGAAGAAAGAAATTCTTGTGAGAATTGTCACAATTGAGTTGTTATAATCTCAGTGTTCTCATCTTTTTGATGGATTCCAATAGAAATGGTCCTGAGACATGCCTTTTTTCCTGATAGGATTCTTCTGTGGTCAGTAATTTATGGACTTTCACCCAGGTGACTAAGGTAAATTCCTAGTCTAGTTGAATCACAGCATTGAGACATAGCTACATCATCCATCAGCTGCCTAATAGCAATCCTCTAGAAGTCAGCAGGACAACAGGGACCACATGTGCCCCTTTCTGTTCCCTTGGACCTTCCTAGTCAGACTTCTTTACTTTGAAAGCTTTGTATTTCATGTACCTTGGAGGTGAGTATTTGGGAGGGGACATTCATTTAAAAAGTTGTTTTTTATGAGTCATGATTGTGTCTGGATGACCATGAGCAAGAGTTGCATCTGTGATGATGGTCTGTTTGCAGTTTAGTTTATTGGCTGAATTTTCTAAGACTTGCGGCATGTGAGGATTTATCATTTCTTGGTTTCTGAAAGATTGTCAGCTTCAGGTACGTAATTCTAGCTGTCATATCAGGTCTTGCTGGGACAGTGGCAGGTGCTGAATATAAACAGCCCACCATTGCGTGGTGCACATTCACCATAATTCTCTTGCGTAATCTGTGTAGATTTCTCAATATGGACTGCTTCCTTTTACAATTTCTGGTAGCTATAACCAGGTTCTAAATTTTCATCATAAACTTTTTATCTTTATTCATGTTTACTACTAATAACAACAGCAACATCAATGGCTGATCTCTTCCGTAGCAGGTTAGTTTTTCAACAAACTTTACAGACACGATCCCATTCGACCCTCACAACAGCCTGTGAAGGACATGCTGCGGTGATCCCCATTGTAGAGTCGTAGAAACAGAAGCTCAGAATGGCCGTGTGTTTGGTTTTGCTTTTCCCCAGGTTTGTTTTTGTTATTCAGTCATGTCCAGCTCTTCTTGACCCACTTTGGGGTTTTCTTGGCAGAGATATTGAAGTGGTTTGCCATTTCCTTCTCCAGCTCATTTCGTAGATGAGGAAACTGAGGCAAACAGGATTAAGTGACTTGCCCAGGATCACACAGTTAATAAGTATCTGAGGCTGGATTCGAATGCAGAAAGACGAGGGCTCCTGACTCCATGTCCAGCTCTCTATCGCTGTGCCCCCTAGTTGCTTCTTTCCCAGGTTCCACAGCTGCTAAGTGTATGAGGCTGTCTTCAAACTCTGATTAATCTCACTAACTAGTTCAGCACCTGAGTCTCAGTTGTTTTTTAATCTGTGAAATGGAGACAATAGCACAGATAATGGCAACCACTGAAGGCTGTTCTGAGGCACAAATGAGATCATGTTTGTAAAATGACTTTCAAACCGTAGAGTGCTCAGCATCAGGAGTGATTCTGTAGCTCTTATTCAGTGTTATTATTCTTCCCTACAATCTCCTCTTCACATCTTTTTCCTACACCCAAGGATACCCTTGGGCATTTTATATCTCACAATATATTGATACCACAAGAAAAGGCTGGCCAAGGGAAACCTCCAGCTCCTACCTTCTCACCCTGGGGACGGACCTGAAGCCGTGAAGCCCTCTAGGTCCTCAAGTGTGGCCCTCTGGCTGAATCCAAACTTCACAGAATAAACTCCCTAGAGATTTATTTGGATTCCCCACTCCTGTGCCCTCTTCTGCTGGTCTGAAAAGGGAGAATCATCTCAGAATAGTGAGTGGACTCAGTGTGTCTGGAGTGCTAAGATGGACCTACATCATTAGGCTTTACACTCAGGACAAAGAAACCTATGATCTGGGCATTATAAGTGCTCTCTGTCTGTCACATAGATGATAGATAAGTAGGTAGACTGACGGACAGATAGAGATAGATAGGCAGATAGAACATCTGTTAAGTGCTAATTGGCACCAGAGATTAAAAGAGATGGCCCCACTTGCACAGAAGGCATAAGAGAAGTGAGTATAAAGGGAAGGGGGGAGAATATAGCTGGATATGAAGGTTTCTGTTCCCTTCAGCTTTTCTGGGCTTTCAGGGAGTTTGAGGAAGACCAGAAGTCAGGGAGGAAGAAATAGATTGAGGGTGGGAGAATCAGAAGGGCCAGATAGAGGCATCAGGTTTTAAAATGTCAGGGATTTAGGAGCCCTAGACCTAGAAGTAGGCAAGACCCAGGTTCACGATCTCCCCTTGGAGTGGCTAGGTGGCACAGTGAATTGTGGCACTGGCCCTGGAGTCAGGAGGACCTGAGTTCAAATTCAGCCTCAAACACGTACTAGCCCTGTGACCTTGGGTAAGTCACTTAACCCCTATTGCCCTGCCCTCTCCCCTCCAAAACAAATATCCCCACTTCACTTCCTGGCTTTGTGGGGACTAGACAGGGAAAGGAAAGGCCTGCAGAATTAATGGATGGATATAGGGGGGTGAGATGGGTAGGAGTTGTGAACCCTGTGGATCCATGTGTACATTAGATGCTTGAGAAATATTTGTGGGACGGAGGTAAGATGCTGGTCCCACATTCTTACTCCTTGGATTCTGTTGCTTGACAGTGATGAGCCAGTGTTTGTGGTGTCCACAAACTCCAGTCTTCATTGCGCCTTCAGGCAAGGATGGCAAAATCCCCTGTTCTATCCTGTTCCCGTCTGCACTGAGCACATCATTGAGGCACAGCAGCACATTTGTCCATGAAAGCTGTGGCCTGTGATATTTTCCAACAGTTCCTCATGGCTGAAGATCTGGGGGCATCCCATTTCCAGGTTTAGCCTTTGAGAATGAGAGGACCCCCAAATTTAGAACTGAAAGGGCCCTCAGGATGGGACCTAGTTCTAGTCCTTATTTATTATCCTGTCCTTATATGTTCCCTATTATTAGGGAAATTGAATTCAGAGTTCAGGATCATAAGGTTATGGAATTGAAGCTGGTAGGGAACTCAGGAGTGAGCTAGTTTAAGCCCTTCATTTTACAGAAAAGGAGACCAAAGTCCAGAGAAGTCAACATTCTCCCCCAAGGTCACATAGCATGAAATGGCTCGAGCAGGATGGACATTCATGTGCTCTAACTCTGAACCCAAGTTCTTTCCTTGTCCAGGTGTTGGTTAGGAGAGCAGTCTGGTCTGGGAGGACTGTATTTGTAAGTCATGGCCTGTGTATACATTAACCAGGATCGATGAGGTCTAAGGCCCCAAAGAAATATCTTCATTTTCTCACAAAATGCATTATCTGTTCCCATGCCAAATGCAATCACTTTATTAGCTGAGCATGATTTCCATTCTGCAGGCTGATGGAGTGACTTTATTTTGCACATGATGGAATAAAAAGCCACTGCAAGCAAACAGATAAATCATGCCACATCATCTACATTAAAATGAAAGAGGACTTTCAACCATTCTTCCCAGAAGCAAAAGCACCTTCTTATGACAACTCAGGACTGCCACGTTTTCCAAGAATCCTACGTTTAGACAGCCCCTAGGAGCCCCAGGCTCCACCAAAACTCACTGCAAGCTCCATCTTCTGTATGAGGGGCCTTCTCTAACTCCCTCCTCAGCCGCTCACACTCCCTCGCCCAATCATAGCTCATCCACATTCATTTTATATGTATGTAGGGAGTGTGTGGTGACTGCATTTTTCCCATGGACTGATTTAATAAGGTTTGCAGGAAACATTCACAGAGATGTATGGAATCTCACCCTTCTCTCTCCAAGAGACAATGCCACACCTGCCTTTGAAGAAGCCATATATGGGGCCAATCTGTTCTCCAAGAGAAGGCTCCAGGATTAGAATTCTGTCTACTCTCTGAAAATACTGCTGGGATAGGGGTACAGAGGTTCAGGACAAAGCTGATTCCCTGATTGCTTTCCTTAAAAGGAGAGTGTTGCCCCAAACTTTATATTCCCCAGTTTAACTCCTTCCCACCAATAGACCAGCACAAATAGTGAATAGTGGGCAAACCTGTTTACCCAAGCAAAAAGGAAAACAGTCATTGGAGAATGTAGATAGGTTAGAATATGTCAGAAAATACCTAAGACTGAAAGAGTCCCTTAGATGGGAGTGAAAGGAGATCTCAGCTCAAACATGACAGAAGCCCTAATCTCACCCCAAGGGAAAGTCCCTGATATCTCAAGGGAGACAAATGGGAAAGCAGAACATGTGTTAGCAAGAGTCTGGCACTATAAGTATTCTGTCTCCAAAAAGCTTTGCTCTCTTCTCCAAAACTCACCCACCCAATCTGCCCCTTACGGGTCACATCAAAATCATCATTCTCTAAACCAGTCCAGAATCTCAGTGTACCCAGTTTGCAGCAGCCAGAGACTTGGCTTCAACCTCACTCCAATAGATGGAAGTTCCTGGAGGCTGAGATGGTTTTGTTTTGTCTTTGTATCTCCAGTATTTCACATATCATAAATGCTTCATAAACGTTTCTCGATTGATCTGGTCCAAATCCCTCATTTTACAGAGAAAGAAACTGAGACCCAGAAAAAGGAGGTAAAGTGCCCCTCAAGTCCCCCAATTGGGAAATAGAGTTTTATGCACAGGCCCTTTGCCGCCACCACCTTGTTTCTTCTATAACATATTGCCTTACTCATGGAGCTCCAAAGTCCGTAGTTTGTTCCATTTGTAACGAGATTGTAAAATTTCATAGCATATCTTCCAGTAGATACAGACTTGTCATGGGAAAGGCAGTTGGAACAAATGCAATAATGTTCTTTCAAGCTTTAGCTAATGGTCCTGCTGTCCCATTTTCACCCAGAATTGTTTTCCCAAAAGAAAATGAACAGGAACAAAAGCTTGGGGATGCGAAGGTGTTTGGATTTCTTTTTTTTTATCTTAAAGAAAAGAACAAAGTAATTGAAACAAGCCTGGCATGATGTCAGTGTCAGACAGGGATTTCACAAAGCTGAGCAATTTCTCTCAGCTTGGAAGCACTGCTTCTGCCCAGATTATCCAACATTAGCTAGACCGGGGGCCAGCCGGCACCAGAAAACATCACAGGGCTGAGAATGAGGAGAAAGCAAGGGCCTATCCCCTCTCTCCTGTGGGTGGATTACTTCCAACCCACTGGAATCCTACCACATGGAGGAGGCCTTTCCTGTTCCCCTCAGCAGCCGGCTCCTGCCCTTTCAGCTGGCTTTCCCCTGATGCTTCTATATCTGGCATGGACCAGGATGTCTCCCTCTTATACCCCTCATTCAAATGCAAGCCCCTTGAAGCCAGGGACACTTTTTTAAAACTTTCTTTGTATTCTTGGTGCTTAGCACAGTGCTTGGCACTGGGAAACACTTAGTAAAGAGATTAAGTGTTTGTTGACTGCCTGGAATGTAAGTTTCTTGAAGGCAGACCTCTTTTTTCCTTGTTCCATCCTGAGTACTTTACACCACACCTGGCCCTTATTAAGTGCTTGTCCATTGACTGCTTGTAATTCTACAGGAGAAGCACAAGATGTTACTGATTCAAAGGAAGAGACACATCAGAAATCAGTGTTGCCCTGTCTCTCTGCCACTTGGGAATCCCAGCCATGGTGCATGTGGCTTAGACAGCAAAGAAGCAGGGACTCACTCAGTGGCAGATGGAAGGATGTGAGCAGCCTGGGTCCTCACCTCCCTTTGGATGATTCATGTGACATTTCTGCGGGCAAATGAGGTGCATGATCTCAGTGGGCCATGCCAAAGCCACTTGTCTGTGACTTCTACCACCCACAGGCTTTCAAAGACTCTGCCAGTAGGAAGTACGGATCTGTGTCTGGGCTGGAATAGCTTCCATCAACGTATAGCCCCCACATGCATCACAACTGACTTCAAGAAATCTTTGGGGAGTTCATGGTTTCTAGTATTTGTGGAAACCAGGCTCTGAACTCTCCCAAACACATGGAAAATATTGTCAGGAAATAAAAATACATGTGTGACATTAAAAACTCACTATTTCTTGATGCTTAACGTTTTCTGGTAAGAAACAGAAAAGTTAATGAAAAAGAGCTATTTAGTGAGCAAACCCATCTCGTGACGGGTGCATCATCATGTTTCTCTATTACCTGCCCTTCTTTCCTCCCCCCCTCTTTGACAAGAATAAAGAGGCTTGTTTCACTGTCTAATCTCTGGGGCCAAGCATAATTATTCCATTTCATTCTAGTACTCTGTGTGTGTTTGTGTTTGTGTGTGTGTGTGTGTGTGTTCTCATCCTCATTATAGCCCTTTAGTGAGAGGCAGAATCTTGTCTATGTAAAAGCTGGGGGATCAGGAAATCTTGAGTTTAACTCCTGCCTGCCACACACTGATTGGATGACCTTGGTTAAGCCTGTTAACCTCTAAGAGTATAAATTACTGTTGTTGATCAGCATCTGCCACGTTGGGAATTCCCTCTAGAGGTCTATTTTTGAAATCATTCTGCAAACAGAGTTTTTGTGTTCTGCTAACATCACTCTGCATCAGTTCATTCAAGTCTTTAGATGTATCTATGACTTCTGATGGTGTATTTTAGTAAAATCCTTCCTGGCAAAAGATGCTCTCATTCACAAACTAAAACAAAAAAGTCTCAAATTCCAGGGAAAATGCATCAAAGCCTTAGCTTGGCACGATACCTAACACATAGTAGGTACTTAACAAATGCTTATTAGTTGATTGACCGGCATGTTACAAACGGTCTTCAGAGAAGACAAGACCCACTCTAATAACAGTCTCTTCATTATCATTGTCTGGACTGCCCTGCAGGCAGGATATAATTTATTCCTTTGTTTTGTGGATTTAAGACAGGGCATCCCCCTCATCTGGTTCTCTTTCTGTTTTGCCATGCCTAAATCTAGTTTAGTGCAGAGGGGAACATTCATTTCACTAACCCTCTGACATCAAAGGCCTTTCTTTTCTATGCTTACCTTGTCAAAGATGCTTTATGTGTTTGTTCCCATGAGTTAACGTGGGGGGGGGGTGGAGGTGGTTGAAAGGGATGGAAGGGGAAAGTATCTCACTAACAAACTGATTTCTGTTTCTACTTCATTTATTGAAATTAGCACCTCACTATTGATTCTTGGGTTTTAGACACTGATACAGAAACAGACTAAAAAATAAATCCGATTAAACACAGGTCCAGATCCTTTAGTAATGGTGCCTTGAGCTCATACTGTGGATTAGTAAGGGATTGACCTGAATTAAATCTTTGTGTCTCATGCCCTGATGTCAAAGAAGAATGCAGAGGAGGAAGGCAGATTTGTTTAACCCTGAATGGGGTTTTAGGAGACTCTCCAGTGAGCATTAATTATCTGTCAATATGGATATCCTTCCAGATCTAGAAACTACTTCCCAATTTTAATAAGAGATAGAGAATTAACTACTAGGGAGGAAATGTCAACCTTTTGGGCTACTCTTTCTTATGTTCTGATGAATACATCTGGAAAAAAATCATAAAATCAAACTGACTGTGCCCAGCACAATCTCAACTGGCCCCTTACTATAGAAAGTCAATCCTCTTACTTATTCTCAATAAAATCACTATCCTCACCCCAGCAACTCTGCTAAGCCTTTCCTTCCTGCCTCTTCACTCTCATGGCATCCTCTCCCCTCAGCCTCTCAGCTTTGTCTCATATTTCACTGAAAAAAAACATGCCATTCCCTGAAAGGTCCCTTTTTCTGTCCCCTTCATCGCACCTCACTCAGATGTCCAAGCTCACTGTCTTCTCCACTTCTTTACCAAGGCAAACCATTCTCTGTGTATTCTTGAACCCAGTCCATTCTGTGTTTTCAAGTAAGTTGGTCCCTCTCTCATCCCCAAACTCTGTTATCTTCTCTGTCTTTCTAGTTACTGACTGCTTCCTTCAACCCACAAGATGCCCATGTTTCCACCTCAATAAAAATCCCTCACTTGATCCAACCGTCCCCAATAGCTATGACTCTCCTTCCTTTTAAAGCCAAACACCTCCAGGGAGTCATCTATGTGCAGAGCCTTCACTTCTCCTTTCACTTTCTTCTTGACTCCCTACAGTCTGGCTCCCTGATGGTTCATCCAAATGAAGCAAAATTAGCAATGTTCTTTTAACTGCCAGATCAAATGACCTTTTCTCAATCCTCAGCCTTGATCTCTGTGCTGCTTTTGACACTGTCAATTACCCTCTCTCTTCTTGGACAATATTTCTTTTCATTATGTCATGGTACCATTCTCTCCTGGTTTTCCTTGTCTTGTATGACTCTTGTCAGTCTTCTTAGTGAATTATTTATCTAGATCATGGTCACTAAATATGGGTGTCCTGCAAGGCTCTGTCCAAGCCTTTTCTTTGCCCTCTATACTATCTTGCTTGGCCATCTCACCAATTCTTACAAGTTCCATAATTTCTTCTATACAAATGATTCCCAAATGTGTATATGGCTCTAATCTCTCTCTTGATCTGTACACATAAGTTACTGACTGCCTTTTGAATATCTTGAACTGGAAGTCCTATAGGCTTCTTTACCTCCACATTTCCAATAAAGAATTTATTATCTTTCTCCCCAAACCCTCCCCTCTTCCTTACTTATTTATTACTGTAAAGGTCATTACTGTCCTCCCAGTCACCTAGGCTGAGATCTTCGGTGTTCTCTTTGTTTCCACATTTATACTCACTCTGCATATCCAGTCTCTTGTCAAGTATCATTTCTGCTTTCACAACTTTTCTTATATAGAACCCTTCTCTCCACTTCAAGTAGCCACCACCAAAGGGCAGACCCTAATAGCCCTTCAACTGGACTATTTTAATAACCTGCTGGCTGGATTCTCTGCCTCAAGTCTCCTCTCATGCTAACCTCTCTTCTCATGCTATTCAACTGTCAAAGCAATTTTATTAAAGTGAAAGTCACTTCTCCCAACTCTCACTTCATATTACCTTAAAGTTCTAAACTGAGTTCCAGGGAGTGGAGCCAAGATGGCGTGTAAAAGCAGCAAGGTCCCGCAGTTACCACACCACCACCCTACACACCCATAAAATTATGAGCCCAGACAAAGTCTAGGACTCTCAGACTCACAAAAATACAGAGAACACATCTCTCGCTGAAGGCAGCTCAGCATTAGGGGCTCATTGAGGCTGGAACAGCCTGAAGCTGAGACCACGGTAAGGCCGGGGTGGTGGAAAGGAGTCAGGCTCAGCTGAGCCGAGCCCCTCCTCACTGCAGCCAGTCTGCAGAGGTTATACAG
>CM053597.1:3999131-4014152 GCA_028646575.1 Pseudocheirus occidentalis
TGGCATAATTTTCATTTCTATTCCCATTTTTTCCTCCACTTCTCTTATTTGGTTTTCAAAGTCCTTTTTAAGTCGATCTATGGCTTGTAGGCAATCTTCATGTTTCTTAGAAGCATTTGGTGTGAGAGTTCTGACTGTGTTGTCTTCCTCCCATTCCATACTTTGATCCTTTTTGTCCCCAAAAGAGGATCCTAGAGTTTGACTGCTGTTCTTACTTTGCTTCCTTTTCCTACTCATATTGGCCAGTCAATTAATTGCTTGATTTTTTAGCTCTGTGGAACTTTGCTTCCAGAGGGGAAAGCTCTGTCTCATATTGATGGGTTTTCACATCTGCCAGAGCTATTGGGTGTGTGTGTGTGTGTGCTGCAGCCCCCACCAGCTTTGGCTCACTGAAAGTGCACCCCAGGATCACAACCCAAGATCATGATCTGGATCCAGGCCACTCAAGGCAAGAGCACTTGGCCTCTGATCAATTGCTTGCCCCCCCCCATAATCTGCATACCTGGAGCTCTGAAGTATCCCTGTGTAGGTGCCTGATGCTTGCACTTATTTCTCCTGCTACTGCTGCTTCCACTGCTTCCTTGCCCTGGGGGCAGTTTGGCCTCACCACTCTTCTCCCCCAAATTTAGCTGAATCCCACTGACCTTCTTCTTGGTTCTAATATCTCCTGGCTTGATAAATCTGGAAACTGCTACAGGTTCTGCCAATCTGCTCCCCTGAAGACTCCAGCTGTGGCTCCTCCTGACCACCCTGGGGGCAGGCTGTGGTTTCAGGCTAGGCTGGTTTCACCTCCCAGCGTGCTGTGCTGAGCCCCACCTGCCAAGCTGCCTTCAGCCAGAGATGTGTTTTCTATATTTTTGTGAGCTTGGGAGCCCTAAAATTTGTTTAGAGTCATATTTTATGGGTGTTTAAGGTGGTTGTGTGGGAGCTACAAAACCTTGCTGCCTCTATGCCACCATTTTGGCTCCTCCTCCTCTTCTCACTTTCTTTGACTTTCAGCAACAATTTGGTTGTCCATTCCTCAGTCTGAGAACTATTCTCCTTAATCAAGATGACATTGGAAAATAAAAACAGAATGTACTTCTCCTTGGTTCTTATCACCACCTGTAAGCCCATGTTGCCCTTCAGTCCTTGTGATGTTCTTGTCTGTAAGTTCCTTTGATCAGCTCTTCTGGCTTATGCTAAGTTTCACCCTCCCTGACATCAATCTGACAAGATCCTGACACTCTTTCTATCTACCCTCAGTTACCATTGTTTCTTTCATCCATCATTCTTGCACTTTGAAAACTGGAGTTCAAACAGCCCTGTTCAGCCAAAGGAATTTCTTTAGATACCTCCCCCTCCTTATTTGTCATCAGAATCTATAGTGACTGAATCACAATTCTTCAGAGTCTCAGGTCATAGAATTTATCTGATTTATCTTCATTCTGAACTTTTTGAGTGAAAGCCCTTTTTCAAAGTCAAGCTATGAATGATATGCTCCTCCTTGCCTGTTAAAAACCTCCAGGATCATGAAGCCACTCCCTTACACAATTCTTGGCCTTTCTCTGTCACATTAGGTAGAATCACAGAGAGAACAGTAGCAGGCCCATGCTATTCCCAACCCTTTCTGGAGCACAGGGACTTTTCCTCTCCCCTCCTGCTTCCTAATTCCTCTTTGCTCCTTGTCATTTCATATTAGAATATAAGGGTCATCTGCTTTGCTTATATTTATGTTCCCAGAGTTCAGTATAGCACCTGGGCTATCTCAAGGACTTAGTAAATGTATGTTCTATCTATCTATCCATCTATCTATCTATCTATCTATCTATCTATCTATCTATCTATCCCCTCTATCCATCATTTTCCATGTTGTGCAGATTGACACTGGAAAACATTGGGATTTCTTAGGTTTGACACATTCATTCGTTGGCACTGGTGGAATCCTGTATTCTTTACAATAACATGAAGTATTGGAGGGAATTATAACTGAAAAAGATCCTCTCAATTAAATCAGGATAAAGAGTCAGCTCTGTGACTTCCCCTGGAAGGTGAGCATGCAGAGAGATGGCTCAGATAGACCTGGAGGGGGGCCCTCCCCTCCTTTTGCTGGCCTCCTTCCACCACTGGCTAGCTCCTTCAATGGCCTGGATTTGAGGGATGGGCCCTGGCTGGCCAGGCTTCATTCTCCTCCCGGTTGGGCTGCTTCTGACCCTCACTACTGGTCCCTATCAGTCTACAGTAGTTCATTCTACACTTTTGGCTCCTTTCATCTTCAAGAAACACTTCTTGAGGGAAGGGATTTTCTTTTTATCCTTAGTACGCAGCACAGTACCTGATACACAGTCCTTAAAAATATTTGTTTCCCGCCTGTTTGGAACTGTCTT
This sequence comes from Pseudocheirus occidentalis, assembly GCA_028646575.1. Taxonomy (NCBI): domain Eukaryota; kingdom Metazoa; phylum Chordata; class Mammalia; order Diprotodontia; family Pseudocheiridae; genus Pseudocheirus; species Pseudocheirus occidentalis. The sequence continues at coordinate 4,001,498 of CM053597.1, forward strand.
TCTTAAGTTGGAGAGGTAGGCGACTATGAGTGAGGAACATTACATACTCTGTCTTGTTCATTTTACTTCAATATTGTTGTTGTTCTAAGGGAAGACACATTTTTAAGGGAGGAGGGGGAGAGATGCCATTAGTTAATACCATTATTAGTTAAAAGATAAGAGTAAACAAATATAAAAATAATAAAAGAGAAATTACTAACTAAAGCTAGAAAATATGGTTTGGGAATAAGGAATGAAAGAAACCAAAGACAGTCTTTTGGAAACCTTTTTGTAACTAGATTATGAACATTTCTTTTAGGTGGAGAGGGAAAAGGGAAGAGATGATTAGAACAGAATACGTCTTAAGACAGAAAATGACTAGTTTGAAAAATACTGGGATCTCCAGATATGCTGATACTTACACCGACATGGATTTCCTCCTTAACTTTTTCAGATTAAGAAGTATCTACTGCATGAAATGGGGAAAGCTGAGCTGCCATCTAAGTAAGAGAAGAACGTCACGATCTAGCCACTGAACACTCAGACATTTTCATGACCTGTAAAGATCTCTGTGTGGAGATGTTCATAAATGCTATTCACCTTCCCAGGCTTAGAAGGTTTACAGGGTTTACCCTGAGAGAAACACTTCCATCAAGTGTCACCAGCTAACGTCACCATTAACCTGATCCGAATTCAAGACACATCTGTTGGAAACTTTTTGTGGCTTATTAGTGTGCCAAAAGATGCTGGCAACTTATAAAGACATTTTACTGAAACAAAACTTAAAAAAGAAAGAAAGCCTACTAGTAATGCCAAGAGAGCTCTGTGTATACAATGCATGCCAAATGCTTCATGTCCATTTTCTTGTGACCCTCATAATAAGACATTGTCTACACGGGAGGAACCTGAGACTTACTGAGGTGAATGAATTGTGCCATGTAATAGCCAGGAAGTGTCTCAATCTTGATCTGAACCTGCTTCTCTCCTGATTCCAAGGCCAGGTTTCTTTTCATTACATCACACTGAAATATGAGTTATTCATTTAATAGAAAGACTTTGGCTAAATGAATACCAGGTGCTAAAACACCCAAGGCCAACCCCACCCGATCCCAGTTCTTTTCAAAGCAAAATGAGATGTCCAAAATATCTCTGAGCCTGACTCTTGGTTAGGCTGATCTACCTAGTCAAGTTTCATTGAAGAAGTCCAAGGCAACTATGGCCCATTCTCTGCTGCAGGGAACAAGCACATTGCTCTGGGTTTCTTGGGAACGTATGCAATCCACAGATTCACTCAACATAAGAGATTTGCATTTTCAGTAAGATCAAACATAAGTGATTCTTTGGGTTTCTTCTTCTGCAAGGACACTCTTTTCTAGGTCAAAAACAAAGCAATCCAGCATCCAACTCAAGATAGCAGCTTCATACTCTGCCCCCAAACAGGCCAATACGTTGGCAGAAGGGGCTACCTTCACCTAATTTGGCAATATGGCCCTGGGAATGAATATACATTTAAGACAAGTCTGTCCAGCCACTAAACACATAGGTCTAGCCCAGTCATTGAATGAAAATAGGCAGAAGAAGGTGCAAGTCTTCAAAAACATTTTTTTGGAGAAATACCAACCAACCCATTTCACAAATAATTTCGTTACACAATGATCTCCATTGAAAATGGTGAGTGAGCTAAGGGGAAATTTAGAAGACCTATGATAAATGTAAGCACCTTACCTTGGTGGGTTATATCCAACAAGTGGGCTCAGAGATGTTAGTTAGGACATCAGTGATTGGCAAAGGGGGCAGGCCATGCAGTGAGTAAAATTAAAGCATAGCAAGCAGTAAGTCTGAAGGGCATGCTGGCATACAGAAAACAGTAAAGAGCCTAGAAGAGAGCTCCTAGCACAATGGGTAGATGCTTTAGGGAGAATGCATGGGAGGGCATAATCAGAAGGTGAGGATGGGGTGTGTGATAGTCCTAAGTGGAGGGACTAGACACACTCAGGAAGTCACATATCACTTAGAGTAGAAATCACTTTGGCTTTTGGAAGTCGAGAAAGTGACTCACAATAAGTAGGCATTATTTTCTGTGACTTTCCTTTAAATGTAGACCCTAGTGGGTAAGGGAACTAGAGCAGATTTGGGGTCCTTCTACTGGTGCCATTTTAATGTTCATCAACTGTCATCTAACCTACTGAACCTGCATCCTTCTTCTGTGAGCCATTCTTGACTTAGTAATTGGGTATAAATTAGAATCTAGAAGCCAGGCATTCCCATTAGCTAAAGTGGATTTTTAAAAGTCTACCTCAAAATATTACCATCCATCCCATCCTAGGAGGATGGTGAGAACCCATAGAGGGGAGAAAAAGGTCAATTTCAAAGGCAATTTTGAGAACACAAAGCTTTTTTAGGATCACCTCTAATTTGGAACATCAAATTACCAACGCCTTTATTGTAATCAACCATGGGCTAGACTTGTGAAGTCATCAGCAGTAATTGCTCTCAGCTTTAAATGAATTGAATGAGTTGTTTTCGATCCACAGTTAAAATATTTAATGAGATCAGTGTACTTCCCAAGGCAGAAAAGCATCTTCCCATTCTTTGCACCATAGATTTAGGGCTGAAAGAGGCCTCCAATAGCATCTCTTTTTGTAGTTTGAAAGTGGGGCCTAGAAAAAAGAAGTGACTTCCTTGAGGTCATATTGGTAGTAAGGGGCAAAGTCAGGATTCAGACCCAAGTTCTCTGCCTTCAAACCCATGTGATTTCCACTACACCAGGCTGCCTCAAAGATGTATGCATCGGAATAAGGTAACTGACTCATTCCTGCTCACCAGAGGATCCATTAATCCCAGGTGACTAAGTACATGGGATGGGTGGGGGGAATGAATGCAGTGCTCATTAATATTCATGATCTCATTTTTCAGAATTGTATTTGGTTACTGCTGATAAGTACAAACAAAACCGGGTGAGCTGGTCCATGATCTATAGGGCTAATGTAGCTCGAGGACTATTAGTCAAAATGGAAACAGGGAATTAATGAGGACAGAGAGCTGAATGTTTCCTTTAGAAATTTCAATATGAAGAATGAGGTTATTGAAAAGATGGAGAACTTTCTCTGTTTATATTCATGGTTTAGTCCTTATACCTAGAGAAGCAATTACTACACCACATCACCAAATTCTGTGCCCCGTTGGAAAGATCATGCAGTGAGCAGAAATGATCTTTGGGCAGTGATTCTGAAAACAATGTGTAAATGGGTCTAGGAATAATATAATCACCAACTCACATTTCTAAAGAGCTTTAAAGTCTGTTAAACTCTTGTCATATAAACAAACCCATGAGACGTCCAATACAGATCTGATGAGTCCCTTTTTACAGATGGGGAAACTGTGGTTTAGAGACCTTAAATAGCTTGCACCTGGATCACACAATCAGTAAGTGTTTGAGGTGGGAGTCAGACTCAAATCTCTCTACTCCTAGTCTAGCTTCTCTCCTCTGGATGAAACATATAGATGATCAAATTTTAGAACCCCCTTTTAAGTTAATAAAAAGCCATGTAGATGCCAGACAGGTATAGGGGTGTGTTTTTCTTGGAGGATCTTTCAGTAGACCAGAATCCTGGATTTGTCCAAAGCAGCTTTCCTAATTGAGACCAAGTCATGCCTGAAAGATGATTCCCTTCTGTCATAGCTCCAACAGGTGATTGTCCAGCCTCCTTCCACTGGTTAGATACTTACCACCTCCTGGTAGAATATTCCACCTCTAGCTAACTCTAATTAGAAAGATTTTTTTAAATTTCTATTGAACCTAAACTTGCCTTTCTGTAATGTTCATCGGTTGGATTCCAAATTTGGGTGGTCAAGCAAAGTAAATAGAATCCTTACGCAGGACAACGCTTTACCTATGTTAAGGCTGATATTCTGCCTCAAGTCTTCTTTTCTCCAGGCTAAATATTCCCAGTTACTTCAACCTGATACTAAAGAGATATAAGCGTCATCATGCTTCCTGTGCAGCTCCTCCAGACATATTGTGGATCATTGGGGTTCCCTCTAAAATATGGCACACAAAGCTATACTTCAGATGTGGTCCTAGCAGTACAACGGGGCAATTGTGGCTGTTATAAATCTGCTAAAGAAACCTAAGTTCTCATTAGAATTTTTGGTTGACAAGATCCACAGTGGACAAAGGGAGTTTTCAGGCCCGTTCTGGACATATCCAGCTTTCCATCCACCTGAAGCCCCCCAAGAATTCTTCCATTCCTTCAGGAACTTCTTTCTAGCTATGTCTTCCCTCATTCTAGATTTGTACACTTGAGTTTTTGAGCCTCAACATGGGAGTTTACATTTATATATAACCAAGTTATTTGTTAGCAAAGGTGCTATTATGCCTTCCTGTTGATATCTCTCTGGATACACAAAATGTATCTTCCTCTCAGCTTTGCTTCAATGAGCATATAGTCATATTTGCAGTTGGATACTGAAAAGCCTGTCTTCTCCCATATTTCCCCTTACTATTTGAAATACATACTATTGGTCACCATTTTTCATTAAGGGTAGGGATATGCTGGAGACAGTTTGAAACTAGCTTTCAAAAACAATTGTTAAATTTTCAGTGTGAGCATTTACACCCTGAAATTGGCAAACACAACAAATCAGGCCTTAACTGACTATTTTCCTGGTTGCCTAGAATTAAGAAAGTGATGGGGGAAAGGTTAATAATGTGTAGATTAAACTTAACAGTGTTATACATTCATTTTGAGGGAAGAGCTGGTTGTTAAATATTTACCAGCATGCCTGTGACTGAGCTATTCCTCATTTACTATTAAGCTCCTAGTATGTTAAATATGCATAGATAAGCATTAACAACCATTAATACTCATGAAAAACTTAGGTGATCCGATGAGATCACTCTTTCCTTCTCACCCCCTCCAAGGAAAAGGGCATAGACACATGTGACATTTTATTTGATGGGGATGAAAGTACAAACAGATTAAGAGCCAGGGTGGCAGTCCTGAGTGGTCAATCAGGGATTTCTATTACATGCTTATTGCGCACCAGCCTCCATGTTTTGTGCTGGGGACACACAGAGAGAAGAGAAAACATGGCTCTCTCAAAGAGCTTGTAATAGATTGGGGAAGAGCGCTGAGTGAAGTTCCCCAGGTTCTGGGTGGGGGGTACTAAATGAGGTTAGGTCTGCAGGAAGGGGAGCCAGGAACAACAGGATGCTCCAGGACAAACTGAGCCCCAGCAGTGTTTCCAAAGTTCGGTTTCATAATTAGTTGATCCATTTTGCCACCTTGCACACACACTGCAGAACTTGTGGTTGATTTTAGTAGAATGCTGCCCTTTGACCTGCTAGCTTCTTTTATCTGCTCAGTAATGGAAAACCAGCACTAATCCCAATAATCACCATTTACCTTCACTTAGTGTACTGGAGTTTACAGAACTCTTTAAAGTGAAAAAAGTAAGCTCAGTTGAGGCAAAATGTTTTTCCATTGTCTCTCTTTTGTAAACGAGCATCACCATAACAAGACAAAAGTAAATGGCTTCTATTTTGGTAGCTTGGGGCAATACTGACCTTTGAAAAGTGTCAGAAGTTATAAGGAAAAAGTCTCTTTACTGTTGTCATTTTGATTGTTTACAAACTTGCCCGCCTTGTGCAAACTGTTCACTCTCTGACATTATGACAACGAGGAAGAGTTTGAAATAGGTTTCAGAATAGAGGGAAGGACAAAACTATTGAATATTTGTCACCAGGAGAAAAGGATCCATTCATCCTCCCATAATTCAGCTCCCTGAGATGAATGTGAAATGAGATGAAAAGAAAACCCCAAGTCTTCAGTTGAAATCTCTTCTCTCATTAAAGACTGAGTCAGAAGCCAATTGCCACCATGGTAATGACCTCTTGGGGTGTCACAAATGATAAGCTCAACAATAAGAATCCCCTAAAATATTGCTGAGAAACATTAATTCTATGATCTTATCATCTCTAGAGAGGTTACATAAAACTGATAATTAATGGAATGCCAGACAGTTCTGGAATAAACAGTGTTAATGGCCAGGACTTCTGGGAACTATGCAAATGAGCTACAAAGCTCACAGTTCATGGCACTACACTGGATCTCTAATGTCACCAATGGAAGCAGACCTTCCATTAGGGCAGATTGCAACCTATTCATATCTTCTTATATTAGAAGATTTTTGTCCATGGTTTTCAGTAAACTCTTCCAATGCACAAGACTTTCCCTTTGTTTGACTAATATCCTGATGCTATTGGTCGTCAGGCTGTCTGTTATCCCTCATTCTGAAGGCATGACTGTACTATCTCCCATACATTCCAGTGCTGCATGTCCTTACCAGCAGCCTTGCTATCATTTTTTATGCACAAACCATCTCTGGGCATGGGAAAAAAACCTCCTTATTCACTTGCCAAACTTAGATCTCTCTTCTGACCTTGTGGTCACCTGCACTTCTGTTGTTTTTTTTTTAAATTGTGGAGCTGCTTGATTTATTGCACAATCAGATTGTGTCCTGAGGAGAAGTTTGGGCTAGAAAGCTGGATTTGTTTTCATTTAGGAAATCAGGAGATGCTTTAGGGAGTAGGATTGTGCCTGTGATGTTATGGGTATAGGGGATTCCCAGAGGAGAAATCCCTCTTTCCTTATGCAGGTTGGACCCTTTACATCTAGAGAAACAAAAAGACCATCTTTAAAACATGAGAGATGGTAGGAATTAGCTTAGTTATTGTGCTGAGAGCTTTCTACTCAGACTTGGATTGGTACTTTCAAATCTGGGATGTGACAGTCACTAACACTAACTTGAGGCTAGGGGTCATAAGTCTAAAGAAATGTTTGGTAATAATTGAAATGAGACCAGGAACATGTACAGGAGCCTCTTCTTGTTTAGACTACTGGGTTGCTCTTCCATGTAATGTGCCATTGTTCGGACTGCAACAAGTGTGGGCAGATATTTTCCAGCTCCACAGCATTGCTGAACTCAAACTTTCAAGAAAGAATGCTGTCCCTTGCAACAACTTCCCCATAGACTTGAAACAATTGGCCACTCTAACTGCTAGGAATGCTGACTATTTTGCCCATTTTCTGGCAGGTCAATCTCTCAGCCTCTCTCCTACTCTTTCCTTGGGATGTTGTTTATGAAAACAATGAAACTCACAGTAACCCTTTGTTGGTTTCTATCCAGAAAATGAAACAGTTCAGAAAGAAAAAAGAAAGTTGTTAACTTCATTTGGATTGAAATATTTTAGGCCTTGAGCAAGAAATATTGCCTACTTCCCCATTTAAAAAATAGAAGCTAAGAATAAAACTTAAGAGAGGACTAACATATTTTGTTATTTGAGATAACTTTCTGGGAGTGGGAAGGAAAGGGATTTGGAGAAAATTTAAATAATATAAAAACAAAAGATATATATATATATAAAATAATATTTTTTAAAATTTGAAAACTTTGTTGAAACTGTTTTTTGAGAGAGGGAACCTGAATATAGTCAGAATATCCATACCCAGTCAGGTTTCACTTAGAGAATAGAACACAGAGTCATTTAATCAGGCTTCACTGTGGAAGGAAGTACCCCTAGAACCTCACTGGAATAGCTACAAAACTGAAAGATATGAAACCCATTATTCTTTTTTGTATCAAATTGAAATCATATTTCATATAGTTGTGGGAGGTCATATCTTTTGAGTGCAGTATTCCTAGTATGACTGATGTGAAGTCATTCATTTCAGGGACCCAACTACTGCAAATGAAACCTTTTTAACCTCTAATTCAGGATTTAAAATAAAAGCACATGTTATTGGAAATGAAAATGCTGAGTGGGTCATAATGAAGGGAAAACATATTGAACGATCTGGTAATGAAAATCAAATTAGCAAAGGGTCTTGGCTCTCACAGCTGCCTCTGCACTGTGCAGAAAATTAGCAAGTTAAACAATATGGGGATATTTCCTGAGCAAGGGAGGCCACTGGCCCATAGTGAAGCTCTCTTCATGGAGTTCGAGCAGTTTGGGGCTATTTATCTGGTCTGTGATTTGGGGAGATACAATGGAGCTGCCCCAAGATGAAAAGCAGTAGAGCCCACTTGGTAGTGCTATGGACCTAGACTCAACTGGGGTTCAAATCCCACCTCTGACACTGTATGATCAAGAGCATATAATTTAACCAAAGCCTCAGTGTCTTTATCTTTAAAGTGGGGATAATATAGCACCTATGTCACAAGCATGTGTGAGGCTCCAAAGTGTAGATACAGCTTTGTAAAGCAACACAAGATAGAAATGTAAGTTGTGATTATTTCTAGATAGGCTTTCATAATAAATGACTTCCAAAATTCATGACTCAGTGGTCCACTTCTGGATGACATAATTTCAACCTCAATTCTATTTTTTTTGTTAGTGAATATCTTGTTGGAAAACTTCTGAATAAGAAATGGAAAATAGATCCATCATCCTAAAGATAAATCAGGAGCCTTCCTCTGCCATCTTGGAAATCTTGTGATGAGACATAGAAGAATCCTAGGAATACCTTTAGGTGGTTCAGGTTTTGATGTCTCCTGGCTGGTTTTCTAAAGGGAAGGTCTTAGGGGGAGTGTCCAATGGAAGAAGGTGCTTGTCTTTCTTTCAAAGTTACAGTGGCAGAATTGCAGTATTTACTGTAATCCATTATGTTACACCTGCTAGAGGAGCCACATAATCAATTTAGCCTTGAATTCTGTGCCAGGAAAAAATTTTGTGTCTCCATATGGCATTGGCGGCTCCTTTTACACAGACAGAAAACAGAAAGGATATGATACAGTCGCCAGATCTTATCTGTTAGAACTTCTGGGAAGCTCAGACCCATGGCCAAAGCTTAAAGGCCTTAACTAAGTCATTCCAGGTACCAGGGATAGCTACTTCTTTCCTCATTTCAAATAGATTTTCATTTGCTTTTATTTCAAGTTATCCTTTAAAGAGAATTTTTCCCCAAATCATTACAAATGTTTTGGGAAGTCAGCAGGATATGAATCTGAAGTAAATTAGATAATTTTCCATAAATATAAAATATCCTGAATTCTGTTTAGAAGTCCCAATTCCTGAATCCACACAGCTCACATGTAAAATATATTGTTTGAATGATCAAAGTGTTTTTCTTATTAGACTGTAAGCTCCTTGAGGGCAGGGGCCTTGCTCTGTTCAACAACTGACTGGTTCCCTTGCACAGAGCTAAAGTTGAATGAAGTCTTGACCCCCTTTGGCTTCATCTTTGTTGCTAAGCCCAGGGAACATCAAAGCATAGCAGTTATCCCAGCTTCTAAGAGCCCCCAGGGACTGGAGAGAAGACCAACAGTGCCTCAGAAACTTTGCAACCTGATTTGCCGGTTATTGTTGAGGAGCCAGCTCTGTGTACCCCATAGGGATGAAAATAGTGCTTGATGACCATTGGGCTCATACTGAAAGAGGAAGCACCTACTAAAGTTGAGAAGTGCTGGGAGCCCTGAGGACTGCCTGCAAATACCATGTTCCAAGGGGAGATCCAAGGGTCTTTAGAAGAGGATACCTTCATATATGTCAAGGATCTGTGATGTCCTTGGTGTGGAAATTGCCTTGATAATACATCTATAATTTCATAAATATGACAGGGTTCCCTGAGCAAGCCTTAGACAGGTTAAGAGACTTGCTCACAGTCACAAAGTTAGAGAGTGTCAGAGGTGGGATCTCAGCCTAGGTTTTCCTGATTCCCAGTCTACTCCTTAGCTGTACTGGCTTTCATTGTGTCCTCAAAACTTCACAACCCTTTGATAACTCATATTTAAGGGACAGTATGATCAGTCCAGAGCTCACATTTCTCCTCCACCATGTAACAATAGGCAAGTCCTTTGATCACAGATTCAGAGCTAGAAGGTTTAGAGCTTAGTGGCCATCTCATATTCAGTAGGAAAACGGAGGATTCCCGCCCCCCAGAGTTAAGAGATCTGCCTAGGGTCAGTTATATAGGAAAGGAGGAGCAGAGGCTGGATGGAATCCAGGGCCTTGGACATCCAGCCCAGTGAAGGCTCTGTCCTCCATGCACTGTCTATGGAGTTTTACGTGGAACAGGTCATGCCTGTCCACTTGAGCACTTTGAGTAGAGAAATGTCAAATATTCTTTATCTTCATGTCTATTGAATTGTTCCTGATTTTTGGCATTTTCAAAGCACTTTGCAAGCACATTCTCATTTGCTCCTCAGTCCACTTGTGAGGTGGGTCTCACAGGCATTATCACACCCATGAGTACAGATTCCATAGTCTGAGGACCTGGCTTCATGTACTGTCTCTGATACTTACCAATCCTGTGGGATCCAGATCAAACCAACGGACTTGTATGGGTTTCATTTTCCTCATCTATCAGATGTGAGGGTTGAAGCAGGCAGCCCCCTGGGCTCCCTTCTTGATCTAGACTGCTAAGTCCATGAAAAAACCAAGGCCAGGAATATTAAGGGGAGAAGCAATGCCAACGCATTTACCCTACATTGGTCCTTACTTGGACCTTTATCTTAGCAGACACAATGAATCCTAGTGCCTTCTGAGAGAGACAGACAGTCCTGCAGAATGACAATGATGCATGAGTAATTCAATTGTTTCTACATCTCCTAAGCCCTAGAGATGATTCTTCTGACAGCAGGGACAAAGCTGACACTTGGAACTTTTATTAATGCCTTCAGAAGAGAAACCAGAAAGGACAACCACATCCCAACCTCAGTGTTTGGCATTGAAAAACAGCCATTTCACATTTACTTAGGAATTCATTAGGCAAAAGTATTGATGCAAAGAGTCAGATGCATTTGTAAAGATAATTTGCTGTCAAAACTTTAAAAAACAGACTTTAAAAAAATAATTCTGCTAAAAATCAACTTAATGACAGCAGCAGCCTTTGATTGTACCTTGATTTGTTAGAATATTTGTTAGAATAGAACTTATATGAATTTGCCTTCAGAAAGGATGGAGTTGCTTAAGAAGCTCTGACCTCATGACAACCTTGTGAGGTATGCAGTGCTAACCCTATTCTCCATTTACAAATGGGGAAACTGAGGCCCAGCCAGGCAAAGTGAGTTGCCAAGACTCAACTAGAAAAATATGAGTTCAGAATTTAAACCCAGAGTTTCTGACCCCAAGTTCAGAGTCACAGTTCTTCTCAACCACAGTACCAGACACCTAGTCACCACTTCCCCCAAAATATCAGAATGACCCAGAAGTACATATAATTCCTGCACTCTACTTAAAGAAATAACTAAATTTATAAATCCCTTGTAGAAAAGGTGCAGAGAAAGAGAACTCTAGTTCCTCAGGGGCAGGGATTGTTTCATTTGTGTTTTGTATCCTCAGCTCATTGCCTCTCACTGAATGCTGGCTGAATTGGACAGGCCAGGTGGAAGCGTGCTGGATTTGGGAGTCAGAAGATCACATTTTTTTACTTCCCTTTCCTCTCTGTGCTCTTGTACAAGTTACCTCGACCATTCAGGACCCTGGACAGCTTCTCACCTCTACAATGATGGGTTCTGGTCTGACCTTTCTGGCTCCTTCAAATGCTAGGCCTGCGATCTTATGCTATTGAGTCACTTCATCTGCTGGATTTCTACAGAAAAAAATGACTTTGGAGCAAGAGTTGAAACCTGAATCAGACCAGCTGTTTCTGGGGCACATCTGTGGTAGCCAGAGAAGACATTAGAAAAAAGTGTATGTACTGTCCCCTTTATGACAATGTTTACTCATTGATACATAACAAGGTGATACAGAATCACAGGCGGTGAGAAGTGAACTCACAGAGTCTAACTCCAGGTCCTGAGAATATCCTCTGCAATCTACAAAAAGCGTTCCTCTGGTCTCCGTTGAAGACAGCCAAAGTGAATCAACTCACCACCTCCCAGGCACCCCATCACACTTTTAGACAACTCTCATTGATAGGAAATTCTTCTTGACACCCAGCCTTAAGATTTCTCATTAAGATATTTTAAGATAAGGAATTTAGATCACCATAATTGTCAGCCACTTAGTCAAAATGCATTTATTAAGAACTTACTGGGTCAGGTACTATGCTTAGCACTGGAAATCTAAAGAAAGAAAAAAAAACCAATCTCTTCCCTCAAGTAGCTCACATTCAAATGAGAAACACAATATGAAACTAACTAGATAAGTGTAAGCTAAATATAGACTAGATGGAAGGTAATTTTAATAGGAAAGTTCTACCAGTATGGGAAGAGAGAGAGAGAGACTGAAAAGCGCCAACAGCAGAAGACAGAAGTTGAGCCTTGAAGGAAAGTCTGGGAAGAAAGGAGACTGACACATTCCAGACAGGGAGAACTTTAAATGAAAAAACCTAGGAGTCAGAAGATGGAGCAGTTTGTTCGAAGATTTGCAAGTAGCCTATAGTAGCTGTATTGTAGTAGGCATAGAGGAAAGTCAAGTGTAAGACTGTCTGCAAAGATAGGAAGGGAGAAGGTTGTGAAGAGCTTTAGATGCAAGAGAAATTTAGTTTAGAACTTTTTAAAAAATTTATCTTTTATTTGTTTTCTTGTTTACATCATTCATTTTCATTACATTTTTGAATTACAAATTTTCTCCCTGTCTTTCCCCTGCCCCAACCCTAAAACAGCAATCTCACTATAAAGCCCCTCCCCTGCTCTGCTCTCTTATTTTCTGATAGGGCAGGGAGGGTCT
>CM053597.1:4024289-4034301 GCA_028646575.1 Pseudocheirus occidentalis
TCCAAAAAGCAAAAAAAAAACAAAAAAAAGAAAGTTGTTTGCAGGTGTAGAGCCAAGATGGCGGCATAGAAGCAGTAAAACTCTGTGGCTCCCCCCATAACCACCTCCAATACCTATAAAGTATGATACTAAACAAATTTTAGAGCTACAGAACACACAAAGTGACAGAGAGAAACAAATCTCCCACTAAAGGCAGTGTGGCAGGCATACAGGAAAGGTTCATTGCAGCAGCACATTGGGAACCCAGCCCAACCCCGTGTGAGCTGGAGGTTTTAGCCCCAGGGCAGAGGGCAGCCCCAACCAGCAGCTGCCAATTTCAGAAGAATGGATCACCAGCAGCTGTGGTGGTTTCCAGAATTATCAATCCATAAATGCTGAAGAAAAAGTGAGAGGTCAGTGTAGAACTCTTTTAGAACTGGGGGGGGGGAAGGAGGAGTGGGTCCAGCCCCTGCCCCTGCAGCTAGACGTGGCAGAGGTACAGAGGCCCTGCAGCTGCCTCCATGTGGTTGCTTCAGAGCTCGTGGCCTGCAGATCACAGCGGGGCCAAGGAACCATTTAGAGGTTAATCACTCTTGCTGTAACCTGCCTGGATTTGGATCACTGTCTTGGGTCGAGGTCCTGGGGTGTGTGACCAGTGTGCCAGAGTTTGTGGGGGCTGTGACAGTGACTCCTAATAGCTCCAGCAGCTATGAAAACCCCAGTGATTTGGGACAAAGCTCTCCCCTCTGGAAGCAGAGTTCTACTGTGGCAAAGAGCTCAAAAGCCAAGTAATTGAGTGGCAACATGAGTAGGCAAAGGAAGCAAAACAAGCTCATAAACCCAACTTTAGATTCCTTTTTTGGGGACAAAAAGGATCAAAACATGGAATGGGAGAAAGACAACGATGTCAGAACTCCCACACCAAACATTTCCAAGAAAAATATGAATTGGTTACAGGCCATGGAGGAGCTCAGGAAGGATTTTGAAAATTAAGTAACAGAACTGGAAGAAAAACTGGGAAGAGAAATGAAAATGATGCAAGAAAATCATGATAAGAGAGTCAACAACCTGACCGAAGAAAATAACACTTTAAAAAATACATTAAGTCAAATGGCAAAAGAGGCCCAAAAGGCCAATGAGGAGAAGAATGCCTTAAAAAACTGAATTTGTCAGATGCAAAAAGAATCTCAAAAGCTCACTGAGGAGAATAATTCCTTCAGAATTAGAGTGGAGCAAATGAAAGCAAATAACTTTATGAGAAATAAAGATACTATTAAACAGATCCAAACAAATGAAAAAATAGAAAGCAACGTGAAATATCTCCTTGAAAAAAACCACTGACCTAGAAAATAGATCCAGGAGAGACAATTTAAAAATTACTGGACTACCTGAAAGCCATGATCAAAAAATAACCTAGAAATCATCATTCAAGAAATTCTCAAGGAAAATTACCCTAATATTTTAGAATCAGAGGGCAAAATAGAACTTGAAAGAATTTGCTGATCACCTCTTGAAAAAGATCCTAAAAAGACAACTCCTAGGAATATTATGGCCAGGTTTCAGAGTTCCCAGATCAAGGACAAAATATTACAAGCAGCCAAGAAAAAACAATTTGAATATTGTAGGAATAAAATCAGGATAACACAGGATCTAGCAGCTTCCACATCAAGAGATTGAAGAGCTTGGAATATGATATTCCATAGGTCAAAGGAGCTAGGATTAAAACCAAGAATCACCTACCCAGCAAAACTGAGTATAATGTTTCAGGGGAAAATATGGTCATTCAATGAGGTGGAGGACTTTCAAGCATTCTTAATGAAAAAAACCAGAGTTGAATAGAAAATTTGACATTCAAATACAAGAAGCAAGAGAAGCTTGAGAAGGTAAACAGGGAAAAGAAATCATCAGGAACTTATCAAAGTTGAATTATTTACATGTCTACATGGAAAAATGGGAATTGTAACTTGCAAAACTTTTCTCAGTATGAGGAGAGTTGAAGGGAATATAAATGTGTGTGTGTATGTATACACATATACATACATATATGTCTATATAGGAGGGTATAAGTGCATATGAATCCATATGTGAATGTGTGTGTGTGTACAGGTATATATAGACAGAGGGCACAGGATCAATTGAAGAGGAAGGGGTGATATTTAAAAGGTGAAATTGAGAGGTGAGAGAAGAATAGAATGAGAGGAGATAGGGAGAGACAGAATAGGGTTAATCATCTATTATGGAAGAGGCAACAGATAACTGTTAAAATGGAGGGTAAGAACAGGAAGGCAAAAGGGAAAGGATCAACCTTACTCTTATTGAATTTGGCTTAGGGAGGGAATGACATACACTCTGAACTGGGCATCTTGCCCTACAGGAGAGTAGGTAGGAAGGGGATGAGAGGGGTGAGGATGGAGGGGAGGGCAGGTTGGGGGGAGGGTAGTTAGAAGCACTCACTTTCATAAAGGGACAGGGTCAAAGTAAAGAATAGAACAAGTGGGGGTGGGATAGAATGGAGGGAAATATAGTCGGTCTTTCACAATACATCCACTATGGAAATGTTTTGCATAACTACACATGCACAACCTATATTGAATTGCTTATCTTCCCAGTAAAAGTAGGAAATGAGGGAAGAAGGGAAAGAATCTGGAATTTCAAGTTTTTAAATCAAGTGTTTTTTAAAATATTATTATTATTATTTACATGCAACCGGGAAATGATATACAAGCACTGGGGTATGGAGATCCATCTTGCCCTACCTGAAAGGTGGAGAGGAATGGGTGAGGATATAGGAGAGAGCAGATTGGGGGAGGGGCTATACAGGGGGATCACTGTTTTGGGGTGCTGGGTAGGGGAAAGACAGGGAGAAAATGTGTGACTCAAAATCTTGTGGAAATGAATGATGTAAACTAAAAATAAACATTAAATTTAATTTTTAAAAAAGGAATTTGAAAAACAATTAAAAAAAAGAAAGTTGTTCATAGCAACAGTCCTTTGAAAAACTGCTCCTGCTTGGCTACAGAGACAGAGCAGATTCACACGTTCATTCTTTTGTTCTTCATTCTAAATGCTGTGGCCACTGTAGTGAAAACTGTGTGGCCATTCTAATGTTAAGCTGTTGTGAACACTATGTTGTGATTTTATGTGACAAGATGTAATGTTGTGAATATTATATTGTGGTTTGTTGTGAATGTTTGCCTTGATTTGTAATGGAATAAATGGAGTGTTCACTATACTGTGTAATCAGAACCTTAAAAGCTGTTGACAGCCGCCTTCTTTTGGGAAGCTGCTCATGCAGGGTGTTACAACAGACCACACCACAGTATAAGTAAATTTTTACTTAGAACTATTCGTGTTTCAGGGACTACACACAAAAGACAGTCTCAGATGGGGGCTTTCTGTAAAATCCTTGTGTGTAGAAGAACATCAGACCCTGAGTAACTGCTTTACCAGCATCTGGTGACTGGCTGACTTTTCAGAGAGCCTGACTGTTCTCAGGGGCCTCTGCTGCATGTGGGTAGCACTTTCCATCAAGAGTCTTTTGGAATTGTCTCAGATCCCTGCACTGCTCAGAAGAGGTAAGTCTAACAAAGTCAGTCTAACAATGGCACAACGTTGCTGTCACTGTGCACAACGTTCTCCTGGGGCTGCTCACTTCACTCTGCATCAGTTTATGTGTGTCTTCCCAGGTTTTTCTGAAATCCACCTGATCATTTTTTTCTTTGCTTTTTGGAGGGGGAAAGGCAGGGCAACTGGGGTTAAGTGACTTGCCCAAGGTCACACAGCTGGTGTTAAGTGTCGGAGGCTGGATTTGAACTCAGGTCTTCCTGACTCCAGGGCTGGTGCTCTATTCACTGCACCACCCAGTCGCCCCCGCTCATCATTTCTTATAGAACAGTAGTATTCCATGACAGTCACAGGCCACAGCTTCTTCACCCATTCCCCAGCCGATGGGCATGCCCTCAGTTTACAATTCTTGGCCACCACAAAGAGCTGCTATAAAGATTTCTGCACACGCAGGTCCTTTTCTACAAGTAGACATTTTATTCCTCTCATTGACCCCTATACCCCTGTCCTCCGTAGCTATCCCAAACCTCCTTCTCTCTCCTTGAGGCTCCTGCCACGCCCTTTTCACACTCACATGCTCCTCCTTCCCACCTGACGGCACCTTCTCAGTATCCTTTGCTGGCTCCTCATCCACATCCTGCTCCCTAACCACGGCTGTGTCAGCAGCCCTTCCTTTTCTCTGCTCTTAACCACTGCCCCAACTTTAATACCATCTAGAGGCTGAGCTACCGCCACGCATTTCCAGAGTCCTCTCTGACATCCTGTAGGCATCATGAATTCAACACATCCAAAGAGGGCTCATGGTCTCCCGCCCTCCTCCAAGCCACAGCCTCTTCCCAAGTGCCCCATTACTGCTAAGAGTGCCCACCCCCGCTTCACAGTGACCCAGGCCCATGGCTGAGGCCCCATCTGGTTCCATCCTGGACTCCGTGCTCTGACTCACCCCACAAACCATAACTTTGACTTCTCAATCGTGCTTGTCCCAAAATGTCATCTTACCAAATCTGGTCATTCCTACGATAATCTTCTGCATATCCTGCTCTCCACTCAGGCACAAGCCCAGTTCAAGCTCTCCTCAGTTTTCATTGTGGTGGCTTTCTTTTGGAGGCATTTGGGGTTAAGTGACTTGTCCAGGGTCACATAGCTAGGAAATATCTGAGGCTGGATCTGAACCCAGGTCCTTGTGACTCCAGGGCTGGCGCCCCATCTACTATACCACCCACCGTGGTAGTCTTGTAACTGGTCTGCCTGCATCAGCTTTCTCCTCAGTCTAAACCTTCCCCCCCTTCAGCAATGCGATTTTCCCAAAGCACAGCTCTGGCACGGTCATCTTCTGGCTCAACCAGTGGCCTTCTCTCTCTTACTTCCTTGATCAAATCTAAGCTCCCTAGCTGAGCTTTGATAGCCTGGCTCCTTCCTCCCTTCCTAGGCTCACGCTCCCCTCCCCTACGTGCATTCGGCTATGCTCACCTCCTCATAGGGCCTCAGACATCTGCTCCAGCTCACTGTGCCTGCAGGTCATTCAGCCCCTGTGCCTGGAATGCCCTCTGAACTGACCCTCCATCTACTCCATACCTGTGATTGACAGTGCCCCTGTGTGGTGAGGAGCTTCTGGGGACCAGCAACTCCGACTTCTTTTCCTGTTTCTCCAGGACACGGCACAAAATAAATACCCAATAAATGCCTGTTGACTGACTAAAGACAGATACATTTTGATGGACAGACTCTTGGTTGTCCCTGTAGCTGCATACGCTAATCAGAGCTTTGGGGAATGGGCTGGGGGTGGGGTGGAGAAGACAGAACAAATGCACCACTTGCTGGGCCCAGAACTGATAAAGAGGAAAAGAGTAAGCTGGAGCATCCTCAGGAAATTGTCCTGTCAGGTGTCCTTCCAATTCAACAATATATATTCTTCATCCACTGAAGGTTCCTGTGAGGATGGATAGGCCAGGGGTCTCTTGGGTGGCCACAGTTCCTTCCAGGGGGCTCTGCAATGCTCCAGCACTTGGAGTATTAACCTTCCTGCTTCTGGGAAGTTCCTGATGACTCAGAATGAAGGTGGCCAGCTCTCCGCTTCAGAACATGCACAGGAATTCTCAATCTGTTTCTTGTACATGGACCGTGTGTGTTTTACATTGGCTCCTGAGCCAGAAACTAGAGGAATGAGTCCTCTGCCAATGGGCCTCTGAAGAAACCTTATCATCTCCAAAGCCCTGGAACTGGCCAGTTCATCTTTCATTACCAAGCCCATGAAACCCTGAGGATGAGGTGGGGGGTTCTTAGCCCATGAGGGTACAAGGGGCTTTTGTGCTTGGCTGGTTTGAGTTAAATCATGCCATAAACTCCTGGTGAGGTGAGGTTGGGACGTAGGCCCGGCCTCTGGGTATGCCTTTTTGCATTTGCTCAAGTCCTGTGGGACTGGGCTTCAGCTCTCTGAGCTTCAGGTTTGTAGAGGGATAGCAGGGACTTGGGAACTGGAGTCCACAATGGATTTTTTTTGGACAGGCGAGGCTTGTGAGCACAAAGGCCTGCATTACTCGCTCGACCTGCATGGAAGTGGATCTAAGGCAGCCAAAAGGGAGAGACAGCAACAAGTGCATTCTCAAGTGGGACTTGGGGAGAATGCACGGCAGCACTGCTTTTCAGGCTGAAGCCACTCTCCATAGGCACCAAGGTGGCACCTGGTGCACAGAAGGCATTTAATAAATATTAATAAACAGAGCATGACCATCCTCCACCAGTCCTCCCAGCACCGGGGAGAAAGGTTCCCCCAAAAGAAACGCAATCTTCTGTCCCCTATTCCTTCCCCCATATTTCTTATTCTGGTGCCATGTAGAAATAACAGGGCCATTCAGCTCTCTGAATCCGATCCCGTCCTTACAAGGGAATGGGATCCTGTTCTGGTCTCAAAAGGCACTTGTGGCACTGTGGACAGAGCTGGCCTTGGACTCAGGAAGATCCAAGAGGGCAATCTTGGGCAAGTGCCCTGCCAGCGGCCCGAGGGAGTTCTCAGGTGCCAGGGGCTGGGGAGACAATGTTCTCAGGGAGCCTGAGATCCAAAGAGGAAGTGAGGGGAGGTTCTGGCCTAACTCTCTGGTTCCGTGATGCCTGTGGGGCCAACAGCTTTCCTCAGTATCCCTTCTTGGCCATAACTCGGCCCTATCGACTTCGGCCTTCTTCTTCCTTTTGCTCATTGCTCCCGAGAGGCCGGTTCTTCCCAGCTCAGCTTATGGGGGCCATAGGAGAGGGTTGGGAAGGGGACCCCATTGTTGCTCCTGCTCCTGCTTCCTCTTGGTCTACAACTAATAACTCCAGGAGCTGCCTCGACTCCATTTTCTGGCTCAAACATCACAGCAGTGCCAAATTCTCTCAAGGCTAGAAGGGTAACACTTCTTTCTCTGAACCACAGATGCTAAGAGCCAGTCAGCTCCCACAGCAACTCCTAGTTTCCTTCTTGCACATTCACAGGCTATTAGAAGAATCTAGCCAAGAAGAGATACGTGTCTGAACGAGGGCAGTTGCTTTGGGAGGGCTGGGAGCAGCAAGCGAAAGAATGTGGCAGGACCTGGTGGTGACCAAATAGATGTGGAGAAGGGGAAGGTGGAGGGAAGTCAGCCGACTCCAGGGTTTGGGAGGTGGGGGAAGGCAAATGGTAAGCAAAGCTTTAATGGTGCATCTGAGCTGGCAGCGGGACCTGGCACTGACAAGCCTAACAGGGAGTTGGGAATTAAGGCCCAAGGCCTCATGACCTCTCTCCACCTTTGCAGTCAGTTGAATTGCTGGGCAGTCACATCTCTGGGGATGATGTTCTCTGAACCTGGAACGGCTCCCAAGTATTGTGTAAGATAAGGATCCAACACCCAGCAATCAACTTGTTTTTAATATTCTGACAACTATTTCAACATACTGGTTTCCTCTGAAATGATTGTGTTTTAAAAGACTTTGAGCAGAGGCCCACATTGGGATGCCGCTGTAGTCCATACACAAGATAGGTTACTAATGGTGAGGGAAGCAGAGATGGTCTGGGGGGTCCTTAGAGAGAAGTGAAGTTGGAGGTCAGAGGCCTCTGGACAACTCCACAGAGAGACAGCCTAAGCCTCCTTGCTCAAGGGAATCACTGCGGACTAGCGAGGCTCAGAAATCAGAGGAGGTTCACTAGTTGTACCCAGGAGCTCACATTCATCCATCATCGCCTCCCTCCCTGCCCTGCAGGCCTGTGCGGCCACTTCTGAGACGCATTCCCTGAGGATGTGCTGCATGTATGCTTCGCTCCCCCAGTCTCAGGCCCATCTTCAGTGTAGTACTCCAGCCTGTTCTTGAAGGATCATAAGGATGGTTCCCAGGTCTTTCTTGGGTAACAGGAACTCCCATGGGATGAACTCAAATATGAGAACTGCCGAGAACCAAAGGAAAAGGCAGCCACGATCCAGACTTCCCTGGACCCCGTCTCAGAAATCCTTATGGTCTACGCGCTGACCCCTACTCAGAGCCTGACTACAGGGACCAAGTGTCCCGACGTAGGAGAGGTTCGTTCTCTGAAATATTCTTGGGTTTAGAGTACCCAATGACCCATCAGGGCAGATGGGCACCAACTAATGTTATCTAGCTAAAGTGTGGTGTAGGCCTAGACAGATGACAGTCTCTGAGAACGTCCTAAGCAGCCTGTACTTGAACAAGACTTTTCAAATAAATACCCCCAATAAATGGCTGCCCAGTCTTTGTCAATGCCCAGGAAGTTCCACCTGCACCCTCACCAGGCAGTGGCCTTCCCCCCTGGCCAGAGCTGCCACCGAAGCTCATTTCACCTCCACCCCACGATGCACGGGTGCCTTCTGACACCAGCCATGTAACAGCACACACACCACCACAGAGAACATCTTGACTGAATGGGGCACAACAATTAAAATCTGTGAACTGTATTTTTCCTTTTGGTAAATCCAAAGTTTTATTTCATAATCACACTAATTGTTAGATTATGTAAAGCTCTTTGATGAAGAGAAGCCATTCCCAAACAATTAAAATTGGTAACAGAAGGTTAAACAGAAACGCAGAGCACAGGGACTTGTTAATGAACTTCCAGCAGACTGTTTATAGACACTGGTGACAGCCCATTCCAGTAAGAACTTGGGTCATTTTTATATGCAACAATGATAACTAATTCTAGGCCGCCAAAGACATCTAAAATAGATTTTGATTACAAGTCCTCCCCCTGGGAGAATCCAGGGATCTTTAAATATCAGTTTATTATTTTTCATAATTTTTAGTGACTGAGGAACCACAAGAAAAACGTTCTTGTATAAAGTCCTTGCTAAGAACTTTAAGGCTAAGACATCCACACAACTTTAGATTATTTGATTCTAATGAACTCAAAATGTATCCAAATGTACTTTGATGGGAAGAAATTTTATTTTTCATGCTTAACTAACAAATTTATTACAGATTTTAGCTTGACACACATAGTAACAAGAGCCACAGTTACAGCTTTTAATTACAAAAATAGTTCTACTTTTTCTTGTTCCTATCACTTTTATGATCTGCGCATCTAATTCGGTGAATTGCAACAATGGTTAAACTGGCACACACACTTGCACTTAAGAGCTCAGTGTGTCACTAATATCCTTGACACAAAGTGTCCAGCACACACCCAAGTTCTAGGTTCTGTTCTTTAGCCGCCATTAAAAAAAGACTAGACCCCAACTAGCAGCACTATCCCTAACTCAAGAAGTCACTGAGCCGGCAGAGTCCGGCACACAGCACACGGCACACGGCACGCTCTAAAGTTCACTAATTAAAAACTATTAAATAATCTTGGTCTACCTCTGAGAGGTTGTCCATAAGGCATACTCCACAGTTTATAAGATTTTATAATCCAAATGGGTCACAGACACCAGAATTCCTCATCCCAAAATAACCCACCATTCAGGATCCACCGTGTCCAACTGCTTAAGCAACAACCGGATCCTGAAATTGCACTGAGGGTGTCCCGAGGACGGGAGAGGCTTGAAGACTTCTGTGTTTCTGGGAAGGAGAGTCTGGACTCTGGTCACCTATGCGGTTGCTAAGAGCATCGTCTCCAGGCCATTGGCCCAATACTCATCCTTTCTATTCTTTTACTAAAAGATGCAAGACATTTACTCCTTAAACACATTGCGATTAATGTGATACACAGAAGGCAGCAATTTCCCTTCTTAGAAGTTGTATTTGACTATGAAAAGCTTACCAGATGCTTCTGCATTAATTTATAAACAGTCCTGAAGCTAATGAACTCTAATTAGCTCTTATGGAGAAAGCCATGGAGCTGTGTCTTTGCTTTGGGGCTTGTGCTGAGCACAGCACACAGACGGACAAAGAGGGATGAGGTCAACCAGCCCCAAGAAGGATAAACCACTTAGCAAAGAGCTCAGGGATGGGCTTTTACCTTTCCTATTAAAAAACTACATCAGTCACTCCTGAGCCATCTAAAAGCAGG
>CM053597.1:4040261-4091747 GCA_028646575.1 Pseudocheirus occidentalis
AACCTTAACACAGCATGCTGACTTGAATTTTTGGCAATTTTTTTTTTTTTTTTTGCTTTTTGGAGGGCAGTTGGGGTTAAGTGACTTGCCCAAGGTCACATGGCTAGTTTTTTTGTGTTAAATGTCTGAGGCCAGATTTGAACTCAGGTCCTCCTGACTCCAGGGCCGGTGCTCTATTCACTGTGCCACCTAGCCGCCCCGGCAATTTTTCAAAAACCTGTTTTTTTAAATATATTTAATGATTATATCTTAAATTATTTTTTAATTCAAGGTTCACACCAACCTCAAAGACAGGAAGTAGTGGGAAAACAGAACTATCCAATAAAAGTCAAAATTCCAAATCCCAAAAGGATGCTAAGTCCTAGGGAGGCATTCCCCAACTCATAAATGGGGACATCTCATCTTCAGTGTCCCACCCACAGCATCATAGAATTTGGAGGTGGGGACGACCTCACTGGCTCCTGGAAGGCTCTCCTACAACATTCCCAACAAAAATTCAATAAAAAACAAACAAACAAACAAAAAAACCCCATCCCTTAGCTTTACTGCTTAAATACAGGTTCTCTTCTCTTCCTGCCATGAGATCCCGGCCAGTCGCTCGGGTCAGTGACCCCTCAGACGTCCCCGCAGGGCCCCAGCCAACAGCCGCCAACACTTCACCACCTTACCGTCTGCCTCACTGCTGGCTCCTCGCAGCTCCCTTTAATGCTGCTTTAAGCACATGTGCACAGAATCCTATTTCTTATTTATACTCTTGTGATAAACCCCCAACAAAGAAAAGTGTAAGGCTGTTAAGAAGAACAGCTTGTTCCCATCAGCTCAAGTCTGCTTCCACTTTATACTGCACTCTTAGTGAATCCAGCAACCTCAGCCAGACATTAGGTGGGCAACTCAGGGCCTAAGTGTGGCTTCAGAGGGGTCCTGGCCCCCTCCCACACGACCTATATATATGTTTGTTTTTAGGTTCTAATATCATTTTTTAAATTTATTCTTTAAGCCAATTAGATTTTTATCAGTTTCCACAGCATACATCTCTTCCTCATTTCTGGAGGAAGATAAACTAATGCCACAATTTTAGGGCTTTCAGACATTTCCTTGGAGTGATCCTGCCAGGGAAGCCACATGAGGAGGCTTGTGACTCGCTCTGAGAGATCTGGGTCACTACCTGTGTATCAGTCAGCAGTAATGAGCCGAGTGACCCCCCAAGTGTAAGGCATCATTTCACAGCAGGACCTATTTCTATCTCACATAAGTCAAAGAAAGGAGGTCCTATCACACGGGATGGCTCCAAGGCCAAGCCAAGCGTGGCTATAACTGTCCTCATCGCAAACTGGTGAGCCTGGCAAGGCTGCGAGCAGAGGGGCTGCACAGGGATGGCCACTCCAACCAGAGTCTGGAAGCCCTAAGGAAGGTCCAGAGGAGCTATAAGCTCTGTCACTGAAAGGAGCACAAAACCACAGGCTGCAGAAACCAGACAAGGAGGGAAGGGCTCCCCCAGCTCCCATCTACACAACATCACCTAGCCGGGACAGAGCAGGCTCCCACTTACTGCATCATGACCACGATGTTGTGGACTTTGATGGAGATCATTGTGCAGAAATCACTGTTAAAGAGAACGTGGAGGAAGAGGCATCAAGGACAGAAATGACGAGTTTCTCCCCCCCTCCACCCTCCAGCCAGATGGGGATACCCACGGGAGAAGACTGGCCAAGCTGCCCTTGCACAGGGGCCTCATCATCTAACATGTGGATGGCTTAGTTCTG
Organism: Pseudocheirus occidentalis; assembly: GCA_028646575.1. Classification (NCBI taxonomy): domain Eukaryota; kingdom Metazoa; phylum Chordata; class Mammalia; order Diprotodontia; family Pseudocheiridae; genus Pseudocheirus; species Pseudocheirus occidentalis. The sequence goes on from CM053597.1 coordinate 4,042,025, forward strand.
TAAAGGGACTGTGTGTACGCAAGCATATCATACCGTTCCTCTGCAAGAGATGCTTGTCTTTTTCTTCTCAAATCTAGAGCAGGGATTTCATCACCATGGGGACTTTCTGGTACACAAACTCCCCAGACCAATGGGGACCGGCTCAAAGAGCTCCCAGAGGCACTGCGAGGGGTGGGGACCTGCCCGGGATAACAGAGCCCCCTGAGGAAAGGCAGAAGCTGAGTCCTATGACCCGGGCTTTCCTACCCTTGTGCTACAGGCAAATCAAGGTGGGTAGTTTACAAAATGTAAATTCAAGCTCATAATGCAGCAGATGAGAATTTTAAAATAAAATTTATGGGCAAAAATAGTCATGTAGGGACAAGATTAAGGTTCAGTTTTTAAAAGATGTTCATAATATTGATTTAAAAAAGAACCCAAACTTACTACATATAACTCATTTCATCTACTATAGTGGTAGGAACCGTGTAATCAATCTGCAAGACAAAAATGACATAACAATGCATTAAAGCAACAGTAAATTTTAAAAAGAATAATTTCTGATTCCTAGAACCAAAACACCCCATCTCTGTATATTCAATTCCATGACACCCTTTCCCCTTTTGATAACTATTTGTTTAAAATTGATGAGTATTTATTATTTAAAGTGAATTAAATAATTAAAAGGAGTTGCTGGAGAAATTTAAAACCAGCCTGACCCACCGTGATACATTAAAAGACTGAGTACACATTTAAACAGCTCTGCTGCTGCTCCTTACCTGCTTCATGTCCAAGGGCCCAATGTTGGTGACGTTCTTCAACCGCGCCTTCCCAATGACGGTCTTGGAGAACTGGACTTGTGCCGTGATATTTGTGACTTCCACAGAATAATAGTTGTTGTTCGTTATATTTAGGGTGTTCTGCAAAGAGAAAGGACATTTTTAAAGTGTCTCAAACCGTTCGGCTTCTGAAATCCGTTCACTGATCAAGCACTCTGCCAACTCCTCTGCGCCAGTGGAGGCTGGGAAACATCACCCACGGGAACTGTCGTCTGGGACGCTCAAGGCCCCCGGCTACCAGGAAGACAGAAAGCAGGAATCTCAAACAGGCCGAGGAAGCTACTTGCGATGGCGCCATGGTGAGAATTTCCCGGTGACACCCAATGGAGTGACACCTGCCCCGTACGCAGAGAGTCACACACATGGTGATGGACACTAAGAGGGTGGGAGGCAACATGAAGCTAAATCCTGCAGAGCACTGCCCGTGGGACAGCCCAGCTTCTTCCAACTTCACACCTGGGCAGCCTTAGGCAACCGCTGCCCCTAGTGGCTTCTAGTGGTGCGCAGGCCCTCCAACATCCCTCCTCCAACTCATTTTCCAAACAACTGCTAAAGACCAGGACTAACACACGGGCCTGACTGTGCCACTCCACTCCTTAAGGGAAGACCTTGGCTCCCTGTTCTCTCTAGAATAAATGACACACTCTGCTAAAGCCCTTCACAGACAGCCTGCAACTCATCTCTTCAGAACGACCCATCAGTCACCAACAATTAAGTGCCCACCACGTGTCCGCGGTGAAGTGCCAAGGACTGAAGTACAAAGAATGCTAGTTTTTAACAGGGCAGACCGCGGGCATATATACATGTATGTAATATCTACAGTCACTCCATAAACATTCCCTAAGTACCTACTGTGTGCCGGGCAGTGTCCTAAACACTGAGAAAACAGAAAGAAGCTCCCGAGTAGCTCAGTCCAGTGGGGGAAACACAAGGAACCAGACAGAGAAGCACAGGCTTATATACAGGATGAGTGGGAAATGACAGAGAAGGTGCTGAAAGGGAGAGCAGCCGAGAAAGGCTTCCTGGAAGAGGCAGCACTGAACTGGGACCTGCGGAGAGCCAGGGAGGTCAGCGGCCAGCTGAGGAAGGAGAGTGCTCCTGGCCTGGGGGCAGCCTGTGGGGATTCCTGGAGGGTCCAGGAAGCTGAGTCAGTGGACAGAAGAGCACATGCGAGTGAGGAGTGACAAAGTTGGGAAGGATTAGGGGCTTGAGAGTCAATCAGAGCATTCCATGTTTGATCCTGGAGGCTACAGGGAGCCTGGAGTCTACCAAGTAGGGGAAGGACACAGCTGGAGAGGGGAGAGACTGAGGCAGGCAGACCCCTTGCAGCAGCTGTGGTGGCTCAGGAACGAGGAATGAGAGCCGGGGCCAGGGTGGGGAGAAGCTGTCAGGTGGGAGCAAGAGGCCTCAGCACAACAGACGTGGATGGGGGAGAGGGCGAGCCAGGGGGCTGCCTCAGCATCCTTGATTATACGGCCTTTGCACCTTCAGTGCTGGGGCCTGGCCTCTCCCACCTTGGAACCACGCATCTCTCTATTCAACCCCTCGGCCAGTCGGTGGACACGAGGCAAAGACGCAGAGAACGGAGACCAAAACAGGGCCAGACCACCCTGAGTGGACAGCCCCAAGCCTACAGTTCAAGGACACGCCTCCATCTGGGCTGGGGCAGGAAGAAGACCCCGGGCGGTGGCGACACACAGTCAGTCTGCACTCCTGGGTCCTCACTCCTCCAGATCTCCGCCTGCTAACGGAGGCCTGGAGGAAAAACTGCTGTTTTTTCTAAACTGACAGATGTTTAGATGACTCAATTTATCTAAGGGTCTCAGGCACAAGAGAGTTATGAGTAAGGGACTGTTAAGTGACAGAGCTAGGGATACATTTCCAATTAAAATAATTTAATTAAATTCTGCAAACAATGATTAAGTCCCCATGGGCGATGAAGGTCAACCCCTCCAACAAATACATTTCAGTGCCCAAAAGGCCACAGGTAAGCAGGAGCAGCAGGAATGAATCCCTTGTCAGGGTAAGTGTGAAGGAGGAGGGGCTGGAATCGGGGAGGAAGGGCCAAGAGGCCTGCCTTTTGTGCGCCACCTCAGGCCCTTTCTGACTGAAGCTCTGTCTAGGGCACGTCCCCACCCATAGTAGCTGGGAACCCACCCAGCCCCAGACAGGGTCACCCTCCCCACTCTTCTTGTCTCTCCTGGTGGCAGGAAAGCTGGGCAAACAGCTCTGTCCTCTCTTCCCTGGGGAAATTTCTCTCTCAGGAACTATTCTTGGAATGAAAATTTCCCCCAATAACTGTTTCTTTAAATTCTTTAGTCTTCAGTAAATGTACACTTGTGCTTTCAGAGAAAGACCCATGAGAGTCCCTGAATACAACCTACCAAGACACAACTCACAGTCGTCACAAGGCTATCTCTGCCCCCGTTCTGCTCCGCATCCTGTCCCAGGCAGTGACATCATGAGGTGCTTCTCCCACTAGAGGCGAGACTCCTCACTAAAGCACAAATTCCTCAGCCTGGGCACAGTAAGGTACTTCCAGAATTATTGTGAGCCACGAGCCATATCATCTCATTTGACAGTTCAGCCATCGGGGACAGTCAGAGGAACAGTGACTAGCACAGGGTCACACAGCTTGTGGGTGGCCGAGGCCATCCCGACCACCCGGGCTTCCAAGCAGCCCCGACCCTAAACTGATGAGCCTCCCGGGAAAAATAAATGCTGAATACATAACCACGCAAGCCAAAGGAACAAAGCAAAAGCTTCCACATCACTATCTGCATTTACCGTGATATTTAAGTAGATCACACGCTTCGCTTCATCATAACTGACGTAGGCTGACTTCACGCCAACATATTTCACGTCGATGGATCGAGGAAACAGGAAGAAAACGGCCAGTCCAGAAAGCAGCAGACACATAAACACAGACGCCATCACGTAGAGCTTTCTGGAAGTACAGAGAAAAGGAAGGGGCAGTTTAACATGGGGACACGTCAGCCGGAGCACATGGGCTAAAATGTCCTGTCCTTGCACTCCCACCTCTTTTTTAGCCCAATCTGTGATCCCACTGGACCGACACGATTCCCATCAGACGCGTCCTCTCCAAAGTGGGCGGGTAGTGGCCGAGGAGCCACCCCGGGGCACAGGAATCACAGGCAGGAATGCCAGTCAGGCTCTCCATTCCCCTCGGGCTCAGCAAGCGGAGCCCCAGAAAATCCTCTTACTCAGCTCCATTTTCCCCTCACTCTAAATATCCACAATCAGGATGATCCTGAGTGTGGGAGGGGGTCAAACCAAATGCTCAACTCTTAGAGATAACAATGTTTTCACTAGCCTCTTGATTAGTGTGAAAATATGTGGTATTTTAAGAGTTAATTTTTAAAAAAAGGATTCTAAAGTCCATTTTTCTAACGTCTCTAAGGAACAAAGATCAATCTGCACAGGGCAGCGGGGACACCATTAGCCCACGAATCTTTGAGGTGGCACCTGGGCCTGAAAGGGGCTCTTTCTCCTCAAGAAAATAAGGCAGTTTTCACAGCTAAGTTCCTGTGGAGCTTCTGCGTGCAGGGCTGTGCATGTGTGTGTGTGTGTGTGTCCGTGTGTGTGCACGCACACGTGTGCACACAGTGTCCCTCAACACCAGAAGGTTTGATTATTCGCAGGCTGGCCACCAATGACTAAATGGAAATTTTTGGAAACTTGTCACGTATGTGAAAAACTGCAGATAATGTGCATACATAAAGAAAATTAGAGAAAAAACAAACAGTAAGACAGATGCATAAACGGTATATTATTCATCCATTTTATCACGTACTGCCCCAAGTACGCACGGGTAAATCAAACTTCCTTAAAAGTTGGTATGCTCCTCAGATGCTTCATAGGCACTAGCCGTGTGACCTTGGGCAAGTCACTTAACCCCAGCCGCCCTGCCCTTCCCCCTCCAAAAAGCAAAAATAAATCACAAGTTTGGTTTGCTGAAGGGCCCCAGGCTGGACACAGCCTCCGGTCTCTGTCCACCACAAGACCTGGTCACAGGAGGCTTTTATTGGGCACTTTCTCCAGCAAATCCACCAAGACCCTGCATAGACACTGTGCCTCTTGTACGGGTGCAGGAAGCTGTTTCAGTGGCTTTGTGTGTTCAGTGAATCTGATCAGAACGATTCCAAACAGAGGCGCGGGGATGCAGTGGGACCTGGGCTCCTCGATGCACAAACACATGGGGCTCCACATGTTTACTCAAGCCCACCAGCCTGTGTCCTGGCCGCCCCCTTCGGGCGTGGCTCAAAGGCCGGTTCTCTGCGCTCTGAACCATGGCACTCTCTACAAAGCCACCAGACAACCCGAGCACTTGAACCATGGTGCTTTTACATGACACGTCCCCAGCCGGGGCAGTGTTCTAACCAGCACAGAAAGCGCTCGGTCACTGATTTTCTTTTATCACTACTTACGTTCTTCGCGGCCTCAGTCTCTGATCACTGTACGGAATCAAAGCCACGAGCTGGTTTTCCTGACCTGCCAACAGAAGAACATTAAAATTAAGTGAAACACCCTGGCAACGCCAGCGAGGGCGGGCTAAGAGGGATTTTTTCACGGTCTATTGGCCTACAAGGTTAAATCAAGACCCATGTAAGCAAAGGTTGAGGGAGGGGCTTTGGCAATGGGTGCCTACCCCAAACAACCCTAAAAGGCTCCACGGAACCCAAACGTGCCTAATCCTAAATTTACAACCACATTTTCTATGAAGTACATGAAAATGCAACATAAAATTTCAAGCTTTTTCACAGATTTTCAGAAGACTCTCATACAATATCCAAGAAGGAATCAGAATCAGCCTTTGAGGTCAGCAAGTCTTGGCCTCTGCGGTGCCATGGGTCCCTCAGGCACTTTGGGGAAGTGCAGGGAATCTCTGTCACACAGCGGATGACACAAGAAGCAGCTGGACTCAAACAGGCCCTGTGCTAGATGTCTGAGCCACACAGATCCCTGCTAAGAAGGCCTGTTCTAGGGCCTCCCCTGCCTGTCTCTGCCTCCTCCAGTTCCCGACGCCAACACTCAGTCTCCTCTCTGTGCTTCACCACTTGGCAAATCACTAGAACCTTCCACAGCTCTTTCCTTCTTACAGGGCAAAGTTCAGACTCTTTATTCTGGCATTCAAGGCCCCTTACGGTTTTGAGCCATCTGTTTTCGGGCCATTGAATCTCATTACTTTTTTCCCTTAAGGGATCTTCCCCCTTATCCAAACGGACAGAAACGAGCACACCTTGTATTCTGCACATATCAAGCCCCGCACCTGGAATTCCCTCCCCCCAAACAGCCTCCCTAGCACCCCGCGGTCAGTTGCACCCTTCCCTGCTCCCATAGAGGCCCCTGGATCATCAGACACAATCTTTCTGATCCCACTTCTGAACACTGACCACTGGCCTTTGAGGCCTGTAACTATGTGGCCTTTCAACTGCTACATAACACAGGTATTGCCAATGCTCACCTGCTTTCAGCTTGGAGATACCTCCAACTAAGAAACGCCCCAAACCAAATGCATTTGCTTTTCCTCCAATCCCTCCCCCTTCCTAACTTTCCTTTTGTTTTCCTGGGCACCAGCCTCTTCTCAGTCCCCAGGCTCAAAAAAAGTGTCCCGCCGGACTCCTGACTCTCTCACCGCCCACCCCCCATATCCAAGCTGTGGCCAAATCCTGTCCACTTTGGCTTCAGAGCACCTTTTGCAAATGCCCCTGGCCTCCCACTCCCACCTTGGCCCATTCTAGGATACCCTTCACTTTGCTGCCAAATGGAGCTTCCTCAAGGCTAGGTCTGACCACCTCCTACCAACTCCATGGCCTCCAGAATCAACGTCTGACTTTCAGGGTCCTTCATCACCAGCTCCCCCACCTCTCCAGCCTCCCTGGACTGCCCTGCCTTCCCCACACTCAGCCCCTGGCTACACCTCACATCCCGCCATTCCTCTCCCAGGTCAGTGCACCTGCAGTGCATGCTCTCCCATTCTCTGTCTCTCTGTCTCCCTCCCTCCCTCTCACCGCAGCACCTGGTACCTGGCAGGTACTTTTAATAAAAGCTTCCCAGCCTCTTGCTCTGCATCCTTCACAACACCCACATGGTACTTTACATACAATCACCTCTCACTTTTTGTTGACTGATAGAATCACCCTATTATATTCCTTCAGAAAATCCACCTGTGGAGAGCAGGCCCACAATTCCAAAACCAGCTCCATGTCTGGGTAGGAGTTTAGGAGTAAAAGGCCAGGCCTTGCTCTAAGACAATGAGCAATGAACACATGTATGTGTAATAGTCATGTGGGTGTGAAGTGGAGCCGCATGGAGCCACGGCTGAGACTGATCAGAGAGAGGCGGCTTTCCTGGGCCTGCCCCAGATTTCTTTGGCTAAGCCATTAAGGAGGCCAATGCCCTCCTCCAAGGCTGCCCAGAGCTCTGGCCTCAACTCATTCCCACAGGTTAGGACCAAACAGGACCCTGACCCTTCATCTGCCTCTGCTGCCCCAGAAATCCAGGGCTCTGCTTAGGCTCGGCACTGGATGGAGGCAGGAGGAGGGGAAATTGATCCAGGCAGCTGAGGCAGAGCGAGGCTGGGAGGAATCAGGCTGACATTCCTGCCTGGCGCTTCCTATCTGGGTGGCACAGACCACGTCCCAGGTGAAATCAACTGTCCTTTCTGGGGTAGAGAAGCGAGAGGTTATGTAGGGGTTCAGCCACCTGAAGCACTTGTCTGCCAGGCTAAGTGAAAGCAGGCTGCCCCAGCAGGGCCTGAGCCAGTGCGCTAGGCCAAGGACGAGGGTGCAAAGGGCTTCTCTTCTGCAGACTCCACCACTGCTTTGGCTGCTCTCCCTTCTAGCCCCCTCCAGAGGAACCCTGGGGTGAGGGCAGGGAGAAAGAGGACATATACCCTCGACTTCTGGAGAACAAATTTAATGAGGCTCCATCCCAAGTCAGTCCAGGAGGAATGGGAAGCTTTTATGAGCCAAACAGAATGGACAGAAATAACGTTAATACAGAAGACAGGGTAAAACATGTTTTGGAGGCAGAGAGAGGTTCTCCTTAATGAGCAGGCTGACACACACTGATGCATTGCTGGTCGAGTTAAGAGCTGCTGCAAGGATTTATGCAGTGCAGTCGCCTGAGTTCATAGTAAAAGGGGGCCTAGAATGGCCACACTCTGACCCCTTGACGAGGCCAGAGGCGGCACTTGCTGGGCTGGGTATAAAAAGGCAAACCCACTAACAGGCAGCCATCCATTTCAACCCCACAATGGAGCCAGGGTGCCAAGAGCTTCAAATGAATTTACAGGGGATTCCACAGGGAAGGGGGGGGCAAAGGGCCCTGACCTGCCCATGCATTAAAAGCAGGGATTTGAAGACCTGAGAATCAGGCAGTCACTTGTACTCTGGGGCACGGCTAAACCCACCATAGTACGGGAGGATAATGGAATATTGCAGAGAGCACAGTCATTATCCTCTCGCCTGAACGCTCCTTTCTGGGTTAAGGAAACAGCAGCCAGCTCCCGCTCCCATGGTCAGTCACAGCCTCAATTCCTTCTCTACCTTACACCCACCATCACCAAACGTGTCGCTCCCATCACTGAACAGCATGCACCCCAGACCATTTCTCTATAGAAACACAAACAGACACACTCCTGCTCCGATCCAACCTTCACAAATTGATTTTCTAAAGCAAAGAGTTAACTGTGTTCCTTCCCTTGTCCATAAAGTCCAGGGGTTCCCAATCACCTTTGGAGTCTAACAGAAAGTCCTGCATCTGGCATTTAAGGCCCTGCCCAAACAGGACCCATCCTGCCTTATCCTGCACCTATGGCGCCCCCACTCTCCACAGAGCAGCCAAAGGGGCCCTCCTGACCTGAATTCTCTCCTACGGACACAAGCTATCACTACCGTCACTGAGGCCAGCACCCTCACTTTTAGAGACAAAGAAACCAAGGCCAGAAGCCAACAATGAATTCTTTGCAGGAAGAGGAGGAGAAGCCAAGGCCTGCCTTCTAGCCTGCAGAGGCCCTGCTGCCCCTTCTCAGCCCCCACCCATCACTCATTCCCACCTCATCTAGGCTCTCTGAAGCCCAGCAGTCCCTCTGAAAGCTCTCACAGCCACTCCTGACGCTGCCTGGGTCCCCTCCCTTCTCCTCCCAGCCTTGTTTGGGCGGGCATACGCAATGCAGCACGTGAAGGCCTGCAATCACCCCCCTTCTGCTCTGCACTGTAGCTCCCCCTGCCCAAAGAAGAACTAGGTCCCAGAGATCTTTCAGTTCCCTAGCAAGCCTCACACAGAAGTGTTCTGTAAATACTGGCCAATCTTTTTAGAAAACAGATAGTTTCTGAAGCTCGTGGATTGTGACAAGTAGAACTCTTAATGAACTTGAACTGCTCTAACTCATGGCCAGCTTCTAGCCAGGCTCTGAGTCTGCCTGTTCTCCCTTCCTTCATGACCCTCGATGGACAGATCCCAAAGCATTTCTCGAAAGCAGGTGTGTTACCCATCACTCTTCCACTCAAATGCTTTCAGTTTTTGCTCCTTATCCAGGGATTCCAAAATGCTCTCCTCAGGACTCCATCCAGATTGCATAGCCTGGAATCAGGCGCTCTTTTTAATCTCTTAGCCCGCTGTCCTTTCACTGCCACCCTGCCCACTGCCCTCCCATTGCCCTCTGGCTTTCTGCACCTGCCTCTGCTTGGGATGGCTTCTGCCATGCCTTCAATGGTCACCCCCTTCCTCCACCTCCACAGCGTGAAATCTCTCCCTTTATTCAAGGCCCGGCCCACAAGCACCTCCTCTTCACAAGCTTTTCTGGTAACCTTGAGGGAAGGGCATCTCTCCCTCCTCCAGCATCATCCCTGGTGTCCTGTGAGAACCTCTTCTACCCCTCTGTGTCTCCCCTCACCATCCCCATCCAAATGCTTCTTTCCCATGACTCCGCACATTCCCCTTGAAGACAAATGAGCTTATCTGCTGGACCTTGGCTTTTGAATTCTCTCCTACCTCCATGCTTTTGCACAAACTGTCCCCACTTCCCAGCTCAGGAGCCCCTTTCTTTGGCAAGGCTGTGGAAGAGATACTTGTGGTGGCTTGGGCCTTCTCCCTCCCCAAATGACCTATCTAATCACCCAGCGCAACAGGCCTTTTTTTTTTTTTACTTTCAGCTTTGTGCACCCACTAAGCCCTTACTGTTGGCCGAAGCAGACCACCTGGCATCGCAGGCAGACTGGCTCCACGCCCTCTAAGGGTCTCAGGTGACCTCTGCTTCTCCAGGGTCCAGCTGGGAGCTCTGCCCACAGCATCCTGCAGCCTTTTTCTCTGTCCAGGTAGGTCGCTCACGTGGGGCAGGGCTAACAACAGGGGTTAGGTTTACTTTTGAAAACTGTGTGCACACGGATGCAGGGAAAAGGAAAAACCAAGGCCTCCCTTACCCCGGGGAATCCTTCCCGTCCCCTGACAAGTGGGGCACGTGACGCTGTCTCTGCCGGTGAACTCCACATAGGGAAACTGAGAGACGTCTCCATTCCTGGCATCGTCGTTATGGCTTTCAGAATGAATTAAGCCATTCCTCATGTTATCAGATGACGTCATTCCATCATAACTGTCGTCTTTACACGAATGCAAAGGCAAATGAGAGAAGGATTTACCCATGTCCGACGCCTACGAAAAACAATTACAGTGAATTTAGGGAAAGAGAAACCCTCTCCAAAGGAAATCTTAAGTTATTATTACAAGTATAACAATTAATACACAAAGACAGTTCCACTGCCTTTAAAGACACCCACCACTTATTTTAATACTTGAATTCTAGCCTGCCAAAATACTGCTGAAAAAGCCACCTCCTGAATGTCTAAGGCCTGAGCCATTCTGATCCTTTTCGGCAAGCCGGGCAGGCGCTGGGCTCTGAGTCAGGAAGACCTCTGCCACCCAGGAAACTAAGTCTGCAACGGGAAGTGGAGGGAAACCGTGCTTCTTCACTGGGAGCTCTCCTGTCCAATAAAGTCCTAGGTTTTCATGATTAAAAAACAGGAGACATCCACACACGGAATTGTCCCTTGAGCTTCCCTGGGCAACTCCAGGCTCCTCCGAGGTAGGGTGAGGTCTGTCTGCGCAGCAGCTTAGCCTCGGGAGTGCCGAGATGGTGGCCCCGCTCTCAGGCCCTCAGCTCCCTCACAAGCTTCACCTCCGCCAACTGACTGGTGTAAGGAAGAAACAAAGGAGAAAGGGGACCGAGTGCTTTGCCAACATCCAAGTGCTGTACAAGGTCAGCAGCGGTTTTAACATCAACATAGCCCCTACTACAGGCCAGGCCCTGCGCTGAGAACTTGACCAATCCCACCTCATTTACTTTTCACAAGCACCCTGGGAGGAAGGCTCTGGTGTTCTCCCCATTTTCCATCTGAGGAACCTGAGGCAAGCAGAGGCCACATGACCTTCTCAGTCACACAGCTAGGACCCGTCCACTGAGGCCAGCTGGCCCTGGTGGGCTGCCCTGAGACTCAGCATTGGGGAAGCACTTGTGCTGCTCTCTCAAGAAAGCAGGCCATGGACTTTAACATAGAACACCGGCTCTTTGTGGCTCTCTGGGCCGGGGATTTGTCTCACTAGCATGGGCTCCCTTCAGCAAGACGGGAAGCGCTGGGAGCTTTACTCTGGGAGCTCAGCCTGGGCAGAGCCCGTCAACTTGGCAACAATGTTTCTGGCAACAAGGCTGGAAGCCAACAATGAATTCTTTGCAGGAAGAGGAGGAGAAGCCAAGGCCTGCCTTCTAAACAATGTTTCACCTGCAAGTGGTGGCCACCACTCAAGGAGCCCAGAGCCCGTTCAGGCTGGGGGGGGGGGCTCAGTGCCAGTCCAAAGGACACCCCTAATTGTAGAGCTGACTAAACGACAGAAGGGGCAGGGGCTGACATTCAGGACAAAGTAAAAGCCAGGCTCTAGACCTGGGTGCAGCCATTCCACAAATGGGGAACCCGAGGACCAGGAGGCTGCATGCCCTGCATGAGCAGCAGCGTCTGGCCTGGCCTGAGCTCCCCCACTCGGTTGGGCCCCAGAGTTAGTGCAGGCAGGAGTGGGGCTGCCCCGAGGCTTCCCTCCCCTCCATGCACATGTGAAGAGAGAAGCCCTCAGACCTCACCTGGGGAACCAGCCCCTCACCGTAGCTGGGCTCGGGCTCCTGGAGAGGCCGGAGGCCTGTTTGCTGAGTATGGCCTCATCCTGCGACCCTGGCCACTTATAACTGCAGCTGAGGCTGAGTGTGTAAAAGGAGCTGAAGTGCCGGGCACTCGGGTCAATGGATTATGGGGCCTAAGTGGTCAGAGAGGGAGACGGCCCCCAGAACCCCGGCCCTGGGGCCCACCCCTCGCCTTCTCTGTCCAGGCTACCCCTCCCCCTCGTGGCCCAGCCCGGGCTCTGTGTGTGTGTGGGGGAGGGGGGGGCGTAAGCTGCCTCGAGACGGAGTGGGGGGTACAGGGCAGAGATGGAGACGGGGAAGCGGAGGCCCACGCTCGGACATCAGTTTGCAGAATCCCATTTCCCTGCAGCCTCCGAGCATCAACTGTGCCCAGTGGTCATCGGTGCTCAGGCCATCTCCCCTCAGGCGCATCCCGAAGCCCTCCTTGGCCTAGGCTCCCAACAGCCTTGGTGTCAGATGCCACACTGACGGGTGGTAGAGCGGGCACCCCGGCGGCCTTAGGGACCATCCAAGCACCTCCAGCCCCCCCATTTCCCAGGAGTCCGGGCGCCTGCGCAGTAGAGGTTAGCCTGCACTGACCCCGCCCAGACGCACTTGATTAGCATAGTTGACAGTGATGGACCATGGCTGCCCTTTAAACTTTAGCTCTGCCCCCCCCCCCAGGCTGCAGGCCCCCTACAGCAACTCGGAGAACGCCCTAAGGGCCGCCCCCCGCCCCCATCCGGGGCTCAAGGTATGATGGCTCCTCATCCAGGCCCGGCCGTGAACACGCATTAGGCGCCTGCTGTGTGCCCTGTCCTCGGATCAGGTACGGCGGGGGGAGGCTTCTGCGCTCCGGGGAGGGGCTTTTCGGGGCCTGGGCCCGCAGCGTCGGGGGCGTTGCTCACTTCGGGCGCCCCGCCCCCGGGGAACCCCGCCAACACCCCAGGCCGGGGTCCCACCCGGGGCCCCCTCTCGGCCCTCCCGGGGTCACGGGGTGCAGACCTCGGGGAGCCCCGCCCCCAGGGGGGCGGCTCCCGCCGGGGACGTTCAGGGCCGCCGCTGCCGCTGCCCCCGGAGTCCCCTCACCTGGACGGGCCCCCGCGGGCTCCCCTCGGCCCCAGCGCTCCCTTGCTTGCCGGCTGGCTCAGCTCCCCAGCGTTGCCCGCACTGCGCCTGCGCAGGGGGTGGGGGTGGGGGGGAGAAAAGAGGGTGGGAGCGCGCGCCCTACCTGGAGGCCGCTGTTTACATCAGAAGACTCAGTGAGCAGGGACGGACCACATCATGCTTCTGCGACGGGGTTTCTTTTAGGGCCGGCAACAGTTACGGAGCTGCGCATGCGCTCGAGCCCTCAGTCCCGGGCTGCTGGACCATCTGTCTAGAGCACTCGAGTACCAGGATTTGCGCATGAGCACAGGCCGACGCTTTCCTCAGCCCTTTGGTTTGGCCTTGGTTCCAGCATCAGTCGGCGGGAAGCGCATGCGCATGGGCGGCCGGTCCTTGACTTCTGGACCTGGCTCTTCAGAGTGGGGAAAATGGCTCCAGACAGGGGCGCATGAGCACGAATGTCGACTCTTGGCACCTCTCTCCCCTTGTTTTGTCAGAGGGAGCGGGGGCGGGGGAGCGTCCCTCGCCTAGATGCTCCCGCGCACGCGCCGCGCATCCCCGGTTCCCTGCTTTTGCTCTTGGCATCACTCGGCAACCTGCTCACGCGCATGCGCGGCTGATCCTTTCTTCTGTTTCCTGGGTGGACGTCAGATCAGCAGATGCGCCGTCGACCCCCGCTCCTTGGTTTAAGAGGACCTCGCTCTCCTCCGTGCGCATGCGCCAGGCCAAGTGGGCTCTGACTCAGAGCCGCAGCACTCTGTTTCGGAGGCCTCGGGTGGTCCACGTCAGGCCCCGCCGCGCCTCCCCCCTCCCCCTTCTCCTTTCCTCCACGGCCTCAGCCGTGACTGCCCCTCTCCTCCAGCCTCCTCCTCCCTCGTGGAGGTTTCCGTCCGCGCGCACGTCTTCCGCCTGCCCAGGGTGGCTCGACCTGTGCTCGGACAGTGGGCATGGACGGGTGGGCAGGAATCAGAACCCCCTCCTCCGATAAGACCCCCGCGGCCAGCTTCTCAGTAGCTGCTTACACAGGCGCTCTACAGCTATGACGAGCGTGCACATTGCCTGGCCTCCCGGGCTTAGGGTGTGCGGTGGGCGCCACGCCTCCTGTGTTAGGGACCTCTACGCAGCTCCGCAGATGGGAAGGGAGCTGAGAGGACATCGGGGCCACGCCTCCCTCCCGGACAGGGGGGCGCGGGGGTGGGCCCCCCCAGGGGCCTCTGCCCGCAGACCTCCACTGTTGGGAAGCCTTAGTTCCCCCATTTGTCCTGACATCACCCGAAGTGACATGACATGACACTTAGGTCCCCTGGGGTCAAGGAGAGCAGAGTGAACCTCTCTTCTCTAGACGACCCTTCAGAAACCCTTGGGCACAAATCCCGGCCGGGCTCCACGTGGTCATTCACTGAGGTGGGAAGGAGGCGGCTGGACTCAGTAAGGCTGCGGACCCCCGCTGTCCGCCGGGGGGACCAGTCCCGTCACTTCCCCAAGGCTCGGCTTTCTGCACCGACTCCAAGATCAACCAATGGACAGAGTCGTTGTGAGGACAGACAGCTGCGTCTGTTAATGCACTACGTGAATTGTAGTGGTCATTACCACGAACTCGAGGCCTCGTCCTTCTGTCGGCTGCTCCCTCGCTCCTCCACTGGGCAGTCTTCCAGGACACCAGCGGTAGCTGAGCCAGTGCCGAACAGCCGCTCTCTCTGGGGCCAGAGGCTGGACCTACGCTTAAGTGCCCGAGTGGGATCCCATGATTGCATTGGCTTTCTTGGTTGCTCTGTGGTTGCTCTCAGTTCAGGAGCACACCTAGCCCTCTTCCCCATTTTGCTTAAGGACACAGTTTTCTTTACCTCAGTCTAGAAGGCGAAGTGGCTTTTACTCTCAGAGACGCTAACGCTGAGCAGAAAGAACACTTTTGTGCTTCTTACTGCGACCCGTGCACTGGCACAGGATGGAGGGTTCTCATTCTTGGCACCCTTCCAGGCCCCCTCGATGGACCAGGGGCCACAAACACGCCAAATGATCCTTGCCCTCAGAGAGCTCACATTCAACTAAGGAAAAGCCACATATATGTAAAGCTTTAAAAATAAGAGAAATTATTTTGGGGGAAGGGTGATTCACTGGTGATCAAGAAAATCTTTCATAGGAAGGGGTACTGGTGACCAAAATGATCATTCATAGGAAGGGGTGGGATCTCTCTGAGTTGGAGATTCTAAGAGATAGAGGTGAGGAAAGAGGGCAGACCAGGAACCAAGGTGGGGGGATAGAAAAACATCATGTGCAGACAGATACAGGTGATCCAGGAAGAAGCCATAGGGAGGAGAAAGGAATGTAGAACCACCCTGGAATGATGAACTGGACCAAGTGGTAAAGGCCAGTGTCCTACAGAAAAGGAAGGTAAGACAGAGGTGTAGGGTCATAGGGTTACTAGATTACAGAACTCTAAGGGAAGGAAGAAAGAAAGGAAGGAAGGAAGGAAGGGAGAGACGAAGGGAGGAAGGAAGCAGACTGTCCTGTGGTCCAGCTCCAGTTTCATCCCTGTAGCCCTGGGCTACCAGACATTGTCCCTCTCTTCTCCCTCCACCCTGAATTTGAGCTTAGCTCCCATAATCTCAGTGGGGCTCAGGTCTTGTCTGTCTCCAGCCCAGGCTGTGTTGAACTAACAATGGTGAATCAGTCCAAGTTGTTCAAGATACGCAGTGACC
The DNA here is from genome assembly GCA_028646575.1 of Pseudocheirus occidentalis. Lineage (NCBI taxonomy): Eukaryota > Metazoa > Chordata > Mammalia > Diprotodontia > Pseudocheiridae > Pseudocheirus > Pseudocheirus occidentalis. The sequence goes on from CM053597.1 coordinate 4,057,837, forward strand.
CCACGCATTTGATGGTTGAGCTTTGCCTAACTGTATTGCTCACCATGGCTAGTTCAGGACATCTCTGCTTTCACGATGTGTCCTAGAGAATCTTCATGTCCCTAAAGGCTCGTCTCCCTAAGGCTCAGGCAGTAGTGATTCCTGCCGGACTTGCTGGATTCAAACTGTGCCCACTCCCTGACCTTGCCAGTTGCCAGGGATAACTGAGGCTTCTATCCTGAACTCCTCCTAGTTATGCCCAGGTTCTGGAAGAGAGCAGGTGGTGAGTGGGGAAGGCCAGTTGATATCCTCAATTTTACATCCAGGGCCTTTCTCCAGCAAAAGTCAAAGCAGAAAAGAATGTCAGCCCAAGTGATATAGGGCAGAGTCTGGTCCCATCTGTCCTCAGTTTACTTCCTGGGCTTTCCTGTGACTCCAAGGAGTTTCGGAGGGGGCCCGAGGGAAGACTATATGCAAACAAAGTGCTTCCTTCTTGCCAAAATTAAATCAGTTACTGGGATGAAAAGTAGCCAAGAAATGGAAAATGTCTGTGTAGAACAGCCTGTTAGTTAGCGCACCATATGTAGTCGTGAGTTATTGTTTAAACACTGTTTAAACCTTGTATTCGATCGTTTGGGGACCTTTAGTAAAAATAGGAAGGGGTGCGTCGATGAGGAAAAACCATGACCTTGGTGAGACTCGGGAAATAGGAAATATTATTCAATTCATTACTCACATTAGAACTAGACTAGCTAATGACTGTTCTTTTCCAAAAGAAAACACTGTTCTGAGACACTCAGCCCCAGCTTGTTCATAGATGGAAGATGGCGGCCAGCTGCCCATTGCTATGGAGACAGAGAGACTGTGACAGGGAGTCTGCTCTGTCACAGCCGTTCTCCCTGCTCCCTGGCTCTCAAGCTCTGCAGAGTCTCCTCCTCACAGTGACCTCACGGGGTAGGGGAGGCGACACACAGGGAAGGGAACCGACTGGTTATCACACATCTGCCAGCAAAACAGGCAGGAGGATCCAAATCCAGTGCCCCTTCTACTGGGCCACATTGTTTTTCAGTATCCAATGACAGCAAAGCCTATTGTCCTTCTTTCCTCCCTTCCTCCCTTCCTTCCTTCCTTCCTTCCTTCCTTCCTTCCTTCCTTCCTTCCTTCCTTCCTTCCTTCCTTCCTTCCTTCCTTCCTTCCCTCTTTCCTGTTACTCCCGGGCTATAGGAATTCTCTCAGACTTATCTTCAACCCTGCCTCCCCATCCCACGGCAATTCCTCATACTTTTTTGGAAATCAGGCTGTGATCACAATTCCCCATCAAAAGCAAGTGTGTCAGTAATGAACAAACAGTGACATGAGAAATAGCAGTCCCTCCAGCAGAAACTTCCTTAGGGTTCCCTCCCCTGAAGCATTGACCTGCAAAGGCAAAAGACTTTTGAGTCAGACTGGACACAGACCACCAGCAGTGGCCACAATGGCAGCCTCTCCTGTTACTCATAGGAGAGTAGACAGTTTGCCTCATGGCATGGCCTTGGGCTCCGTGGCTCAGGCTCAGCCCTAGCCCTGGCCCTGGTCTTCCCCACCTGGTTCAGAAGATGACCCCTTGCCCCAAGGTGGCTCCTCTCATTGTGCTGCTTTGGCTTTGCTAGGAACAGAGTCCAGAGCCACCACTGAGCACTTTGTGTCTGTGCCCTTGGAGCTAGGCAGATTCTGGTCTCCCTAAGGGGAGAGTCAGGGAAGATTAATGTCAGTGCCAACACATAGAGAGGGAGTGGTACCCAGAGAGGGGTAGTTTGTTTTGGAAAGTTCCCAGCACAATGAAAGGAACCCTGGGAGTTTTGATGACAATACACCTTTTCTTCTATCAACAGCCAAATTGACTTGAGTGTAGTTCTTAGAGGAAGAGGAGAAGAGGGAGGGGGAAGGGGCCAGGAAGAAGAAAGTAGGATGGCAGGGCAGAATGTGAAGGCCAGCTGGGCCAGCCAAGCACGGAGCAGGACATCAAGGCATGCATGTGCACACACACACACACTCATGAGCATGGAGCAGGAGGTCCACAACTGAATGGGCTGGTTCCCCTAGCTCATGGTTCTAGGAGGTCCTATGGCTGGGGTGGGAGTCACGCTCATGTCGCTGCAGACAGGTGGGATTCCCTGTCTTGGCTGCCTTTCACACAGCTGACTTCTTGGGAGAATTGCAATGACTCAGATACCTAAATGTGGTTCAGACAGTCATTTCCTGCCCAAAATTTCCATCTTGGTTTTATGAAGTTGATCTTTTGAGCCCAAGCACATGTCTTTACATTTTAAGTTTTAAATTATTCTCAGATCAATATTCTAGCCAGTTAACAGTATTTTTGATCCTGAGTCTCTCAGGTAGTAACTTTTCTTCCCAGCTTTGTATCATCTATATATTTTACAAATCTGTTTAATAATAAATAAATAAATAAATAAATAAATAATAAAAAATAAACATAATAATGTTTAGAAACAGAACAACAAATCCACCAATTCCAGGGGACACCACCTAGAGACCTCTCTCCCAGTTGACATTGATGATGAATGACTGCCCTTAGGGTTTAGCCATTCAACTAGTTTTTAATCCACCTATTTGTCCAATGGTCTAGCCTTGTCTTGGTACTAGAAGAGTAGTACGGACTTTATCCAATGCTTTGCTCAGTTCTAGGTCAGCCACACCCACCCTGTCAACAAAGGCCGTGAAGCTGGGTTGGCCTGACCTGTTCTCAGTGGAGCCATGTGATCACTGCTTCCTTTTCTAGAACCATCCATCTGGAACTGAGCCATCTTTTAAGAGTCAGGCTCACTGACTGGACACTCACTAACCTCACTCTCCTTTTTTGAAGACTTAGACATTGGTCTTTTCCTTTCTTGGGACCTCTTTCCCATTCACGATGATCCTTGAAAGATCACAGATAGGCATCAGGCACTGTGTGAAACTCTGGGAATACAAAGAGTGGAAGACAGCCCTGCCTTCAGGGAGCTTACAGTCTAATGGGGATAGTCCTGTCTAATCTCCTTCACATTTCCTTCTGGCTTGCCTTTTCTTCTCAATTTTTTCCTGTTTAGTCTTTCTCCTCCTCCCAAGAAAACTTCTCACACCAGCCCTAGAGCTGCCTGTTCTTCAGGAACTAGTGACCCTAAGCTATCCCCTGGGTGGTGTTGAAAGTCCCAGGGCTTTTGTTTTTATGGGATTGCCTCACCTGGCCTGCTTGAAGTCTATAACTTCCTATCCATGCTGCCCTTGTGCAGCAGTAAGCCCTGAGGTTGCCTTTCCAACCACAGCTTTGAAAAAACTCCTAATTAAGTCTCAGAAAAGCAACACACACCCCTAGACCTCTTCTGTTGATGGTGAATGTCTCATTGAAACACATTAATACGACTCCTCTATAAGCACTCAGTAATTTCTCGTTAGGCTGTTTTAGTCTGTGATGGATACTGTGCCGTAGCACTTTAGTTCTCTTCTCCAGAGACTCTCAGCATTATCAGTGTTTTCACTAATGACTCTGTATGTTGAAAGAGTCTACATGCAGAAAACCATCCACATCTCTCTGCCCTTACAGGAGTTGATCCACATTGTGACTTCTCTGGTTATTTATATCCCTATAAACACATCTCTATTCTGGTTTCTTTCAGTGTACTCTACAGAGCCTCTCCGAAGTGCTGCATGGTTGAGATGATTAGAAAATCACAGAATTTCAAAGCTGAAGGAAACCCAGAAGTAATTTAAACTCTATGTGATCTCCAGTGCGCCTATCATAGAAAAACAGCTGATCCTCCAGCCACTGCTTGAAGACCTTCTTTTGTCGGTGGTGCTGGGAGGTGAGGTGCATTAAGGTGGAAGGTCACCACATCCCCAGGTAGCCCATTCCCCTTTGAAAATCTCTCCTTGATCACAAGTATTTCCCTACATGAAGACTAAATTCTCTTGCTACTTTGAATCAATGATCCTAGTCCCAACTTCTGATAGCAAATAGAAAAATTGAATCTCTTTGCTATGTCACAAGCCTTCTGTTACTTATATTTATATATATGTGTGTGTGTGTATTAATATTTGATTTTAGAACTTTAAGTTCTAGATTCTTTCCCTTCCTCCCTCATCACCAACCCCCACTGGAAAGACAGGCAATTCAATAAAGGCTGTACATGTGTAATTGTGCAAAACATCTCCACACTGGAAATATTGTGAGAGACTGATTATATGTACTTCCTTCCTATCTACCCCCCCACCCCCGGTCTATTCTCTACCCTGTCCCTGTCCCTTTACAGAAGTGTGTGCTTCCAGCAACCCTCCCCCCCCACCCTGCCCTTCCCTCCATCGTCTCTCCTCTCATCCCCATGCCCCCTATTGTCCTGTGTGGTAAGATGCCCAGTTCAGAGTGTATGTCATTCCTTCCCTAAGCCAAATTCAAGGACAGTAATTTGACCCTTTCCCTTTTGCCTTCCTGTTCTTCCCCTCCATTGTAACAGTTATCCCTTGCCTCTTTTATATGAGATGATTAGCCCCATTCTGTCTCTCCCTGTCTCCTCTCATTCTAATCCTCTCCCACCTCAGAATTTCACCTTTTATTAGAGTATCGTCCCTTCCTATTCAATTGATACTGTACCCTCTATGTACACACATCTATATAAACACACTCAGTTATGTGTTCATATGCATACATAAACCCTCCTATATAGACATATGTGTAAGTATACTTATATATACATTTATATTCCCTTCCCCTATCCTCATACTAAGAAAAGTTTCATAAGTTACTATTATTATTTTTCCATATTGATATGTAAATAGTTCAACTTTGATAAGTTCCTTATGATTTCTTTCCCATGTTTACCTTCTCATGCTTCTTGTGTTTGAATGTCATATTTTCTGTTCAGTTCTGGATTTTTCCTCAAGAAAGTTTAAAAGTCCTCCACCTCACTGAATGATCATATTTTCCCTTGGAACATTATACTCAATTGTGCTGTGTAGGTGATTCTTTGTTTTAATCCTAGCTCCTTTGATCTCTGGAATATCATATTCTAGGCCCTTTGATTCCCTAGTGCAGAAGCTGCCAGATCCTGGGTTATCCTAATTGTGTTTCCACAGTCTTCAAATTGCTTCCTCTTGGCAGCCTGTGATAATTTCTCCTTGATCTGGGGACTCTGGAACCTGGCTATAATATTCCTAAGAGTTTTCTTTTGGGGATCTTTTTCAAGAGGTGATTGGTGAATTCTTTCAAGTTCTATTTTGCCCTCTGGTTCTAAAATATCAGGGCAATTTTCCTTGAGAATTTCTTGAAGGATGCTTTCCAAGTTCGTCTTATCTCTCCTGGATCTATTTTTCAGGTCAGTGTTTTTCTCAAGGAGATATTTCACATTGCCTTCCATTTTTTCATTTGTTTGTATCTGTTTAATAGTATCTTGGTTTCTCATGAAGTCATTAGCTTCCACTTGCTCTAATCTAGGTTCAGTCTGATATGCTAACCTGCCCAAACAGTTCGCTTCTGAGTTTTCATTTAATGTGTTACCTTGATGCCATTTGCACATTTGCCAATCACGCCATATGTATCTTTAGCCAAGAAATTTATAAAACCTCAGCTAGCACCGGGCCATGCCCAAATGTCTGGGCATTTCACTGGAGACCCCTTCCATGGAGATGTTCAAGCATGAATGATCTCTTTTGGGGTTTGACTGTTCAACCAATACCAAATGCACATTACTCTGTAATAGTCTGGGCCATCCCTTCCTTGCCTTCTGCAAATGCAAAATGAGGCCAGAACACTTGGCTCAGTAGCATGATAGACTTTCTGAAATGTCCCATGAGAATCTAGGTCAGTTCTATCCGCTGCCCTCCACTCCACTATCACCCTAGTTTCATTTGCTTCTCACAGCAATGGTACCAGGAACTCTCATTCATAAAAGCAGTTGTACAACAGTTCTATGATTGATGGTCTTAGAGAGAATACTGGGGCCTATGGTTAAGTGACTGGTCCAGGGTCACACACAGCCAGGGTATTTCAGAAACAAGACTTGAACCCGGTATCCATGTTTCTGAGGCTAGCTCCCTACCCACTGCAACACACTACCTCTCTCAAGGTGGTCAACTTATCAAAAAGGCCAAGAGGTTCATCTCTCATGGCCCATTCTGGGTATAGCCATGTGGTCATTCCTACCTTTTCTAGTCCTAACCATCGCTTCCATTGTCGATTCTAGAATTTTGCAAGCAATGAAGTCAGTCGCTGGGGTCTTGTTTTCAGTCTTGGCCCCTTTCATTTTTTTTTAATCCAGAGAACAGGGAAAAGACCTTCCCTTGTCCTCCAGGATCTCTCCTATTCTTCAAGTTCTTTCAAAGGCCTGTGGAAGTGGCTGCTCATTACGCTGAGATGTGGGGGATCTTGTCAGTGGCCTTGAAAAGAACAAGGAAGTGGAAAGGAGAAAGGAACACACACTTATTAAATGCCTACTGTATGCTCACCTTTGGTGTCTACTTGCTCTCCTCCCCCCAACTCTCACCTGTGGCTGCAGCATGTGCAGCAGCCACATCCTGGTAACTGTCTCTGCAGATGGACTATGCTGGGTTGAGGGTAACCCACAGAACTTAAATCCATCAGTGAGTTAGGGGTGTTACCCCAAGCACAGGAAGACTTCTCCTGGTGGAATGGGCAGAGGGGAGCAGTGCGTTCCAATGGCCATGAAGACGGCTGAAGCAGGTTCTGTGGAACGCTTAGATCTGGGTCTGACGTGAACGACGCCGAGGTCACCCAGCGTGTCCTGGGTCATCACCGGTCATCCTGACTACTCTCCTGCCACCAGACTTTGATGGCTCTGGAAGAGAAGGTGAGACCAATGACTTGTGCAGCTCTGCCCCCCTGCAGTCCGGTCCACAAGTGAGGCAGCTGTGTGAAGCTGAGAGCTTACAAACATCTCATTCTATCCTCACAGCATTCCTGGAGGGTAGGTGTTTGCCCCATTTTAACAGAGGTTTAGTAACTTGTCTGGGGTGGCACATCTAAGTGTCTGAGGGTGGACTTGAACTCAGGTCGTGCTGACTCCCAGAACATGAGCTCTAGGTGCCTCACTGCCCCCCGGCACCCACTCATTGTCCTAGCTGTCCTTCTCCTTTCTCACCAGCTTCAGATGGTCCTAAGTTTTGTGCTTGATCTTCAACATCACCTGCAAGAGTCTATCTGTCCGGCTGGGCTGGTGCCCTTCTTGCAAAAGCCTGATCTGGTCAGCGAGTGCCCTGGGTCTGTACATGGGCCTCCTTGGAAGATCGCCCATCTGGCATTGCTGTACCTTCAGTCTCCCAGGCCTCCTGGGCTGCCCCAGCCTGCGGTTCATGCACCTCTACTCAGCCTTTCTCTGAAACTTCTCAGTCTGTTCTGCCTAAATCTATTGGCCCGGACTCCCCAGGCCCTGCTCTCCTCTCCTCCCTCACCAAGCCAAAGGGAGAGGCCCCTCCACCCTCAGCTCCCTTTCTTTCTCTGCCAGCTGGCTCTTCTTCTTTGTTGGGGAAAACCACAACCAAGGCAGATCCAGCAAGTGTCACTCCCTTGGGGTGAAGAGGTGTGTGTGTGTGCGTGTGTGTGCGTGTGTGTGTGTGTGTCTGTGTGTGTCTGTGTCTGTGTCTGTGTCTGTGTCTGTGTGTCTATGTCTGTGTGTCTGTGTCTGTGTGCAAGCATGTGAGAGAGAGGCAGAGGAGTAGAGACAGAGAGTCCCCACAGGGGGCTCCAGGTAGCCTTTATCCAGGTGACCCTTCAGGGTTCACAAAGCACTTTACATGTGACATCTTGTTTGATTCTGATGTCAGTCTTGTGAATTACATGTCAATACTGTTCTTATTTCATAGACAATGACACTGAGTCTGGGAAAGGCCGCGTGGCTCGTCCAGGGCCATCCCGCTCAGAAGTGTCTGAGGCAGGTTTCGTGTCAGCCTTCCTGACCCCAAGCCTCTACTTCCTGGACGCTGGAGGTCCTTTTGGAGGCTACCTCAGCCCCTCCTCACTTCAGAGATGAGGAAAGTGAGACTCCAAGGCCCTCCTGCCTCCACGGTTTGTGCTCTTGTCCCCTCTAGAGTCACATTTACATGGATTTCTGTTGTCTTCCCAAATGTGACTCTTTTTGTCTTTTTGTCAAAATCAAGTGCACGCTATAACAACAAGGTTACCTCTCCCTTTGTGGTTCTTCAGTGAAATGCTCCCTCATCTCTATGTCCTGAATTTCCTACAATTCTGTTTAAACAAACAAACAAACAAACCCAGCCACCTCTTGGCTCTCCTTTAAAAGGCTGACATCCTGTAAATCCCCTCCTGGCGTGACCTCTGAATTCCAATTTGGCTGGGAAGCACTGCATCCCAGGATGGCTGGCCTGGCCTTGGGCTCTCCATGACTAGCGCTTTGTGCTTAGAGCTCTGTGCTTCAGGAGGCCTTGCCTCAGCACCCACAGTCCTGAGAGGGTGCACAAATCCAGCAGGCATTGCTTGTCATGGGACAGACACGATGGCTCCGGGGTCCGGCATCACCGTCTTCTCACACAGGATTCTTCTGCTGCTTACTCGCATGCATGTAGGTCTATCTGTTAATTTTGAAGATGTTAACAGAGTATGATCATGAGTATACTTACCTTTTCATGGAGGCTTTTCTACCACACGCATATACACACTTGCAGACAGAGTGGAAGGGCCCCCTTCTGGCGTGGAAGGCCCCCCCAAAGGCCGCTGGGTCACAAGAGACCTGGTTCTGACTTGTTTCTGGGTTGTTTTGAGCATCGTTTCTCTTACTTTGCTCTGTAAAAAAGGCTTTGATTGAAATGCAGCCTTCAGTCCTGGCTTCCATGTGTCCTGACTTGCGTGTGCTAAAGTGTGTGACAGAAACTGACACATTCAGTAACACATTTCTGTGCCACTAATCCTGTAAATGGCGTGGCGCAGCCCGCCATCTTGACACCCCGTTGGGTGGATGCCAACACCAGGGATCAGGAAGAACAGAAGGAAGGTCTCACCCTGTGGCCTCCACTTGTTGGTGGTGACTCCTCTGGGGGTGGTAGGATATAGGACTGTCCCTGAATGACTGGGAAAATGCATCATCATTGTTTCCTTTTATCAGCTGCGAGATGGCTCTGATCCAGCGTCTTCTCCTTTGTGTACTCTGCAACTGCTCCTGGCTTCCTAAATCCATGAGATCCTCTCCTGCCTCACTGGGCTCACCTGCATCATCCCTGAGCCCAGAAGGAATTCTCTTCCCCCTTTTTGCCAATTCTGCCCAACATAACTCATAGTCCAAAAGAGTTCTGAGGGAAAAGTGGAGGCAGTCGGGGGACACAGCTGGGGCGCCAGGTGCAGACTAGGTCACACAGAGGTGAGACTTTGGGGACTCAGCAGCAGGTGCATGAGCCCACTCCTCCAGCCCTCCGAGCACGGACCCTGCTCACGTGCTCTCGGTAGGTCCATCCCTGCACACAGGCTCCCTGGTCTCATGTACACCCCCAGTGGGACGGCAGCACATTCCTTCCCATCCTCCACGGGAGGCTGTGTATTTGTGGGAGAGCAAGCTTGGGTCTGTGGGGGGGAATGTGATGTTATTGCTGCTACTACATTGGCACGTTGTTGAAAGGCTTTTGTTATGAGTTATCTGTCCTGGAGTACAAGTACTAAAGACTGTTGAATTCTAGTTTGGGGAGGATTCTGAAGTATAACATTCCTAAAAACTGCAGTAATTAGTTGGGGTTAACTTGATGAGAAGGCGCCTTGGTGCAGCCCATGGCTGCTTCTCATTCTAAGACTTACACATTATACATGCGTGATATGTGCGTGTGTATGTGTGTGTGTATGTGTGTATGTGTGTGTGTATATGTGTGTGTTCAAGTAGTCCGGGGCTACTTCCTTACCCCCCACTTGAATTCTGGGACTGGGTCCCCAGAGGGCAGCTCTCTACTTCATCTTCTAGGGTTACAGGGGAGCCCTAAGAAACTGGTGGATTTCTAGGATTTTCACTCTCCAGCCTCCATGAGATATACTCCCCACATTGATTGATCATCAATTTGCTATCAAGAGTTGGTTAACTTTTAGAAAGGCAGGAAAAGCAAAGGCAGTTGTTAAAGAAACAGCCCTCAAAGTTGGGGAACACTCTCTCTTTACCCAAACAAGGTCCCCGAGAAAGGAAGGCTCAAACTAGAAGACTTAAAAGACCAAAGAGGGAACCCACAGCCCCTGATTGTTGGGAATCCATTTCTCCCAAGAGTCCTCATGTGGTTGCCTTTAGGCACAGCCCTCTGCAGAGCTGATAGGGTCCATGCCTGTGCAGAATAATGAAGCGAGCTCTCCCAGAAGGCATTCCCATTGGTTTTCTAGCTTTCCCAGATGTTTCCATTCTGTCCTTGTGGTGTATGCACCTGTTAAATGTGCCAAGGTTGGTCACCACTCTTGGTGAACACCAAGACTTGCAGACTTTCTAGCTTCACCAGGTCATGACTTGATCATGGGGAGAGACTATTCCCTTGGGGCTCACTCTCTGCCCTTTCCTCCCTTGTTCCTCTCTCCTACAGGCACAAGGGCCTGCCTCCTCAAGAGGCTCCCAGGCCTGGGAATGCCCACAGCACTTCTGGGAGCTGCTGAGACCTCCCAGAACATTTCTGGGGTAGCCTCTCTGGTTTCCTCCAAAGATGAAAGTCCTCCACTCCTCCTCTGTTGATTAGGGACATATTCACACCTGATTTACACATGTATTTGATTCAACAGGGAAGTCTGGGTCTTCCTTCTGTGTTTAATCGGGGGTGTCTTCACACACAAAGCCACAACCACATACACAGACATTTTTACTTGTTATTTTGAAAAAAAAGACTTGGGATTTCAACAGTGTAGAGGCCTCTTGGTGACATGCATGTCACCTCTTTCTCCGCAACTAATAGTGGCTCAGAGCCCAGGGTCACACAGGGTGGGTGTGTCTGAAGTGACAGGGTGTGTCAGCACATATGTGCATATATGTACAATACATAGATTGTGTAGATGTGAGTATAGGGATATATAGAATTATCTTCCTGATCCTTACACAATATTGATCTAAAATTTATAATATTTTGTTTTTCTATACTACTTTAGGTGCATTGAGTTACAGGGCATCTTCCACCCATATCTCTACAATCTGCATTAAAAAGAAAACAAAACTATGCTGAGATAAAGACATAAAAACCTTTAATTAAAGTGTTAAGTTGAAAGTAAAGGAAGGGCCCTGTTCTCTCCCCCCCAATATGTGTTGCTAATTTTTTTATAATTTGTAGTGAGAATTATGCATGCATTATCCCTAAATATTCAGTGTTGAGTAGAATGTTTTAATTTATTAATCTGTCATTCATCAGAGAGCTAATTAGGATGCCAAGAGAAAGTGTAAAATTCTCATGTCACAGACGAATTTGTTGCTTCCACCTCATTATGCCTGATGGCAAAGTGATTCAAACTACCAGGATCATTCAGATGTTAATCCGATTTCTATGAATTTATGGAGGGTTTTTCAATGATTCACATTTCCCCAAATCCCTGGGCCACCCTCCCCCCTTTCTGGATCACTCTACTCTTTTCTTTTCATTGTTAGCAAGGTGTCTGTCTGATTTTCTTTTTGTTCCTAGCAAGTCTATGGAAAAAAAACAAAAGGTGAAAGAAGAAAGTTCATGTGACTGGGAAATATTGGGTTAGTCTCTCTTCTCTCTATAAACAGAAAACAACCCAAAAAAGCAACTAAAGAGTCAAGTGGGCTTCATCCTGGTCCCCCCAAGATGAAGGCTACCCAAGGAAGAAGCAGGGTGCTCCCTGGAGCATTTTCCATGGGCTTGGGGTAAGGGTGAGGGAAAAATCTCATGTCTGCCTCTTGGAGAGCCTACAAAACCTCTGCTTTCTGTGTTGTTTGTAAGAACAGATCCCAAAATCTGAAATAGTTTTAGCAATTTATTAAATCATTTGGTACAGGAGAGCAAGCCAGAAAAGAAGTGTGGCTCCTTCCAGTTCAGACTCTGGAAGCTTTACATTATATTGGATTTAAACAAAGCGATTCTGCCTAGAGTGTAGCCAGAAAGTAAGGTCTATTGAGACAGAAATAAATGACTGAATGTAACCAAGAAGAGAAGCTTAGACTAGAACCCTCAGGCACTCCTGGGTGTGGGAAATGTACAGCAAGGGTGCTTTGGGGTCGGTTCAGGGTCTGGGGCAATGTAAGTACCTTGTATCCAGCCATCTTTGATATTCTAGAGTTACAGGGGTCAGGGCCATTCTGGGTGTGAACAACCTTTAATCACATGCGGTTGGATTTAGATAGCATATTAATTTTTCCTGACCAGTGTAAGAAATCATTTTTCCCACACCCGATTCTCACAGTGAGTCTGTTTAGCAATGCCAAGGATGGTTCAGCTGTTCATACAAGCTGCCGATGGTCTCTGTGTGGAATGGCCCGACTTTGAACATGGTGCCCTCCCTGTGCTAAGTGCTGAACAGGGCACCCTGCCTGTGCCTGACTCATACATCTATCACACTCTACCCTACATTCTATTTCTGAGTGTGGGTGGGTCCTAGCCCTGGGGCCACCTGGCAAAACTAAGCTCCTTCCCTTGGGTGCCAAAGGGAATGTCTAGAGGGGCTGACAAATTCCTAAAAGTAACTACTGAGTACCAAAAGAATGGACTTTACCTCCCTAAGATCTGATGGGCTGGCAGCTTTCTCAGCTCTACTCTGTGCAAAACTTTGTAAACACCTGCATGAGGCAGCCACTCACAGCCTGAGAGAGCCTGAGAGAGCCGATGAGACATCAGATGGAGCTCCTGGGTTCTGATATGTCTCTGAGTCAGGACAAAGAGGCTCTCAGGAGTTATGTCACAGGTGAGCATGTGGCCTAATTGTATCCTTTATTATAAAATCACAACTTTTTGGAAGGTTTAGGCTCCGTGTGTGTGTGTGTGTGTGTGTGCACCCATGCATGCACATTAGTGTTTGTGTATGTGTACGTGTGTATATGTGAGAAACAGACAGACAGAGACAGAGACATAGAGACAGAGATGGGGAGAGAGAATGGAAGAGACAGAGAGATAGAAGCAGAGTTCGAGATAGAGACACAGAGACAGAGATGGGAGAGACAGAGAAGCAGGTGGGAGGGGGGGAAGAGAAAGATAAACTGATAGACACACATACACACACATACACACATACACACGCATACACATATACTCACTCACTCACTCATATCCCAGCTATGTTTTTCCTCAAATCAAAATGAAAAGCTCTTTCTCTCCTGTCACAGCCAACAGGTATTTATTTGCTAAATGCTCTGGGCTAAACACTGGGGCTAGAAATACAAAGAAAAGGAAGGTGCCCCAGCACTCAAGGAGCTTCAATTGGAAAGAGGAAAGAGCACAAAGAAAAGGAAGCTGGAAAGGGGTGAGGGCTGGAATGGAAGGTGCCTGGCCTGGGGGCTGATGGAAAGTCCAGTGGAGCCCAGTGAGAGGGGAAGCACTGGCAGACCTGAGGCCCCTCCTGGAATAGAAGTTCAAATCTGACCCTCCGGCCAGACAGAGGCTCCCAAAAGACCAGTTTCATCACTGGAGTGATCTTCAAGAAAGAAGAGGTTTCTGGGGCATCATGAAGTCTGTGGTACAGTCTCTTGAGAAATGAAGCTCCAGAGCACATAATTTTGTTGTGGTACAGAACACCAGCTGCCATAAGATGGGGACCTTTGTTTTCTTCTTTGTAACCCCGGAACCTTGCGTATAATAGGTGCTTAATATGTGATTTCTTCTTGATTATGGAAATAGATAGTATTTCTTGATTCGAAATCAAGAGATTTGAAATCAAAACTGGAAATTGTTGCCTCAGGAAAGCCTTAAATTGTATTTTCTCCCGCTCAGCTGTTTGGCTGAGTCATGAAGAGCTATAAAATTTGAAGACTCAAGGTTAAAGTCCATCCAACAGGTGTGGAGAGGCACATGGTGGGTATAAGTAGGTCATAACTCATTACCAGGGAAGATTTATACCAGACATGGTATTTAAGGGATATCGGAAGAGAAAGACATCAGACTAGAAAAGGAGGAGGCTCCATCATACATTGAGAGTTGAGGATAACCAAGTGTCAGACCTTCTCCATTGTTAATCTTGTAATACTCCTTGCTCTAAAGAAAGACCTCATCAGGTGGAGTGCACCCCTTGGGGTAGTATTTATAGGAAAACATGGACTAAAAACCATTTATAGGAGAACCCAGGATGAGAAGGGAGCCAGGTTGTGATTTGCTCTCCTGGAGGCTGACTACAGGGGAGTCATAATTTACAAATCCACCAGAACATTGAGATGAGCAGATTGTTTTTGGTAGAGAGAAATGCTTTGACAGATGCAGGCTCCATCAGGGACCAATGCAGGTATACCTCTTTGAAAGAAAAAAAAAGTATAGCATCATTGCAGAGAAAGAGGGAAATATGATGAGGTAAACAGCGAGTCAAGGCTCCTTTCCTGGGGGTCTCTGAGCCCTTTGTGTGCCTTCTACTCCTTCCTCAGCCAACTCTCACCACAAGCTGGACTCTTGTTCTTGGACCTCTGGGTTCTTCTTGATGAACGCAATTTGCTTTACTTCCCCTCCCTCCACTTCTTGCTCTCCAGTAGTTGTCGTCCCCCATTAAAATACAAGCTTCTTGAGGGCAGGGAACATCTCGCTCATTTATGTTTGTATCCACAGGGCTCAGTATGATGCCGTTCATTCAGAGAATTTTAAACTGGGAATCATCCAGCCCAAGCTGCTCATTGTACAAATGGTAAAGCTATACCCCAGGGAAAGCAATTCACTTACCCAAAGTAGCTCAGAGGCAAATGAGACGGAATTAAAGGGAAAAGGGGCATCAAAAGAAAATGAAACCTCCTACTCATTGTCTTCTGCGGCCCAGCGATGGATAATAATGGTTCTTACACACACACACACACACACACACACACACACACACACACACACGCTCTTCTTTCATTTTCCTTAAAAAAGAAAATGGGAAAAATGTGTTGGGGAGGGTGGTGGGAGAATTGTTTTTCATCCAAGCAAAGCTTCTGAACGACAAGCAGACAGGGTGAAATGTGAAGAGTTTGAGATGGGCGTCCTTCCCTTTGCTCACTTGTGACAGAAGACTCCTCCACAAGTGCCTTTGTGCCAAATGACACCACTTTGCCTCTGATGTCCCTGGTGCTACCCTGTCATTTACTCCTACCAGAAGGCTCTTTATCCAATTTCACAGATGATAGCTTCTAGTTTGTAAACCATTGGTTGTCAATTAAGAGAAATCATCCATAACTAACCCGTTTGCTTGTCTAATTAATCTCTGTGTAGCCTAATCCCTATTTGGTGAAGTGGTCTGCATCAAAGGACAGCTGATTTATTCTAGATCACATACTTGGAGCACAGATAATCAATTTTTACTCTTTATATTCACCTGGAAAAAGAGCAAGAAGGAAATTAAACGAATGCTTCCACTCCATGCTCCATCATCTCTTAGATTATGGGCTACAGAATCGCACTGACTGGAATCCTAAATGCTTCACCCTCTGCCGTGGCATTGCTTGAGTAGGTGCTGAAGCCTTTCATTTTATCATTTCACTTTGATAGAATCTGCAACCATGGAAAACCACTGAAAACTCCTTTCATGTTTGTCAACGAGTGCTAGCGGAGTGTGGTATTTTGCTGGACAGAAATGTGCCTAAATGTGTCTTTAAGGAATTCTTTTGGTCTATGCTCTGAAAAGAAGCAAGCAAGAAAGAAGAGAAGGAAAGAAAGGAAGAACTAAAAAAGAGTACAGGGAAGGAGGAAGAAAGGAAGGAAGGAAAGGAAGGAAAAAGGGGAGAGAAAAGGAGGGAAGAAAGGAGAGAGAGGAAGGGAGAGGGAGGAAGGAAGGGAGAAAGGGATGAAAAAGAAATGAAGAAAGGAAAAGAAAGAGGGAGGGGTATAAGATCTAATTCCCCCAACAGCCATTTTTCTCCTCTGTTCAAACTGGATCTTTGAGAACATCACCTTCCTCATGTCGTTATTTCTACTCATTTCAGAGAAGCACCTTAACATCACCAAAAAGAAATTTACCCAGTCAGAACCAGGACAGTCCAATTCTTTGAGGTCTGTGTCTCTCCCATAGTACTGGGCACAGGGAGTAGCACAAGGAAGCCCCAGCGTGCATTTATAAGATTGAATGAATGTAATAGATGTGAAACACCATTGGCCAAAATGGCTTGGAAAATTTAATCCAGTAGACAAAACCCAATCTAATCCAATCAACATTTACTGAGCACCTACAATGTGCCAGGACCTGTATTAACTGCTGGGTGTATAATTAATAAAAAGAAAGATAGTCCCTGACCTCATCAAACTTACAATCTAAAGGAGAAGACAACACACCAAAGCAGGAGGGAAAACAGGATAGGTGGGAGTGGGAAATGGGACAATACGGGGTACCCAGCTCAGGGACTTCTTGCTCTTGGAGCTGAAGCCAGATTGGGCAGCAGATACAAAGTGGAATGACCTGAGAGTCCTGTTTCTGCCCTACATAAAGGAAAGCATTGGGAGGAATTTGGTGCACTGCCTTCTAACTCACCAATCAAAGGCGAAGAGGAGGCTGAAACAGGTAGAGTCAGTCAAGGCTTGAGTTAGCAGCACAGATTGGAAGTGATGATCTTATCCTGAAAAGGGCATCTTGTTTTGTGGAGTTGAAATCTGGCTGGGCAGCAGATGCAAAGTAGACAGGCAAGCTCCCAATTACATCCGAAGCTTCACTGGGAGAGAGACAGTGTGCAGAGGGAGGGAGGTAAGTGTTCTTCTCTACTCTGCCTTGGCTAGACGTCACCCATACTGCTGGGTTCATGGGTGGTGGTGCCGCGATTTGGGAAGTCATGGATGAGGAGCAGCAGCAGGGGTTGGTGTAGAGAGTTCTGGATTTAGAACTAGGAGAGTTGTTGGTCAGGTGCTTTTCAGTGGTGTCTGGTTCTTCATGACCCCAGTTGGAGTTTTCATAGCAAAGTTACTGGAGTAGTTTGCCATTTCCTTCTCCAACTCATTTTACAGATGAGGAACCTGAGGCAAACTGAGTTAAGTGACTTGCCTAGGGTCACACAGTTAAGTGTCTGAGGCTGGTCAGGTCCTCCTGACTCCAGGTCCAGAATTCTGTGCGCTGTGTCACTTAGAGGCCCGAAAATTGGGAGAATGTTAATCTACTTAATCCTGCCTCTTGGTGTTTACTAGGTGGTAACAGACAAATTCCTTAACCTCTCTGTGCCTCATTTCTTTCTTCTGTCCAAAGGGCACAGTAGCTCTTGTTGTATCTACCCAGGGATGTGCTGGAGCCAAGTCCTCCTGGTTTTCTAGAGTCATTTGTAAATTTTTCACTGTGAACATTTATATTTCAGAAATAGGCAAATGCTACACATAAGGGCTCGGCTTATTTTATGTTTGATTCAGTTTTAGAAAGTGATGAATAAAAGGTTGACAATGCAGATTAAACTCAAAAGTATGTTGGACATACATTTTCATTTCAGGGAGATGGTTGTTAAATGTTTACACTCATACCTACTTCACAAGATGTAGATAAGAAATGTAAAGTACTTTGCAAGTCTTATGTCAATTCTTATTAGTCCCCCTTACACACACACATCAGTGGAGCAGGGCCAAGATGGTGGGGGATTTGGAGAACGTGCCACTTGGGGATTAATGGGAAGAACTGGAGAGGTGCAGCCTTCTTTGTGGGGAAATCTGGAAAGCTTGAAATTTTCTGATCTTCCTCCATCTTCCCAGAATCCTCTCCAAAAGGACTTTGTTCTTTTTTACTTTGGGTGATTCCTGCTCCTCTATTCAGCTGTCTTAATTGATGACCCATCCTTTCTTTCACTTGCAATTTATTTTTTGCTTTTTTTTTTTTTTGGAGGGAGGAAGGCAAGGCAATTGGGGTTAAGTGATTTACCCAAGGTCACACAGCTGGTTTTGTGCTAATTGCCTGAGGCTGGATTTGAACTCAGGTCCTCCTGACTCCAGAGCATTTTAAAATGTCTTCTCATGTCATTTATTATAAAAATGTTCATGAAGATGTGAGTCAGTATGGTAACAAATTCCTTGTCAGGAGGGCCACCAGGTGGTGAATTTTTTTACCCTAGTGACCCATGAAATCCATACAAATGATGGCCTTTGGTCCTGGTCAACTCCCTTCCACCTCTGAAAGGAGTTCACTAAATGCCAGGAAAGGGGAAGAGAATATGTGCACTTTCTGAGAAACATTATACAGGCAATTTATTGCTGGCAATCTAAGCGTGTGATCTGCACCCAACAGCTACTGGGCCAGGGGGCTTTAATCTTTTTAATGTCTTGGACTCCTTGGTTGGGCTGGGGAATCCCATGGACTCCTTCTCAGAAGAAGGTTTTTAAATGCATAAAATAGAGTACACAGGATTATAAAGGGAGCCTCATATTGAAATACAATTTTTAAAATAAAAGCAAAACACTTTCATGGACTCCAGGTTAAGAACCCTGTATCTAAGGACGCTCTCCAGGTTATCAGCAGGGCAGGCTGTTATAGCTCCAGCTTGACTGCCTTCACCCACAACACGTGTTCAGCTCTCCCTTCTGCTATTTTCCCGTCACCTATTCACTCCCCAGCCCTTGACACCTTGCCTGATGTGCCCATTGCTTCAGAGAAATGGAGCTAGGACCTGGGTACTTAACCTTTCATGTATCGTGAGCCATGTTGGCAGTTTGGTGAAGCCTATGGACTGCTGCTGCTGCTGCTGCTGCTGCTGCTGCTGCTGCTACTACTACTACTACTACTACTACTACTACTCCTACTCCTACTACTACTACCACCACCAACACCAACACCACTTCCACTACTACTACTTCTTCTCCTCCTCTTCCTCTTCCACCTACTACTACTACTACCACTTCCATTACTACTACTACCATTACTACTAAATAGTGAATGTTAGGCACTTTATAGACATTTCTCATTTGAGTCTCATAACTTCCCAGGGAGTAGATGCTATTATAATCTTCATTTTATAGATGAAGAAACTAAGGCAGATGGAAGTTAAGTTACTTGCCCAAGGTCACAAAGCTAACAAGTATCTGAGATTAGATTTGAATTCAGATCTTCCTGATCTGAGACCCAGCGCTTTCTCTACCATGCCACCTAGATGCTACCAGAGCACTGAATCTGGAATCAGGAAGATCTGGATTCAAATTCATCCCCAGATACTTAGTAGCTCTGTGACCTTGGGCAGGTCACTTAACCTCTCTCAGTCTCCTAATCTGTAAAGTGGGAGTGATGGTAGCACCTCCCTCCTAGGGTTGTTGTCAGAATCCCCAAGATGCTAATTATGAAGAGTTTAGCACAGCGCCTGGCCCTTAGGGAATGCTCTTCCCATCTTGAAATAATGTTTTAAATATGTAATGCAAAATACAGAGGATTACAAAGAAAACGAATCTCGGTGAAAATGCAGATGGAGCTTTTGTTCTTCCTGAAGTGTACAGGCCTGCGAGGCCTGGGAACCCCAAGTGAAGAACCCCCTTAGAAGGACAACCCCACCCTGTGCTCTGGATCACAGCCAGATTGAACATCATATTAGGTCTGCATTTTTCAAAGGCAGTTTCGCTACCCTGGACTGTAGCTTGGCTGGTCCAGTCTGTCACCAGGGCCAAGCCAACTTACACAGAGCAGATTCATCCAGAAACAAATGGGACATTTTAGGCGGCCAAGGTAGATATAAATTGATTTTTCAACAATTAGCATGTAATGTTATTTTCAATCTGGCCATGACCAGGAACATCAGTCCATGGGAAATCATTGTCTGTTTGGTATAATGGGAGTTGTCATGATTTTTTACTGCTATAAAATATGGCAAGAGAAACCAGAAGCTTGGAAATCACTTGTCAGAGAAGATGGATCAGGGTGAACTCTGTTGAGGTAACAGGATGGGGAAGACAAATAAGTCTGCCCCAGATCATCCCCTCAGAGGAAAGGACTCTGGGCCCTAAAAGGAAAGGCAGCCTCAGGGAGGAGTGATCCCAATTACTGTGAAAATGAGCGGCTTCTAGTGCCACGACCAACAGGCTGTGAAATAGAATCTGACATCAAGGCAGTCACTGAAGCTACACGTCCAGCTGCATTGCTCATGGTCAGAGGCAGCACGGCCCCAGCCAAGCAGGATCCTCCTGACCTTCTCCTGAGTCTGAGGTGCGGGATGAGCCAAGGAGCCAGCCCAGTGCCTCCTGAGCTTTCTCTCCTCCCCTCATTTCTGTGACTAAGAAACGCAAAGCGTCACAGCCCTATCTCCAGTCCCCTTTCTGCCATCCTTCCCCTGTCCCCACAGGCTCCATGGAGTCAGTTTGCTGAAGAGCATCCTCTGCTCCCATCCAGTTCAATCCATTTAATTCAACTCAATTGAATCCAATTTAATTCAGTTGAACAAAATATTGGTGAAGAGCCTACTCTGCACTAGGCCCTGAGGATTGAATGATATTGTAAAGACCAATTCCCATTCTCAAGGAGCTTGCCTGCTATTGAGAAGATTTGGCGTTTACACAGATGGGTGAATACAGATTAATGTCATGAAGGGGAGAGCACTCATCTCTAAGGTAATCTGAGAAGGCTGCCTATAGGAGGCAGCACCTCAGAGAAGTCTTGGAGAAACCAAAGGAAGACTTGGTTTAGCTGTTCCCATCTCCCTGGGGAGATAAGCAATGAACTGCTAAAAGGAAAGAAAAGGCTCAGAGGTCTCAAGTTGCCAAGATCCTTAAAGGTCATCTAGCCTGAACTTTTTTCAAAGGTGGAGATGGAAGCCTAGAGATTTGGGATGATTTGTGCAAGCTTGCCAAGGCAGGTGCAGAGAGCACCTTGGCCACTGGCAGTTGGGTCCTCTGCCTGGGCAAGACATGGAAGATAGTGCAGTGGCTCCTTGAAGGACTTCCAGGACTTGATGCTGCCTGCACTTGCCTCTCCCTGCTCTCGCTTAGTGGGGGACTCTGTCCCTTTCCTGGAGCTCACTTCATATTTACATCTTGTAGATTTTGTGTGGTCTTAGACACTGACATCATTTTTTTTGAGGGCAGGGGCTGTTTCATTTTTGCGTTTGTATCTGCAGCACAGTCATGGTAACAGCATTTATTATGCACTTTCTGTGTTCCAAGTATGATCATCAGTGCTTGGCACAGGGTCCAGCACAACACAGTCACTTAGTAAACAAATGTGTGTTGATTGTCTGAGTGATTTGCGTGGCTATCACACTGGTTGGGCTGCGAATGGATTTTTAAAAGGGAGGTTGGATGTTTTCACCACAAGTGAATTTGACAGTCTTTTCACTTCCCTCAAAACCCTGCTTTTGTGACTTTAGGGGAGAAAAACAACAACCTAGACATTCTGATTCTGATTCCTTCCTCCAGACTCCAACCCAGCCTCTGGAGATTTCTTTAGACCAAGCCTTTCCAGAGTATAGGATGTCCTCTTGTCTGTAGACCTGAATAGGGCCTTCTTTCTCATGCTTGGGTCACTCCAAACTCAGCCCAGTTGGCCAAACCAGGAGGGGAACTAAGTGTGGTTAGTTAATGCATGATTGCCATATTCAGGTGTAGAAAGACAGTCAAGTGGCCAACCCATTTAAGCCCCAGCAGATCACAGGCATCATTAGCAATGAAAACCATGCAGAATAGGTAATCAGAAGTTTCCTGGGTGCCTGAGAGGGTGAGCAAGGCCAGGAGCTCCCAGGATCCTGTCCTGCTTCATCCCTGAATGACCCTGAGAACTCAAGAAGTCCTACTCCCTGGCTTGGGTTGGGAGGCTTTTCTTGTAAGTAGCTTTTTTTTACATTGTAGTTGGCCACCATCATTTTGGGTTCAATAAGCCAATTCCAACAGACAGTGGGTTCCAGGTTGGCTCTTCACCAGCTTTCCCTGAAACAAATTTCAGTTGCTATTCACCTAGGTTGGATTGAGCTCTTTGACTCAGAGGCGAAAGGCCAGGATCCAATTATCAATCATTTGATTTCCTTTGGTCCTTTGGGGTTATTTTTTTCCCAAAGGAGGTGGGGTGGAGCTGGGGTGAGGGGAAGAATTCTGAGAAATGATGCTGGCACACTCTTACACTGTGTAAGCAAAATGCCATATTGCAGGAAATATGGGATGCACACAAGCCGTTACTTCTTGGAGTAACATATGGAATTGTGTGAGAAAAATATGCCACAGACCAATTTCTGCTAATTTCTTGGAACCATTTTCGAGGAAAGTCATGGCACAGTCCCAGGTACTTCTAGTTTGCGATCATCAAAAGATGTTAGTGTGATGGATGGAGCCACTCCAAGGAGAGCATCAGAGATCTTCAAGTATGGTCTCTGTCTTGTCATTACAAGCTGGGGTTTGACACTGACTTTTAGCCCGCTCAGGAAATAACTCCCTTTATGCTACACCACAGTGTTTATGTTTTGAATTTTAAAGACACAGAACTGCGATGGATCTTTGGTCTCTTTTTTCACTGTAGTCATTGTCTGTATCAGCAGGATGGCAACCTTTCATCCTGTGGGATTCTGGTCCATGTGCTCCCACAAATTCTCCCTAGAGAACTTTCCCAAAGCCCTGGAGACATCTATATTTATTTACCCATGGGGCAGCTTATGAGGTCTAATTGAGAGTCCAGTGTAATGCTGAAATGTAGAGATTTTTTTAGGGGCTGAGAGCACCAGGAATCATCTTTTGAGTGACGACTTTTAGGGTGGGAGATTCAAATAGATTCTCAAAGTAGAATAAGAAATGGCTAAGGAATTGGGTCTGATGTAACCAGAATTAAAACGAGCACCAGAAATCTGGAAGAGATGATTAATGGCTTGCTTGGTGTATCCCCAAGTTTGGTATTAGGAGCCCCAGGTTCAAAGATCTAGTTAAGCTTCTACTATCTGTGTGACCATGAGCAGGTCACATCACCTCTGTTGGCCAAAGTGGCCACATAGAGAAAGAAGAGAGCTGCATTAGATGATTTATGTCTAAGATTCCTTTCTACTAGAAATATGGGGTCTTACAAATGGAACCTTAATCCTTGAGGAGATCACTGGGGCTATTCTTACTGTCTGTGGCTTTAGCCAGCTCACCATCTACATGGTGCAATCAAGAGACACCTGCAATGGCCATCTATCCAATTGTCATATAGAAAGATCCCATTCATCAATTTGACAGAAATTTATGGAGAACACAGCTCTTGAGGGCGCTTCCTTGAACATGGCATGTGAATTGAGCCTTTAAGTTACTGCATCAGTCTGGGGCACAGCAGGAGAAGTGGCAGGCAGCACCTGGGTACTGGACGAGACTCCTCTGGAGTGCCATGGAACTGGAGCTGCAGAAACTAACTGAATTTCTAGAACCAGGATTCCTGCCTCTGTATTTAAGGGAGCAATGTTGTTCCACTCTTGTCTCTTGGCCCAGATTCCTCTCTAGCAGAAGCTATGTAAGGTGTGTATGCAGGCCAAGGGCAGGGTGGGTGCATATTGCAGATGGGGATAGGAGAAGGGGGACAGCGGCAGCCCCCATGGTGCTAAACTCCTGGGCATCTCTCTCCTTTTGAGTGGGGAGGGATCTCTTCTGGCTGAGGAGCCCCCACCCAGCATGCCCCAGAACTAGAGAGTCAGTGATGACGAGGCTGTGCCTCAGATCTAGCCAAGAGCTGCCTGCTTGGATGCTGCCCGCTGAGCCAAGTCCCGGGGGGAAGGAGTGCCCCAAGGCAGGCACCAGGCACAGAGAGGGATTTTGAGCATCTAGGAACAAAGCTTGACGGTATTCAGTTCGTAAACGCTTCCTGAGCACTTACAGTACACGTGCAAGGTGCTAACCTAGACTGGGTTCCAGTATGCTCATATGCCAGTAGACCAGGAACTCCTAGATGTGGACATTTCCTCCAGTGATGCAGATTTCACCCTGGGCATGGCTGATGATCTTCAGCCTTCACCAAACCCAGCCCAGGGATTACTCTGTGCTGTGGGCCTTCCCCCCATTTTCTAGGCACTGTCACTAGGCCGCCTGCCCTCCCTTGCTCCTATCATCCGACTGACCTGTCTTTCCTTGCTGTTGCATCACGCACGTTTCTGAAGATACCCAGGCATATGGAGATGACCCTAAGTATTCGTAACAAATTGAACATATGACAAAAACCAAAGGAAGGCTAGAAATGAGGGAAACCTCCAGGAAGCCCTTCTTAAGGAAAGGTTCAGGGGTTCCGTGAGGAAGGGAGGTGTTTGCAAAGGAAGTGAAAGAGAGCGTTGGATCAGTGACTGGTTTGCAAAGTTTGTGAGAGCTGTGTGGAGAGAGAGCTGCTTTCCGAGTCAACTCTTCCTTCTGACACCCTGGATCCTCCCTAAGGTGATAGGGCCCCAGGAGCTGATTTAGGTGGAGAAGAGGGAATTTCCTTATTGAATTGTTCAGGATGAAATCATACATCTGGTTCCCACAAGACAAATCCTGTTTAATGCCATTTGGAGCTGGGGTCTGATTAGATATTTGTGTGTGATCCAACCCTTTAAGGAAAGGCTCTGGAGAGGAGCTACTTTGTGGAAGATTAACAAAAAAAGGAAAATGTTAGCAGGTTGGTCACCTTTTGGCTGTGTTGTAGTAGGATTCCTGCTTACATACTGGCAGGACTGGATGGCAAAGCCCATCTCAGCCAGCTCTCGGTTCCTGGGATCCAATGTTTCTGTTTGTCTTGTCTAGCCAGGAATTTGACCTCTAAGCTTCTTCCTGCTGTTTCCCTACTGTGCCCACCGCCCATTAGAATGGAAGCTGCTGAAGGGTAGGGACTATTTTTTTTTGCTTGGGTTTGTATACACTCTCCCTTCCCCTTCCTCCCTCTGCTTTCCCCTTTCACTCTCCTTTCTTTTTCATGGTTCAAAGTGTTCAGTCCCCCTCTTAGGCCAGGTCTTTATTTAGCTCTTGGTTAGCAAACACATCCACAAGTCTTGTTATCAAGTGCTAAGATTTGCCAAGATTTCATACCTGGGTCATGTGATTGACTAAAGGATGGGGGTCTTGGCTGCTCTAAGTAAGGTGCCATCACTGTCTCCAATGCCAACAATAGAACAGATTTCTATTTCATTTAAATACGTGGAAGAGAATGTTAGAAGCAGAGGGCAGTCTTTGTTAGGATGATTCTTTTTTAAGCTCATAAAATCATCTAATGGGAAACACACACAAAAGAAAAAAAACCCTGAGTCTTTCCTTAAACCATTGTGGCAAAAAATCCTCCTGGAAGTGGCCAACATTGTGAGTCCTCAGAAGGAAGGCTCATTTGTTTGTGTGCGGCTGCCTGTCAGACTCCTTAGGCCAACGTAGACAGGTGACATCCTTCAGGAGCTGCTTCCCTTGGCAGGGCTGATGGGAGAGAAAGACTGCAGGGGAGCAGCACAGAGCTCCTCTGTTGCTCAGAAAAGTTGCCATCCACTTCAATGATGGAGCAGCATTTGGCATTTCCATTGCCCACCTCATGCAAAGGGCCATGGCCATTGATGGCTCTAAGCATCATCTGTGTTAGTCTGGTGAGGGCGAGTTTAGGATAAACATGCGGTTTGGAGAGAACTTCGTAGCCAACTATACATGCACACAATAGAAACAGGGGTGGTTACTAATCTTAGTGGCAACAGCACTGATAATCAGTCATGGCAGATTTCCTGAACCCTACAGGGAGCTGCTCCAGCCAATATAACACATACTTACTTTGCCTCTTCCAAATTAAACCATGTCCTGACTGCCTCTCATTACCGAAATCAACATCTCTCCCCCAGGCTTGGGAAGGAGCCAGAACGACAGTGCAGAGGCCCCAAGGAAGCCCACAGATACTCTGCAAAGCAGCCAGCAGATAGCTCTCCAGGGGCTTACAGGCTGTGCTCAGCTCTATAAGAGCGGTTTGTCAGGTAAACCAAGGTGCCAGAAGATGGAAAATGGAAAACATTCATTTCTGATTAAATAGGTATGAAAAGAATTGAGACGAATTCTCACCTTTCAAGGGCAGTTTGCACGCAGTCTCAATGGGAAGGACAGGGGTTTCCTAATGTGCCTTCCAGCTCTGTGACTCTATCGTCCAGAAAAATCCTGGCTCCTCTCTTGCAGCAGGCAAGTCAGCTAGAGAACAGGCCAAGGAGGGGCTCTGTTTGCACATCTGGTAGCTTAAAGAAGACTTCCTCTCCTCATTAGAAGTGTTGGGGCATGAAAACACCAGCTGATTCTGGTTGTCAGCAATGAAAGACCAGGAGATCATATTCTAAATGTAAAAGTATTTTCACTGATTCATAGTCACTAAGCCCCTCACTCACAGTGA
Organism: Pseudocheirus occidentalis; assembly: GCA_028646575.1. Lineage (NCBI taxonomy): Eukaryota > Metazoa > Chordata > Mammalia > Diprotodontia > Pseudocheiridae > Pseudocheirus > Pseudocheirus occidentalis. The sequence continues at coordinate 4,084,133 of CM053597.1, forward strand.
TTAAAAACAACAAATCTCTTGCCTAGATTCTTCCTCTACTGCTTTTTCTGTTTTTTAGTCCCTGCTACATACCTTGGGTTGTTGGGGTCCAAGCCACACGATAGTGACAAAATATTTGGCCCAAATATATGGTCATTCCTCTTTGCTTCTGGCCCTTCATAGACTCTACTAGACAATGTGATTTTTCAGTCTCATCTGTTATGTATACAACTAGGCTGGGATGGTAAGTGTTTAACCAATGGCCTTTAAGTTTAATCAGCATCATTAACATTTTCTCCATTACCGTCTTTATCCAGAAACAAATGAAACAATAAATCAAATCATGATTTATAGTATTTGCTGATTTCTGAGATGTAAAGGCTAATACTGAACATTTTAACTATTGGCTCCCATGAGCAGATACAAGATAGCTCCAGCAAACCCTTCCCAATACTCTTTTCTTCCCTTAAACCTTTATAAATTCAGCCGATTTCACTGCCAAACTTTTTGGCCTCAATTCCAAGAGAGCTTAATGTAGTTTTATTAGAGTAGCCTGACCACATCAAGTCTCCAGTTCTCCAAGAGATCCCCTTTTGGGTACATGAAAAGATGGAAAAGAAAGTCTTTTGTGATGACATATTAGACAGAGCTTTCTTCTTGAGACGTATTTCTATGAACTGGTTATCAGAAGATATGAAGATGTACAGAAAACTGGATAATAGAGATTTTATCCAGAACAGTCACTGCTACTTTGTAGCAGGGTAAAAATAATCCTGATTTGTCCTTGTTAGAATGCAACAATGAGCCAGGGTCAAACATGTGGATGGCCATGTTGATACTGTTGTAACTTCTACAGAATTCTAGTTCTGTTGTTTCTAAAGATGAGTTGTATCTAAAGATAAAATTGCATGAAAGCTTTCAAAGACCCACAATTTCATTGCAATCTCTGCTCTACAAGTTTTCATGGCTGAGAAATCCATCACCTGATGACCAGCTTTGTCAACCAGAGGGATCTCTCCCCCCCACCCCCAAGATATTTCCTCATCAGTCTTCTGGAATTAAGAATTCTAGGTCCAGGTTTTGTGCCAGGGCCCATGTGGCTGTCCCTGAACCATCTGCCTCAATTGTACAGAGCACAGACTCTGGGAGGAACAGTGAAGAGGAAATATCTTATTTTGCTGAATTGGGCTACTGGGAGCTAAGCCTCTGCCCTGTTTTCCATGCCTGGCCTTCTCTCAGAAATTGTTAGAAGTGGGGCGGCTAGGTGGCACAGTGAATAGAGCACCAGCCCTGGAGTCAGGAGTACCTGAGTTCAAATCCGGCCTCAGACACTTAATACAAAAAAACTAGCCGTGTGACCTTGGGCAAGTCACTTAACCCCAACTGCCCTCCAAAAAGCAAAAAAAAAAAAAAAGAAATTGTTAGAAGCATATTTATTTATTGTTTTATGGTTCCATTTCATTCTAAAAATCATGCCCATTAGACATGACAAGAGGAAAGGAAAGATTTTTTTCCGTCTCAAAAAAGGAAAGATTCTTTCCCTCCCAAGAACTTCAAGGTTTCAGTGGATCCTTCTTCACTGTTCTATAGACTCCTGATTGTGTCAGTGTAGGCACCGCTGACTCCAAGGCAGATTGATCAGCCACTTCTAAAGTATAGGAATCTTGAGGCAATCAGAACTTCAACAGTTACCAAAATGCACATCACTGGCCTCTATAGTGACTGTATTTCAGTTTATAAAGTTTCTGAGTCAGCATCAACCTTGATCTGTGAAATCATAAGCATTGCTTTGTCTTATAAAGAAGGGAGTATCCGTGTGAACTCACTTTATTATCTCATCATTAGGCCAGTAAAACTTTATTGATTCAGAGTAGTGGTAGGAGAGGCCTATCTGAATGAAGAAAAGATTCAGTAGAACCTCAGAGAATAGAAAGGGACTTCAGGGATCATCTAGAACAATGTCCCATACTAGAGATGGGGAAACTGAGGACCACGGGAGTACGGTGTTTGCCCATGTCATACAATACATGTATTAACAGAGATAAGATCTTAACCAAGATTCTCTGACTTCAAAGTCAGCACCCTTCCTGCTCCATGCTAGATAGCTCTTTCAGGCAAATAAGACTGTATTTTCTCTGAATATGATCCTCACTATGACCTTCTATAGACACTGCATTATGGGAACAAAAATGATTGGGAGATTCAGGGTCATGAATCCCCCAAGGTTTGGCCCCAAGCAAGAACATGGAAGTCTACACTCTCGCTTCCTGGGTCACTTGAGGAAGATTGGGGAGATTCCAGGGCTATGGGCAGTGAACCTGGCAGTAGGAGGAGGCAGGTGTGACCTGGGCAGAGTGCCCAAGCAGGTTTGGGCAGTCCAGGGAAGAGGAGCAGGCAGGGAGGCCAGTGGAAAGGGGGCCCTTTCTAATTTGCTCTTCTGGGGGCCCTAGGTTGTTCTCTGGATATCATCCTGAAGCACACAGCAACAAGTCCAGGAAGACATCCTTTGTCTCTAATATCTAAGTGTAGAAGGAGCCTGTCAGAGACCCAAGGCCTGGCCTGGCCAGCTTCAGGGTGGGAGCTACTCCTCCTTGTACCACATTCCATCTGGAGAGAGGAGGAGCAGGAGCAAACCCCAGAACTGACAGAGGGTGTTGGGTGTTAGAATTCTCCCCAGGTACCAACATTCCCAAGTGTGGCTCTAGTTAAAGGGATAGCCACTCACAGGCTGCCCTCATAAAGAAAGTGCATGTTCTCTTTGGAAGGTGAAATGAGTGCTCACCTCTGGGAGGCTGATATGGAACTGGTCCAGGTTGCCTGGAATACAGGGTGTGACCTCAACAACTGTGGGAAATCAAGTTCAGCAGGTTAGGGAGGACCTTCTTATGAGCAGTCAGGAAGAGTCATAGATTCCACAACAGGCTTTGGGAACATGGCTCAAAAGAGACCAACTTATGAGATCTCAGGATCTTATCAGACTTGATGCAGTCCAACCCGTAACAGACAAATGAATACCTTTACACCCCTTCTGACAATAGGCCACCCCCTTTGGCTGGAAGCTAGCCAGGAAGGGGAGCTCCTCCCTCTCCCGAGCTCCCCATTCCTCCTGGTCATAGCCTTCCTTGCTATAGGACTTTGTTCCTGATATCAGAATCAGCCCTCCCCTGACATTTTCTGCCCATCCCCTACTCTGTATTGCAGGCATGCTAAATTTCTCAATGCCCTTTGCCCAGATGCAAAGAGGAAGTAGAAAGAACCATGGCTCTGGAATTGTGTTCTGAGTTCAAATCTGTGCTCAAATCCCAGCTGTGACTTTTATGACCTGTGTGACCTTGGGCAGGTCACTAATGGGGAGGGGAGCTGGTCCTGCTGATCTCTGCCCTGGTCACATATCTGTGGGAGGGAAATCAATTCCATCTCATTTTAGAAAAGAAAGAGTGAGTGAGTGTGTGTGTGTGTGTGTGTGTGTGTGTGTGTGTGTGTGTGACTGGGACGGTGAATGGCTTTGAGTGTGCACCCTAAAAAGATCATTTGGAGTCGTTTACTTGGGAGAGCAGAGGGCAAAAGGTAAACTCAACAGAAGAATTCAAGTGTTTCCTGGGTTGCCACATGGATGAAGGGTTAGACATTTTCTATGGTACTTCAAAGGGCAGAACCAGAAGCCAGGGCTAATTGCAAAGAGGCAAGCTTAGGCTTGATGTGGGGTGGGGGTAACATCCTGGTAGTGAAGTTCTCCGAAGCATAAAGAACTGCCTTGGGAGACTGTGGTGTCTCCTTCCTAGGGGATCTTCAAATAAAACTTGAATGAGCGTTTGTCAGGGATGTCCTGGAGGAGATTCTTGCTCAGGAGTGGGTTGTATCAGCTAGTTTCTGAGTTCCCTTCCAACCCTGCCATTTTGGGACTCTAGTTGGAAAGGATCTACCCTTCTCACACCTCTAATAACACTGTGAGGCTCTCTCATGTGCTTTCTGAGTTCCATTTACTATTACAGTGATTTCTGGATATGTTGTGCACTGGCCACCCCATTCTGGTTCTAAGGTCCACAAAGGCAGGAACTGTGCCTGGTTTGTCTCTGCCTCTGTGCCAGCATTGAACACAGGGGTCTGTGTAGTGCAGGCAGACACTTAATGTGTTGGTTTAATTGAATTGAATTCAGTTGTCCAAGTAGCCCCAGATCCACTCAGACATGGTTGAAATGTTTGTAAAATATACATACCTTAGCCACAACCTTCTCTTCCTTCCTTCCTTCCTTCCTTCCTTCCTTCCTTCCTTCCTTCCTTCCTTCCTTCCTTCCTTCCTTCCTTCCTTCCTTCCTTCCTTCCTTCCTTTCTTTCTTTCTTTCTTTCTTTCTTTCTTTCTTTCTTTCTTTCTTTCTTTCTTTCTTCTCTCACTTTCTGAACCAGATATAAAAATGAGGCTTTCTGTCTTTTAGGTTAGCATTTCAGTGTTAGTTGGCACAGATGAATCTTTCTGATAATGACCTACTCTGTGCCATCCTCTTCTCTCTTTGCACTCTGGACTATATATTATGTTTCTTACCAAATTCTGACTTGAAGGTGCTTTAAAATTATGTCATTGGATGAAAGACAAGAAATAGAAGGCTTTGAATTGCCCACCACTTGCTGATCTTTGCTCTGAGGAGTTCTCCTGTCGATCACACACATTTTTCACAGGGGTAAGGGGTGGGCTATTAAGATGGAAGGAGGAGATGAAACAAATTTTATAGACTTGTATGTCACTAGGAGAGAAGAAGATTCTTCCTCCCTATAATCTCTTATCAGGTGGTGTAGAGGGTAGGGTGCTGAACTTGGAGTCAGGAAGACCTGTGTTCAAGTCCTGCCTCAGAGCCTGACTGCGGGACCCTGAACAAATCCTTCAATTGTTACTTGCCTCAGTTTCCTCATCTGGAAAATGAGATTCTTAAACTCAATGATTTTCCAGCTCTAGACCTTCTGTCTCTAGATCTAAGAATCTATGACCTTATTAAATACCTAGATGTCAGATGGGCTATGTCCAATGGTTATCTTATTGACCCTCAACTAATGTGACTCATATATATTGTCTGCAAAAGGGAGTAGCTTAACTGTGGTTCATCAATGGACATTCATTAGACACCTGCTAGGTGCCAGGCACTGTGCTAAGCCTAGGGACGCAAAGAAAAGCAAAAATGGTCCCTGCCCTCAGGGAGCTCACTATTTCAGTGAGGGAGACACCATGGAAATAAAGAAGTCTACACTGGATACACACAAAGGGGAAGGAAGGTAATGTGAGAGAAGGTGCTGTCCGAGCCAGGTTCTAAGAGGCAGCATTCTGGGCATGGGAACCAGGCAGTTCAAATGCTTGGATGTGGAAAATGAAACACTGTGTGTGCTGGAGAACTGATTAGGCAGCATCCCTGGGCTGGAGCATGTGTGGAAGAGAGTGATGTGTAAAATTGGGAGCACAGGAAAGGGCCAGGTGTTGAGGAGCTCTGGAGGCCACCCAGGCCATTTGTGCTGCAGCTTTGAGGCAATAGGGGCCGCTGGAGTTAAGTGGCAAGTTCTCAAAGAGGTGGCAGGGCTTATTTTGAACACTCTTTGAACCTTGTTGAGATGCTGCTCTGAATAACCAGGGACTAGAATCTATAGCTCCTTAAGCATGAGTTGAAAAACTAAGAGAGAGGAAGAATTTGAGAAAGAAAAAGGACCTTATAGAAACCAAAGGAAAACATTTTCTAAACCATTCATTACTATTAATGATAGAAACCCCAATTCAGACAACTCTGGACTTTTGCTTTACACCTATACAAATGATAGTGTAAAACAGTAACAAAGCCCATTTATATGGCGTTTTAGGTTGGATAATGCTACGTGCTAGATGATGTTACTTGATGTCAATGCTACATGTTAAATAATAGTCACAAACAGCAGAAGGTGCTACTATTATCCCCATTGTACAGATGAGGAGACTGAGGCTGAGAGGTACTGAGGAACTTCTCTAGAGTTACATAGCTGTTAAGTATCTGAGGCAGGATTCACATGAAAGATGGGTTATAGAGGGACATGGCTAGAGGGAAGGAAGTCAGTTTCACGGCTATTACCAAAAGAAGAGGAAATTCAGACTCATACCTTAGGTGGGCCTATGGAGATGGGAAGGAAGGTGCATGCTCAAGAAACCTTCCATTTGTAGAACTGGTTGGCCATGGAAATTGATTGTCTGTGGATGATTAGAAAGGGCCATTTAGAGAAGACCCAGATATTTTGGTCCTTTAGGGTCAAGGAAGATGGTGCTGCTATCCCCAGAAAAGAGGAAGTCAGGAGGGGCAGGCTTCAGATTGTGATGAGGGACAGGTTCAGATTGTGAGGTGATGTGCCCTAAACCCCAGTTCCAGTAAGGTCATGTTTTTAGAAAGGGAATTTGAACATCATTACCACCGCCACCACCACCACCACCACCACCACCATCACTATCACCACCACCATCCTCATTTATGTAGCCACTTTTAAGGTTTGCAAATGACTTCATAAACATTATTTGATATAATACTTGAGAGGGAGATACTGTCATTATCCACATTTTACAGATGAGGAAACTGAGTCTAATAAGAGGTACATAGCTTCCAGGGACACACAGCTGACAAGTGTCTGAGGCTGAGTTGAACTCAAAGTCTTCCTTACTCTAGGCCCAGGGTTTTATCCCCCCAGCCACCAGCTGCCTCAGTAGAGTAAAGAAGTCCATAAACTCCCAGTATCAACTTCTGTCATAGAACCCCTGACTCTCCTAGCAGGCTGGGCTGCCCTAATTGTATCATAAAATTGTTATCTTAGCAGATACCTTCCCTACCTGGGGAATGCTGGTCCACAGCAGCTGCCATAAATCCATCTCAAATGTTTTATCGACCCTGTACCACTGTAATGTTCTTAGGATTTATCTCTTCTTGACACATTTGGGGTCTTTCAGTCTGACATTTAAAAATAAAATCCTAGTGATTTGCCTCTAGCATTTATAGTGCTTTAATATCATAATAACATAGAAGGGGAATGCTAACTCTTAGGCTTTTAAATCATCTCTCCTCCACTACAGAGAAATAATGAAATAAAAGACAAAGGAAAGATGTCCTTTTTCCTGCTATGTCTCACTTAATAACCAGTATTTTTCATACTTTCAGTCAAATGTCTTTTGGGCCAGAACTTACTTAACTCAATTAGCACCTGGCCCTGCAGCCAGATTCTTCTTGGGTCAAACTGGCCTGCACTCGGATCTCTTATCCAGTTATTCCCTCTTAGCAGCTGAATCTCCCGGGGCTGTTGCTGATCAGGCCACATTCAGAGGCAGATTTCTTTTTTTTAATGTAATAAATTTTATTTGTTTCTTGTTTACATCATTCATTTTTGTGAGATTTTTGAATTACAAATTTTCTCCCCATCTTTCCCCTACCCAACCCCAAAACAGCCATCCCACTGTAGGGCCCCTCCCATGGTCTGCTCTCTAACTTTCTGGTAGGGCAGGGAGGTTCTCCCTACTCCCGCTCCTGTATATCTTAATTCCTAGTTGCAGGTATTGCAGAGCTTTAAATTCTAGATTCTTTTGGTTCCTCCCTTGTCACCCACCCCCGCTGGAAGGACAACCAATTCAATACAGGCTGTGTAGGTGTGA
>CM053597.1:4092247-4133953 GCA_028646575.1 Pseudocheirus occidentalis
CTGTGTGGAATGGGAAGTCCCAGAAACCCAGGCAGGCAAGCAAGGCATGTTCCCCCACCCCCTGCCAGATGCTACCTCATACAGCTGCTAGGTATCTGAGGCCCACAAAGATGAGTCTTCCTGACTCCAGGCAGGGTGCTCTATCCACTGCACCACCCAGTTGTCCCAGTGGCCATAGCCAGCAGATGCCCCCTGACCACGTGGTTCATTCAGAACAATTCAGAAGCCTGAGCTTTGAAGGCCAGACAGAGTTCCTGGAATTCCGCCGACCACATCAGCAGCCATTTTCTTCTGCCCCTTGTCCAACCAGGTGGGACATCCCAGAGGGGAAGATGTCCAGCACCCCGCCATGGCAAACGCACTTTGAGGCACAGTCCTAATCTCCCCGGCCCCAAAGGTCACTGTTTCCGATAGAACCGGTCACTTGGTCCCAGTGCAGCAGAGAGGACCAGACTTTCCAGGCATCATGCCTGGGCCCAAAGGTGGCTCAGTGGCCAGTGCATTGGGTGAAGGGGCCTAGGTGTGAATCCCAGCAATGCTAGTTCCCACCTGGTGACCCTGGGTGAGTCACTTGATTTTTGTGAGCCTGGGTTTCCTCAACTTTAAAAAGAGAATGTCTGACTGAGAGGTCTCTAATGTCCCTTTGTGGGGTTAAATCCTGGGGCAAGGAGAAGCCAAGATTAGACAGACCTGTATGCAGTGGAGACGCCTCTGCCTCTGACAGGCCTTCCTCTTTAAACCACCTACCTGGGCTTGTCTCCTCACACGAGGCTCCAGTGAAGCCAGGGCGGCAGGCGCACGTGTTGGGGAGGATACACCTGCCTCCATGCAGACATGGGGGGTCACAAAGGGCTGCAAAACACAAAGTGTGGGCGGGGGACCCGAGGAGGCTTGCAGCACTCTGTGCCCCTTGGCAGTGCAGCAGAAGCTCCCAGCCCCCGTTGCACCCTAGGCCCCCATCCCCTTATCTGTCCCAATAAAACATCCCTTCACCACCCCTCATGGAGGCAGTAGGCTCCTGGCTCTCTTATCTGGAAGCCACAGAAGAGGCCGTCCAGGCCAGCCTGCTCAAATTTGGCAACTGAGGGCACCCAAGGAGGAAGTGCCTGACCAAGATCCTGTGAATCCTAAGAGTATGTAAGATCTGTATTTGAACTCAGACCGGCCCTGCCACTCGGGATCCAGCCCTGCCACTTCTCCAGCTGCATCCCCAGATAAAGGACCATTCTCCCCTGGTGTCCTCACTGGGGCACCCAAGAGGGTGCTGTTCTCATGGGCCCCTCCACATGAGCTCATCCATGCTTCTTCAGTCAATGGGAATCCAGCATCCAGTTCCCTCTGCTGGATTTCTGGCTCTGGCTTGCTTATTGATTGACTTAGACAGTTCCTTCTCTGCTTAGCCCGGCTAGTCTTTGGACTTGTCTGTGAAACCTTTTCATCCCCAGGACCTTCCAGAGCTCACCGTCTGCCAGCAGAGCCTCTGAGAGCTCCCAGCCCCTTCTGTGGCCACACAACATTCCAGGGGGAATCTCAGGGAAGCCTGTAGACCACTTTGAGAAATTCCACCTTGGGGAGGAGGTCCATGGACCATGCACTCCATGGATCACAGAGATTCTTCTTGGGGACTGACGCTGACCTGTTTGACAGTGGACTCCTCCCCAAGAAGCCGGACAGTGGCACACACTGGGGCCGACACATTCTCCCCCATTCTGACACTCCGGCAGGCATATCGCTGCAATCAGAAGTCGAATACAGAGGTTACTGATCAACGGGAGGAAGGGAGAGGGGACCTTTCCTGCCAGAGCCGGTTCCATCAGTCACTCAGTCCCCATGTACTTAATGGCAGACACTGTGCCAAGTGCTTGGGGTACAAAGACAGGGAAAGATGACCTCTGTGTTAAGATTACCTCCACTGCGGGTAAAGGCCGTGCAAACAGGGGGCACAACTGGGATGTGTGCAGAGTAGAGGGAGTGCTTTCTCAGAGGGAAGCGCTGGCAGCTGGAGCAGGGACTTGGTGCTCACCAGGAGTGTGACCTGCTGAGCCAGCCTGTGGCAGAACCACCCATGGGGGTCAGGACCGGCCCCTTTAGGCACCTCCAGAGAGACTGGCACACTTTCAGGGGAGAGGGCGAATGGCTCACCATTTCTGGTGACATTGCAGGCTGGGCTCTGGAGGGTTTGGTGGTTTGTTCCTCATGCTCAGACAAAGGGTGTTTTAAAAGCAGAAGCATTTGGGGTGGTTCAGTAAACACTAAGCAGGATGCCCCATGTGCGCCAGATTAAGGTTAAATGCCCCCTTGGGTCTGAGAGCCCCCAAAGGACCCCTCTTACGCGTGCTGCATCTCCTCCCTCGCCATCCATACGGACAGGAGCAGACGTGGGGCCGCACACACCTGCCTCCGTTCAAGCACGCAGGGTCGCAGATGCCTGAAGGCAAAAAGCCCGAGGCCCTGGAGTCAGGCCAAGCCCGAGGACTGCTTTCCCGTCCCCTCTTTGGTGCCAACCCCAGCTTACTTTTCTGGCATCTCTGCCCCGCGTACCCCTCAGGACAGGAGCAGACATTGTTTCTCATGCAGTGGCCGCCATTTTTACAGGGAGGATTGCAGATCGCTAAGGGAGCCAATGGAAGATGAGCCGATGGTGAGCCGGACAGTGGGCTCTGATGTTTCCCAGTCTGCTGCCCCAAGGCCCAGGGCCCTTTCCTGCTGCAGAAAGAGCAGCCAGGAATGGCCTGGGCGTCGAATAGCTGTGCCACCACAGATTGATCATTAGTCAGCTTCCTCATCTCTGTAATGGGCACAGTGACCTCTCCACCCTCTCAGTCACAGGGATATTGTGAGACTCCAGTGAGAGTGTATGTGCAAAGGGTTTCAAATCGCCAAGAGCCTAGAAATGTTGGTCATGGTCATTAGAAAGCAGGATGGTGTCTCCTGCCCTACATCAAGCAGAAAAAAGGTGGCTCACATAGAGCAGAAGGCAGACCCTTCACAGTCCACGTGGATTCTTCAGAGAAAACTGTACAGGAGAAAGTCCTTTTTCTGGCCTCACTGAAAGAGGGTTCTTTTCACTCTGTCAATTTTGACTCATTTCTCCAATTAAATAAGGTCATTTGGAATTCTAATCCCATGTAAGGGTCAGATTCCTGACCAGACCAGTAGGTGGAAATGGGCCATTGAGAGAGGGCTCCATTATAAAAGTCCCCATTTCTAAAACAACTCATGATGGGAAATTCACTAAAAATTTACATTCCTATTTAGAGAACTCTACATGAGAACCTTGAGACTAAGAACCCAGTTTTTAATTAAATTTCATCAGTCATTTAAAAGCTCCCTTTTCAATGTTACGGCTCTTTTGCCATGAAAGTGGAAATTTTCAGTATTGAATAATGCAGCAGAATTCAGTCAAATGAAAAAATTGTGAACATTAGCCCAATTCCAGATTCATCCCACCACAGCAGGTCGTGGTGGTTGTAAAGGGAATCCCAACATCTCAGCATGGCATGGCAAGAGACCTCAAAGGAGCACAGGCTAAACTATTGTGAATGAGGAAAATTAAATTCGTTGTGTCGTCACAGCATCTCTGAGCTTGGAGGATGGTCAGAGAGCCTCCCATCCATCCCAGGTGACGTCCCTCTTCACAGTTTGGCCATGTTTCTTGTGTTTGAACTGCACTTGCTTTATACTTTAACAAGGAAGAGAAAAAATGGAAAGTTAAGCATTACCATTCTGACACCTCAAACCAAAGAATCCAGGAGGGCAGAGGCAGGTGTTTGGCTTATGGCAGAAGCCACCATTGAGGCAGACTGGTTCACACAAAGCTGGGAACAATAGGAGAGAAAGGGACGGTCAAAGCTCCATCACAGAAAAAGAAGGAAAAAGGAAAAAGAAAGCTGAATGGACGTATCTAACGGCGGGTAATGAAATACTTCATTTTTACCACAAGTAAAGCCTGTAACTGATAATTAATTTGACTTTACTGAACATAAAAGGCAGCAAATGAAATAACTAAGATAATGGTATAGGAAGTTTGCTCATTAATTTTATAGATAACACTATCCTAGGAATGTGAAAGATGGGATTAGAATTCCAAATGACCTTGTTTAATTGGAGAAATGAGCAGAAAGCAACAGAATGGAATCCAGTGGGGAGATGACCAGGGTAAGGCAAAGATAACTGGAATATGCCACATAATCCCACGTCCGCGGTTAATAGATGTCATGGGGGCTCCCGTGGTCCTTAAATTGAACAGAAGCCAATAAGATGTCACAGCAATCGGGAGAAAAAGATGCCCTGGGGTGTGGAGAGAATCACATCACACACTGGCTGTGGGCAGAGTCCCACTGAACTCCCTACTGAACAAGCCGCATTTCACTGTGAAATCTGAGATTTGAGGGGACCGTGGGAAATGTGGAGAGAGTGAAGATGAGGGTGACAAGTATGTGGAAGTATAAGTGAGACCTAGGGAAAAACGTGAGGGGAATCTTGGAAACGGAAACTTTACCATGGAGCATTCAGAAGAGCCCTAAAGACAAGGCATCGTCTTGCATAAATGGGACCAAACATCTCCAGGTCTACTAATGAAGAGGGAGGCTAGGTGGCTCAGTGGGTAGAGCCCCGTGCTTGGAGTCAGGAAGACTCATCTTACCGAGTTCGAATCTGGCTTCATCTACTAACTAGCTGTGTGAGCCTGGGTGAGTCACTCAACCCTGTCTGACTCAATGCCCTCGTCTATAAAACGAGCTGGAGAAGGAATGCAAATCGTCATAGTGTCTTTTCCAAGAAAACCCCAAGCGGCATCATGGAGAGCCAGACATGACTGAAAAACAACCAAACCAGAACAAAGGGAAAAGACGGATGTGGCAGCGGGAAGGATTCAGGAAAGACAGAAGCAGGACTTTGCCAGGGACACGTTGGCTGAGAAATCAGAGGGGCTTGGTGGGGTGAGATTCCTTGCACTCATACACAAGTGTGCACGTGTTCACACACAGGCACACATGTGCACTCACACATTGTTGGGGGCCAAGACCTTCAGAGGTCCTGGCACACTAGCTCCCCAGTTCTACAAGGGCACTGGGCAGATAGGCAAGGATAGTATAATCTCGTTGGGTGGATGCTCTCATTGGCCTTGTGAAAATCTAAAGTATGTACATTTGCAAGTCCTGATTGGGACTCCTGATCTATTGTGCCCCCAGAGTTGGTTTTAGGATAAAGATCTGGAGGACTGATTAACCTTGGGCTGAGGTCCAGGGATGGGCAAGACCTAAGATGCAATAAGGAATATAAGCCCTATGAGTTTCTTGTATCATTGGCTTGGTATAGAATAGCTCTGGAATAAACAGAATATGAAATCCATTCCCGTCTCTCTGTTTCTCTCCTGTAATCCAGCCATGGGCTGTTCTCGTTCTCTCTCTCTCTCTCTCTCTCTCTCTTTCTATTTTCCTCAACTTGTAGCTAGGCCTAGACTGTGCTGACCGCAGCAACACATGCAGCACACACGTATGTACACTCATGCGCAGGGTACACATTCATGCATGTGTGTACACATGTACACATATGTGCACGTGTGCACACATGCAGCCAAATGCATGTATGCACATCTGCACTCATGTGCACGCGCACACACACACACACGTGCACACACACACACACACACACACACACACACACCGTCTGATTGGTCTCTGTCTCTCTTCTCTTACTCCCTGGCCATTGTGGTGGGCCCTGGCCACTACAGTTGCTGTCACTTCTAGAATGGGGTCATTTAGGTCCTCCCCATTTTGGAAGGGAAAGGGAGAAGCAGCCGGCAGGTAAGGACATGAGGGCATCCTCCGATCTGGAAGCAGGAGGCTCAGCCTTTGTCTCCGATCCTCACCCCCCACCCCCCAACCCCCAGCCATCAGGCCCAGGACCACAGGTAATGGGCTGATTTTTGCTGGAAGACCTTGCCTTACCTGTGGCACAGGTAGGACCGAACCACCCCTGCTGACACTGACAGATGTCTGGAGCGAGGCACTTCCCGCCATGTTCACAGTGCCTTCCACAGACCACTGGGATGAGAAGGGAGTGAGAAAGGGAATGGTCACAGCTGTGAAAACAGCCCCACTCTGGGATCTGCTCTGCATCCCAGGGCGAGTCGACATTTATGCTACTGAAGGATTCTGAAAACCCCATCCCCATCAGCTTTGGCGCCACGAGACACTTCTCCAGCGTCCAGTGTCCAGCCCACTCTCCGCTCTGAGCTCCTTTGTTGGCAGCCTGGACAAAGCCACAGCGACCATCAAGTGCTCTCGTATTTCATCTGACTGGGAACTTCCTGAGGGCAGGAGTCTTTTGCATCCCAGTGCTCAGGACAGTTCCTGGCACACAGTAGGTCCTTAATTGATGCTGGTATCAGACTATGAGGAGAAATCATGAGACACAGAGGAAAAGTGTGTCCTTAAATCACAGGTTACTAAACAGAGCACAAGATGGAGAGGTTCTTTGTTCAGAACTGCTGTTCTCCAAAGGGCATCAAGGGAAGGGACAAGATGCTCCCACAGTCCCTGTCTGTGATGAAAGTGGGGCAAAATAACCCTTGGGTCTGAGGTCTCAGGTGGTCATTGACTTCCAACATCAAGCATAAAAATCTCTGGGTTTACTCTGAATTATCAATATAATAAGCCCTATGGAGAGACAATTCATTGTGAAATTGTTCTCCGGGAGGCCACTTACTTGTCTCACACCTTGGTCCTACAAAGCCGTAGGGACACGTGCAGAGATTTCCAGCCAAGCACGTCCCTCCATGCTGGCAAGGTGGGCTGCAATGGGCTATAGGCAGAGATAGTGTTTACTGTGAAATCAATTTTAAAAGGGATTTTTTTCAGCTTAATTTTCAATGCAAAACCCACAATGACCTTCTCTGAGGGATGTAACAGGGCTGATGGTCATAGAGCAGGACAGTGTCTGAGGGAAGAGAAGCACCCGTTGTGGTGGGAAAGGAAAAGCAGGGCCTCAACTGACCCGGCATGGCCTGTACCTTCTTCACAGGTGACTCCCCCGAGGCCGGGAAGACACTGGCAGACCCCGGGCTTGATGCATTTCCCATTGTTCTTACAGCCTGGACGACACAGAGCTGGGTTAAGGGAGGCAAGGATTTAGAAATCCTTGGATTCCATGGGAGTGCTCCCTCCCATGCGCCCACCCCTGCCCCTACCGGATCACCACCCAGCACACTTACCAGTGTGGCAGCGGGGGCCAGAGAAGCCAGCTTGGCATCTGCAGAGGTTGGGCCTGACACACTCCGCGTTCCTGCCGCAAGGGTGCCTGCAGATGGCTGGGGGTGGGGTGGGGCAGGAGAGAGGATTGGGCAGAATGGCTTGGGGTCTGAGAGGCTAGCATGCGGCCTGAAGCCAGCATTTCTGAACTGAGGGACTTTGGGCAAACTATGTTTCCTTCTGAGCCTCACTGTCCTCACTCAAAATGGGCTTCAGACTGTGGACGCCAAGCTGGGCCTCTGCCCTCATACTCGGCTGCTGTGTTGGAGGGTCCTGTTTAATTGCTTTTTCTTTACAAGGAGGAAATCAGAGAGGAGGAGCCGTATTTTGTCAAATGACTGCTACAAAAAGTGAAAAGCACCCATTTTTTTAAAAGCTGATACAGCAGAATGAGGGTCTGAAACCAGTCTCAGCTGCTGCACTACCTCTGTTACTTCTCTGGCCTCCCAAAAGAAGGGGGTGTTTGAGATGACCTCTCAGGCCAACACAGGTGCCTCTGGCCTTTGTGCACGTGCTCTGACAGGGCAGTGAAACCCAGAAGCTGGGGCTGGGGCCCTCTGGTGGTGGTCAGTGCTGGCAAGATTTTCCAAGGGGTCTACAAGGTCATGGCTGAACTGGTCTGGGTCTCCTCAAGGACTCTGGGTGCCCTGATCACCAAAGGCTTAGACCACAGAGAACACACACGTTTAGATTACATTTCCTTTCTTAGAGGAAAGCAAAAAAATGGTTGCTTTTGGGTAGCAGAGAGCATCAAGGAGCCCCATGCCAAACCAGACCAGCCTTTGATGTCCCCAGTCTTAAGGTCAGGTCGCCTGAGTACAATCAGCAGAACAAAATAAGTCCCCCCTGCTAGCAAAGGCCATGAAAATGGAATGACAGTCCTTGAGTCCAAGGTGTCATGGGAACCACTGGTAATCAGGCCTGGCCCTGACATCTAGAGGAGAGGGACAGTAACAAGAACAGTAATAATTACGTGCCATGCTAAGGGCTGCTGGAGCTTTACACATCATCTCATTGAATTATGTAAAGAAGTGCCCACATAGCCCGATGCCAGCATTAGGAGGTAGGGAGGGGTGTGAAGTGCAAAGTTGGATAGACTTGGTACCAGAAAGGTTTGAGGGGGACTCCAATCATGCCCTTAGCCCTTCCCAGCTGCAGAAACTGCTGGAAACTCACCTTCTCCCCTGTAAAAAGGTGGTGCCATCACCTCAAGAGCCTGCCTCCCCAGGGATCTGGGATGTGCCAGGGAGGGAGTGTCCTGTGTGAAGGCCAGCTCTGGTCATCACTGAGGAGAAGGGGAATGTGCCAATGTGCTCCAGATGTGCTCTAGACACAAGGCTGAACTTCTGAATTCCTGCAACCCTCCCACAGCTCCTTCCCTGCACAGACTCAGTAGGTACTTAATAAGGTAGAAGGAATGGGAGAGGGAAAGTGGAGCGTAGTGATGGCCCACCCTACCTTTGCACTCTGCCCCATTTCCATAGTAACCGAATGGACAGCGGCCACACTGGAAACCTCCATCCAGGGCCGATGCACAGGACACACCTGGAAAGCAGGGGGCGTCAGCACAGGTAACTGGCTTGGCTGATCCAAGGCTGGTGGAGCTCCAGTCCTGAGGTATTGCTGGTGGTGTGGACACTGTGCTGGGAGCAGCTCCCAACAGCTTCTGTTGGAGGCTGTTCAAGGTCCAGGAGGCTGCGATCTGTGCTTGGATGGGACTCATTCCACTCAGGGGAGGGTCTGGGCTGGTTCTCAGAGAGTGGCTGCCCTCAGCTGATGCTCGCCTCAGGTCTAGGCTGCTGTTGGTGGTCAGGCTGGGATCCACAGCTGTGGTCACAGAGAGCTGGGCAGCCTTCAGAGACACAAAAGACTGATACAGGGACACCCTGGAAGGGTGGCTGGTCATGGCTATGGATTCTTCAGGAGATGGTGGCAGGTGAGGAAAGCTGGTGATGCCAAATGCCCAGGGCTGCTCAGAGGACTGTGGCTGAAATGTTACATCTAAAACACCATCATCATCATCACCATCATTATACCATTTTCAGAACTATCATTGCTAAAAGTCCATCCCCTGCAGTCATACTGACAACGAGCCTTAAAGCAACAGCAAAGCTGGTCTTCAGACAACTGACCCCCCTCCACAGCTCCCCTACTCTTTTATGAATGGCAGATCTTTCCATGGCGGCTACTCTACTGGAAGAGGCTGGGAATGCCCAGGGGAACCTCCAGCCCACCATGAGACCATCCCTGGATGTGGCCAATCAGACTGAAAAACATGAGCCCTGCCCTCACAGACCTTTTGCTCTCTTTGGGGACAAGATGATGTAAGTGTTAATACAAGACATGGCAACCGTATGAAAATGTCCCATGCAGATGTGTCGTGGAGGGCTGGTGGGGGAAGCGGCGGAGAGCAGAGGACAAGCCCATTTCGAGGTGGATCAGCGGCGTCAAGCCCCGGAGTCCCCAGCCAGTGATAGGTCGAGAGAGCAGCCAGCAGCCAGCACCAGGAGCAGCAGTAGTCACATTGTTATATTCTCAAAACTTTGCCATGTGCTCTACAATAGGGTCTCATTTTACCCTCACAGCACCCCTGGGAAATAGCCTTCCCTCTTCCCGGTGGTTAACTTCCTGGAGAGCCAAAAGGAGACAGGTTCTCCTGAGGGATCCTCTGGGCCCAGCAGGGTGGACGGCTCTGTTTCTAAAGAGAAGGATCCGTAAAGCTCTTCCCATTGTTGGCTCTGCCACAGATGTGACCAGCTTCTTGCTGCTTCCATTGCTTATGTGTTGTTTCAGCTGAGGGGCTCAGACCCTGAGTTGGGATGAACTGACAAGGCAGATGTGCCCCAATCCAGGGAGAAGGAGACATTTGTTAGGCAAAGTTTAGAGAAGAGGAGTTAATGATCTCAGGGCAAATGCACTCTGGGTGGCAGTGTATGTGTGTATGTGTACATGCATGTATATGTATGTGTGCATGCATGTGGGGAGGGGGACACAGGGAGAGGGGGTAGAATAGTCCTACTTCTCCTTCAGAGAGACTCCATGTGCTCATGGCTAATGGGGAAAGCCATCTAGGCCCTCATTCTTAGCAACCAGACCAAGCAAGGCAAGGTACACAAAGCTGGGGGCAAAGAGAAGCTCAGCGTGGAAGGCAGTGTGGGGCAGTAGCCTTGGCAAGCTTGTAATCAGCTGTTCCTCACATCTGGGTGACTGGGCAAGCTCCTGGCCTTGTCAGGAAGCCAAAGAGGGTGGGCCAGCTGATATCTAAGGAGGGTCCCTGGAAGCTCTAGGATACCGGTCCAGACCCCTCTCTTTGTTGATGAAGAAAGGAGGTGCCAGAAGAGGGCGTCACTGCCCAGGGCCACTGGGGTAAGAAGAGACACAAGTCCAAAGCGGCCCCAGACCCTGATGCCCATCTTCTCTTGCCAGGGGTCAAATCCCACCTTGTCACCAAATGACTAACTTTGGACAAATGACTGAATCCTCCAAGCCTCAGTTCCCTCCTATGTGAATTATGCCCTTTGCCTCCCAGGGCGTAGTGAGGGGAGACTCTGCCCGTCTTGGGGCTCCCTAGAAACGGCTGAAGAGTCGCCTTTCAGATTTTCTATTGAACAGCAACCAAGATTTCTGGGCAGACGCCGCCCTCTTGCGGCCCTTTGGGGGAATGCGCCTTCTTTTTATTTTTCCCGACCCTGAGACAATAAGCTTGGCTTAAAAAGTTTAAAGATGCAGAGTCTGACTCAGGCTGCCCTGAAGCTTTCTTTCATAACCGGTCCGGCTGGGTGGGGCCCAGATGGTTCTGTCCCGTCTATTAGGTGGGCACGTGCGGGCGTGTGTGTGCGCGTGTGCGTGTCTGCGTGTCTGCGTGTGTGTTTTCACTCAGTGGGTTCTTCATTGGCCACAGGGCTTCCTAAACCTCGCGGCTCCATCACCCCGACCGCCTGGTCATCTGGCCGTTCTCTTCTCCTGGAGCGCACGAGTACATATTCCCAAAGGCCTGACTGGACTCAGCTCACTGCAGACCCTCCTCACCAACAAGCATTTACTAACATCTGGCCGACATCTGGCCGCTTCCTCGGTCACACCCCTAGACTTGGTCCACAGAGGCCCGAGCTAAATGCAAAGTGCTTGAAGGATTTCACGTGCCCAGAGACCTTCCCTCCACCCCAATAAAGAGGGGAGGGCCACGGGGCAACAGTGGACTTTGTCCTGTGGCTTAGTGAACAGCTCCAGGCTGATAGAAATGATCTTCTGGGAACAAGGAAGAAGAAAACGGACATTTGATTGCAGTGATTTTGCAGAAAACTTTGGTTTTCTGGACCAGTTCTAAGTGATTTAAACAAAATGCCAGTTTTCCTGTCAAGGGCCAGCAGGAGCACCCGTTCCTTCCCACGCCTGCCCTCTGCCCCGTCACCCCGGGCACTGCAGACACCTGACTGGATGCCCAGGAGGGTGGAGCACATGTGGCCCCTGCCCAGTGACACCTGCGGGCATCGGGAGAAGACCCCAAATGACACTGGCATCATACTGGCCCAGGATGCTCTGCCTTTGGCTTGCTGCCCTGTCTTCAGGGTGACCAGAGAGACCCACACCAGCCACTGGAACGGGCCTCATTCATCCACTGAGCCAGCGTCCATGGGGAGCTGCCTGAAAGTCTAGACAATAGACATTCCATGCTTTCACATCCTCTCAGACAAAAGGAAGCTTTGGGGACAGAAAGCAGAAAGCGTGTGAGATGGTGCCTGAGGTCCTGAGTTCAAGCAGTCCCTGGTACACTAAAGGCACCTAATAAATGCTTGTGTGACAACGGACACATCCCTTCCCTCTCTGGGCCTCAGTTCTCCCTTCTGTAAAATGAGGCTGTGGGACGAGATGACTGCCGGCTCTGTTTCTGTGATCCTGGGACTTCCAAACTCTATTCCTGCTCAGTCTTTAAACCACAGATCTTCCCCTTCATTGCTCAGCCCATAACAAGGCAGCTGGACCTGGAGTCAGGAAGACCTGAGTTCAAGTCCAGTCTCAGACACTCACTAGCTGTGACCTTGGGCAAGTCCCTTCCCCTCTGCCTCAGTTTCCTTAACTGTGAAATGGGGATAATAGCAATGCTGCCCTCCCAGGGTTGCTGTGAGTATCCACTGAGATCACACTTGTAATGCACTTGTTAACACTGGTCGGCGCCTAATAAATGCTTTCTTCCTTTTCCCCAGAAGAGAGAACCCAAGGCTTGTCCCCAAAGTGTCAAGAGAAAGCATCGAGTCCCAGGTTCTCTCTCCCAGTGGGCGGGCAGAGCCGCTGCCCAGACTGGCCCCCACACCTTGCTCACAAGCACCTGGAACGTCTCCTCACCATTGAACAAGCTGAGAACAAAACCCTCCAGCCGTACCTTCTTCCTCGTGCCTTCCCTTCCCTTCTTTCTCCTGTGGAACCTCACCCTGCTCTCCATGGGCTTCCTTCTCTTCACAGACCTTGGGGACCCTGACGTAGGAAATCGGTTCATTCATAAACGTGGCTTCACCTGTGGGAGACATGGCAGTCATGGCTCAAAATGCAAGGGCTGGACTCCCCAAAGCCTTCCCAGGTCACGGCTCATAGACCAGGGAAAAAACACAGGTCTGAGAAGCACAAATTCAATTCACTTCAGTCCTGATCACGTGCAAGGCATGCAACCACCCAGACCCTCAACTCAGGACCCCACAATCCAGTGGCGGAGGGACACGCCCACATGCTGATAGGTCTAAGCCTAAATAGAATAACCCTTTCTGGCCATTGGAACAGAAGATTTTGAGGCTTCTAGGTGGTCCCGGCACAAGTGTCCCTCCCAATGGAAGGGGTTGGCCAGTGGAGTCTAGAGGCCCTTCAAACTCAAAATCTCAAGAAATCAAGTCACATTTTATCTGAGGGCATCCACCTGTCCCAGAAGTGCGCACCACTGGCAGCTGCAATGTCCAATGGAGGCCACACTGGATTAGTGGACAGAAGGTGGATTTGTAGCCAGGAAGACATGAGTCCAAATCCTGACTTTGACACCTACAGACTTTGGGCAGGTCACTAAACCTTTCCTGAGCTTCAGGTTCCTTGTCCAGACAAGGGGGTGACAACAGCACTTCCCAAACATGCAGGAATCGGTTTGGCTTTTCACAATCATTAATTTTATCCTTGGGCACAGTGGGCCTGGGAAGGAGAGGGATCTGGGAAAGTGTAATGTAATGCATGGGGAAGGGGGCATGGCAGGGATAGATGGGCTCCTGCCACCTCTACCCCCGTGTACATCCCCTGGAAGGATGGCTGGTGGTCCCCTGCCCGAGATCTCCCAGCAGGGAGGAAAGGGCGCCGAGAGCAAAGCAGCCTCAAGAGGGCCGAGCATGAGGAGGCGACTTGGTTAATTATTGATTAATGACAGCATGTGGAGGCAGAAGGAGGGAAGCATCAGATAGATTTGGAGCAGAGGTCCAGGAGGCTGGAGCCACGAGATCAGGCACAGGGAAGGAGCAGTGAAGGAGAAGACGGGACGTGTGAATGTGGTGAATGAATTACAGGAGGCCTTGAATGCCGTGCTAAGGAACACTGGCTTTAACTTGCAGGCGATGCGTGGCTGAGACCCCCGCTACTCATTGTGAGAAATGCAGCATCTCTGAAGGAGACCTAGGGGAGCTGTTTGTCCCTTCCTAAAGATCCATCTGAGGGTGGAGGAAGACGCCAGGGCTGGATGGCGCCGGGGGCCAGGCCTTTGGCCCTTGAGCACGTCACGGACCTGACATGAGCGCCGTCAGGGCTCACATCGCCGCGATGTTTCCAAGCAGTCCCGCTCACCATCATTCTGCATAGTTAAGTATCGATTAAAGAATAACCCAAATCCGCTCCCTGACCCAGTGAGAAAGAGCTCAAAGGGACACATTTTAAAACAAAGCAGCTTCTGTGACAGTGGCACGCATCTGACAGCGCTCGAAAACTGCAGAACGCTTTTCGCTCCACTGTCTCAGCGGGGCCTCCCCCAAACCCTGCGGTGCGAGTGCAATGGGTATCACTGCTTTCATTACAGACGAGGAAGCTGAGGCTGAGGATCCTGCCGGGGCGCTACTGGAAGCCTCTTCGTCCTGACTCCCAGACCAACACACGGTCCACTAAGACCCTCGGCCTCTAAATGCGGCGGCGCCTACTTCACAGAATGGTTGGCTAGCTGAACTGGTACCCGCCATGGAAAGGTGGTTTGACAATAAGCTCCAGATCCCCCGGCCCATCAGCGGGGGGAGCAGTCTTCAGATGGAGAGTTTTACCGAAGCCGGCTTCTCCAGCGCCGGGAAGGTCTTCGGGACACGGCGTGCAGTGATAGGACCCCAAAACGTTGACGCAGCGTCTTCTTGGCAAGCAGGGGCTGGAACTGCACTCGTCTATGTCTTCCTGGCAATTTGTGCCTGGGGGCAAACGTTGAAGGTTGAGGGGCAGGATGTGATTGTTCCCCCCACCCTGACTTTTCCAGCGTACTCTGGTGACCGTTGCCTTTATGGGCAGGTGCGATACAGCCTTCCATTAGGATGGAAACCGCGTGAGAGCATGGGCTAGACGTCTGGTTGGGTCCTTTGACCTCCAGCCTTAGCCTAACCCCCGGCGCGGGAAGCACATCCCCTTACTAAATGCCTGGCTAAGGAATCATCGTATTTTCATCACTAATCCCTTTTTACAGGAGGTAATTGGGTGGGACCCGCTGTTTCTCTCCATAAACACAGCTCTGGGATCATCTGCACAGTTACTAAGACCTATTCACACCAGCCAGTGCTTGGAAGCCTAGAGTGGAGGGCACTGCTCTGTCCTGGTACGCCACTCACTAGTCATGGAGAGGTCCTTTCAGACACGGAGCCCAAATCTTCTCCGTCCTCCTTCTGACTATGGGATCCCCCTTCCAAGGGGGTCACCCTTCAAACACATGAAGAGAGCTCTCTTTGCCCTCTACCCCTGCCCTCTGCCTCAATCTTCGGCATCAGGACTAATGTGGTTAAATTAATGGCCATGCTCTAAGGAAGATGCATCACCATCTGCCTTGCTGCCACTGCCCCTGGGCCCTTCTGTCTCACTTGTGGAAACCTCCAACACACCCTCTCTCTGTAAGAATAATAACCAAAGCCGGCATCTCCACAGCACAGCACTGTAAAGTTTGCTGAAGCATTCTGTGTGTGACTCCGTTTCCTTCCCACCACTACCTCTAGGGCACATGGGGTTATCTCCCCATCTCACAGCTGAAATCACTGAGGTAGGGCCCCATCTTGCTAACTGCCAGCCCAGTGCTCTCCGCTGCCCCCAGGGTGCCTGGGCCATGTGTGCTCCAGAGAGCAGGACCAGGCCACTGTCCTCTCTGAACCCTCAGCACTATACACACAGTAAATGCTTAAAAGACACTTGTCTGTTCCTGCATACATGTGTCCTTCTGCACGTTCCCAGTTGTTTCCAATGATTCTCCTGCAATGTGAGCTCAGGACCCTCTAGCCCCCTGTCCTCTGTCCTCCTGGGAACTCTCTCCTACGTTCAGTCATGTCCGATGCTACGGATTTGGCAAAGATACTGGAGTGGTTTGTCATGTCCTTCTCCAGCGCGTCCCTGTTTTACAAGGTGATCCCTAACTCCTAAGTGTATGAGGGGGGTCAGATCCCAGTTTTTCTGTTTCCTAGTCCAGCCTCTACCCACCAAGCTACCCTGTCTCTCCAAGAAGATGGGATGATCAAGCGCACTGACCTGTCCACCCCACTGGGCATTCACAGGAGTAATTCCCAGCGACGCCCCTGCATTGGCCAGGACCACAGGGGTGAGGTTCACACTCATTGATGTCCACATCACACCATATGCCTTCAAACCCGGGCAGGCAAGAACACCAGTACAGCCCATCTCCTCCAGGGATGTCCCCCTGGGGCATACAGGACCCACCATTCAGGCAGTCACAGGGCTTCACGGACACCTGTGCAGGAAGGTAAAGGAAAATACCTCATGGATCTGTATTGGTCAGCAGTGAGAGAAGCAGCTCTGACCCACGAGCCACTAGAGAGTTCTTTTTAAATGTCCCCCAAGGAAAGAGTGTGTATTAAGTGGAATGACTGGTGTCCGAGGGGCTGGCCCTGACCAAAGTCAGCAGACAAGGCTGCTTTTGAAGTCCCCTTGGGCACCCTGAGCCTCAGCTTCCTAACCCATAAAATGGGGTCAGTGATCCCTCGAGGACCCCACTAATAAGGTCATTTGGGGCTGGAATGAGAAACTTTGAGTGCTCTAGCAAATCCCCCATCACGGTCACTAATGAGAGACAAGAGTCAACTCGTCCTGGGTCACTACCTCAATGGTTCCTCTGGCCTCGATCTTGCAATCATCCATGGCACTGATGGTAAATATCTGTGCACTCTGGGACAGGACTCTCCATTGCAGGATGCCCTCCGGAGAGACACTGGCTCCCTCAGGGCCCGAGATCAGGGCAAAGAAGACAGCAGAGCCTTCTGGGTCCAAAGCCACCAACGGATGCACAAAGTTGTCCCCATAAAATGTCTGTAGTCTTTCATGTGGTTCCTGGAATACGGGGGGCTGGTTGTCTGTGACAGAGCAGACACTTAATTTTGTGAAAGCCCAGAAGCAAGAAGGAATTTACAAAAAAGAAAATCTCCCTCTTCTGCTCTGTGGCATCCATGGAATTCTTTTGGGTGTCATCTAACACCCTCCCCCACCAGAGGTTTTCCTGGATCCCCAGATCCCCTCAGGAAGCAGAAAGGAGTGACGTATGCCAGCTTATCATAGCCTCACCCTGGGATTGCCTGGGGACTCTTCACAACTGCAGAAATCAGAGAAGGGAATGGGGAAGCCTGGGGACCCCTCAGCCCGGGGTGGCAGCAGCTAAACTTCCTGTCCCCGTGCCCTTCTCTCCTCTTCTCTCTGGGCTCCTAAGCTGGGAGAGAGAAGGGTAGATTTCCTGGAAATCAACTGGCCCAGACTGGAGAGGTCAGTTACCCACTGGTCCTGAGCCTCAGATAATCGGCATTGCATTGACTTAGCAAATGGAAAACTCAGCACCAAGCAGGGAGCTGCTGCCTTTGTCCTACCTTCATCATGTAAACCAATGGGGCAGGACAGAATGAGGACAGAAATCTACTCTTGTCACCAGACATGGTGAATGTCACATCTGTTCCAGGCCCAGGTCCCTGGCCTCTTGGGGGAGATTCTGGCATAAGCAGTCACCAAATGCCTTCATACCTTCAGAGATGGACCATGTCCACTTAGAGAGATAACTTCTGCAGAGCAGACAAGGGCTCGTCGGGCTGGGCTCCCCCTCTCCATAGCAGAGGCCATCGAGATAGCAGTGCTCTTCCTAAATATAAATGAAAAGTCATCAGCACAGAAGCAGTTGTCCATCAATGATGGCCATGGGCCATTAGGGCCAGGAAGGCCTGCGTGCCTTAGGCAGGTGAGGTGCCTGTCAGCCATCTGTTGCCATTTCCAAGGGGAAAAATTCCAATTAGGATCTGGGTTTGGAAATATCTTCCACTAATGATCTGTCCTAATGATCGCTTTGTCCTAGAAACCAATTATTTCCAATCAATCAGAATTTCTGCAGAGCTAGACAAAAGTAGGGAACCTTCCTTAAACAGTCAGATATATTTGAAGAAATAAAGAGGCAAATGTGTAAATATGAGAAAAAAGAACAATGGGCTTGTGCTTCCCATGGACAGTCCTGCACGCTGCCTCCCTCTCTTCAGGAGTCCAGAGACACCGGGCTATTGTCTGCACAGTCCATGGTGGGTTCTGGCTGCTGAAATGGGGGTGTGTTGAGGCCATTAGAACTCACGGGAGGCAGGTGGGGCCAGAGCTGACCTTGAGATCATAGTGCTCAGAGCTAGATGGAGACTTAGGGGTCAGCCAGGTCACCCCCAAGTCACCAAGAGAGGAAGGTGAGGCCCAGAGTGAAGGGCAGAGAAGATGCCAGGGAACATGATGGCCACCTGCAAACCTGGGGAAGAGGGATTGGATTCATTCCACTTGACCTCAGAAGGGAGAACCAAGAACAGTGGGGAGAAGCAGAGAGAGCTCTTAGCTCAGTGTGGGGAGCCTGAGAGCCCAGCACCCACAGAGTAGAGGGACCCAGCCCTTCTCTAGGCCTTCTGAGCTGGAAGCAGAGACACAAGGAGGGACCTGAGGAGGCCAGGAGACTGGCCCCTGCCAGGGAGAACCAGGGAGGGGATGAGCCAGCCTGCTCCTGAGTCCCATGGCTGCAGGGGGATTGCCCCCCCAGGTCTGGCAGGAGGAAACACTCCATCAGGAAAATCTGCTTGTGGGGTTGTCCTGCCTGTGACTCCTCCTTCCTCACCAGAGGAAGAGTGCACCCCTCAACAGAAGGCCCAGCACCTCACAGACAGGAGCTGCCCCAGAGCCAGAAAGCTTTGTGAGCCACCTTCTGGGAGGAGGGAGGCTGCCATCTTTCTGCAGTCAGACACACACTGGTGTTCTCAACAAAATGTAAGAATCTTGAGGTTAGAATCTACCGGTCACTTCTTCTCTGGGTACCTTCCCAAGGCTGATGCTGACTCATACAAAAGTACCACATGATACGTAAGAGTGTAACAGCCCTGGGCTCAGAGTATCTGGGTTCGAATCCTCTCTCTGCTCCTTATGACCTGGGTATCTCCCTTCCCTGGGTCCGCAGTGTCCTCAGCTACAGAATGGGGAGAGGGGCAGTGAGGTGGTCAGTAGGCAGAGGGCTGGGCCTGTTGGTCAGTAAGCATTTATGAAGCACCTACTACGGTCAGGTATGGTGCCAAGTCCTGAGACCCAAGATGAAATCTGACTCCAGGCATTTACTAGCTGGGTAACCCTGTGCAGGTCCCTTAGCCTCCTGTTGCCTCAGTCTCCCCAGCTGTAAAGTGAAGGTAATAACAGAACCTGCCCCAGGGTTGTCACAAGGATCAGATGAGATCATATTTGTAGAAAGCCTGGCACGCAGTAGGCACCATACAAGGGCCAGCTGTTATCATTAGATAGTCCTGGTTCCAGCCCTCACTCTCTGACCCCAGCTGTAACTCCAGCAGCCGCCCCTAACATTCTGAGGGTAACATGATCCGTCCTCTGCTGGACTAATGTACAAGAAGGATCTGGGACCCAAGACCAGAGCCAGGGGGGGCCAGACATTTTGCTAGTGAAGATAAGGTTACATGTGCCCAGCCTATTAATTGAGCGGTTTGTGTGTAGCTGGGATGACCCCTCTGAGCGAAGCCATCAATTCTCTCTTGCCCAGTCTACCATCTTGAAAGCCAGAAGGCTGGGGATGAGAGAGAACATCTGGGTCAGGGTATGTGCTCTCATGGAGAAGGGCAGTAGGAGGGGCTGGAGCCAGGACACAGGCAAGGTGTTCACACATCTGAAGGACTGTTCCTTGGAAGAGAGATGGCCTTCATCCTGCCTGGAGCCAGGGGCAGAGCTAGGTGATCTGAGCAGAAGCCAGGAAGGGGAAGATGGTCGCCGAAGGTCAGGAAAAGCTCCCTCACAGTGATGTCTTTGATGCGGCAAACTCCCAAGTATGGGAACCCTGTGGACCAGGGCTGCCTACAGTGCTGAGAGGGCAGGGGACCTGGCCAAGGTCACACAGTCAGTACGTGTCCAAAAGCAGACCTGAGCTCAGGCCTTCTTTCCTCTCTGAGGCCAGTGCACGGTCATTTGGCCAGAGCTGCCCCAGAATGCCTGGTGACAAATGACACGCGTTGCCTCACAGTTAAAGCTATGAGTAAAGATGCCCCTCAGCATCTCTTTTCTAAGCAGGGGGGGCCCTTTCATAGAGTCTCTAAATGGAGACTGGGTGACTGCTGGGTGAGCATCGCTGCTCCGGTTTACACAGTTAAATGAGCTAGCCTCTGCGGCCCCTCCTGGCCCCCAGGGTCTGCTAGAACAGACTGATGCTGGACTGGGCTGGTGTCCACACTGCTAAACAGATGCGTAAAGTAGGGGTCTGGAAGAAGCCTAGAACCGTACCCCCACAGGCCGCACAGAACCCTCAGCACCAAGCTGACAAGTGACCCAAAGATCTGTGGCCACAGTCATTGGAAAGTCATTTCTCTTCACCTGTCTGGGCTGCTTCTCTATTCTGTCTCCAAAAGAGACACAACCCACCCTCAAAATGGTGGAGAAGAGAAGCATTTCCAGGTCCCCCCGTGGAGCACGTGGGGCGGGGGGTGGGGAAGACCCCCATTGCCAGCCTCAAGAGGCTTTTCTGTTTGGGGTCACTGTAGCCCGTCTCTGAGATCTGAAGGGAGACCACCATCATAGGAGGCTAGAATATGGAGAGTTCAGACAGAAACACGAACATAAAGGGTTACCTTCAATGCACACTGTCCCTCGGCATGGGGGTCGCATGTCTGACAAGTGCCATCATACACGGTTAGAATCTGGGGGTTACTGAAGCGACGGCCATCGTTAGAAACCTGTAAGAGGGAATGACTGTTTATGGAAAATTGCTCTAAATCGCTGCTGATGAGAAAACAACCCTGACCTACAGCCATTGGCTAATATGACAAAAAAAGGGGGGGGGGAATTGATAAATGCTGGAGGGGATGTGGAAAAACAAACGGGGACATTTGTACGCTGCTGGCGGAGTTGTGAAGTGACCCAGCCTTTCTGTAGAGCCATTTGTACTGTGCCCAAAGGGCAGTCAAGCTGTGCCTACCACTGGTCCAGCAATGCCACTAATCGATCTGTATCCCAATGAAAGTTTTTAAAAAGGGGAGAAAAGACCTAGTTGTACAATGGTATTTATAGTAGCTGTTTTGTGGTGCCAAAGAATTGGCAATGGAGGGCATGCCCGTCCTCTGGGGAACGATTGAGCAGGTTATAGCCTGTGACTGTAATGGAATCCTATTGTGCTGGGAGAAATAAGGAGCAGGTGCTGCCACAAAAACCACAGAGACTCGCACGGGCTGATGCGAAGTAAAGTGAGCAGGACCAGGACAATGCTGTGCATAGTAGCCGCGAGACTGTCTGGTGCAGAACTGCAGCATTCGTCAGGATGTCCAAGCGGTCTAAGGCCCCGCGTTAAGGTTGCAGACTCCCTTAAAGGCATGGGTTCAAATCCCACTTCTGACAGCGTTCTTGGGGTGGCTAGGTGGCGCAGTGAATAGAACGCCAGCTCTGGAGTCAGGAGGAACTGAGTTCAAATCCAGCCTCAGACACTTAGCACTTTCTAGCTGTGTGACCTCGGGCAAGTCCCTTAACCCCAATTGCCCTGCCTTCCCCCCCTCTGCAAAAAAAAAAGAAAAAGAGCATTGTAAAAGACTTAGGTATTCTCAGCAATACAATGATCGGAGAGAATACCAAAGGACTCACTATGAAGCGTATTGTCTGCCTCCAGAGCAAGAGCTGGCAGCTCCAAGCAGACTGTGTAACTTTCTGTATTTTTTTTCATGGTTTTTTTTTCCTTTCCTGTGTCTCCTTTCACAACAGGACTAATAAGGAAATACCAGCTGCACATGTACAACCTGTATCAGATTGCTTACTGTGGGGGGGGGGGAGATAAAGGAGGAAGAAAATCTGGAACTCATTTTTTTAAATGAATGTTAAAAATTATCTTTACATGTAATTAGGGAAAAACTATTTTGTTTAAAGATGAAATGATGTGTCAGATGGCTCGTTCTCCTGTTCATTTCACAACCAGTTCTCTGATATTTTCTTAGAGAAATCTGTCTTTTGGTTGTGGTCGCCTTTTTACCTTGACTTGCCACTTTGAAACTGGCCCATTTCCCCTCAGATCTATTGTGGGTAATTTCTGGATGTGGGCAGGCAGCTGGCAAGTGACAAATGTGCTGTTGTGGAAGATGGCGTCTGCGTGTACAGGTGTTCCAAGGATCCCGTGGCTACTGTTGTACTGAAAGGAAAAAAAATATTAAAATATTTCTCCTTTTCAATCACAGAAAAATTCAACAAGGCTCATTATGCCCAGAAATGCATGTTTTTTCATATAAAACCTTATTCCCAATCTATATCAAGGAATAAAAATAAATCATTTTGAACCACCAGGGAATCTGACACTGCATAACCTGGTAGAGGTGGCCCTCATCCCCCTAACTGGCAGGAAGGACCACCTTTGTTTGACAAGAATTGATCTAATTTGCTGTCGCTGTCTAATGAAGCTCGAAGAAATAACCACCAAATGTTGGGTCTTGACACCTGGTCATGAAGGTGTGGGGCATGGAGAGTAGTCTCAGAAGGACTCAGGTGGAGCGACCGCTTTGTCGATGTGAAGGGAGGGACATATCATGAGCCGCTGAGTAACAGCCGATCACACGAGCCCCCTGCCCAGAGCATCTACCAGACTAGGCTAGCACAGAGTTGTCTGCGGCTGCAGTGAAACTGCCAAATTATTAAAGATGTTTGAAACTGGAATGGGACAACGAATTCAGGAGGCAGTGAATTGCTTGAGGCTCGGTAGACCTTTCACCATGTTTATGCGGACCTCTTGCCTTTTCAGTGCCCATATGATTGGGTTGAGAGCAATCCTTCAGTCTGACGGACATGGATGGCTACTCTTCATTCTACTTCCCTTGTGTTTAGAAGGAGACGGAAGCCAGGGAGACAGAAGGAAGGTAACGACAGTAGTCTCAGGTCAGAAACTCGTACTTGGTGGGCCTTCCCACCCAGCATGTATCTGCTGGGCTGGGGCTTGAGAAGCCACTAAAATGACGTTCAATGTCCCTGAGAATCTTGCCAAGACCAGCAATGAGTGCTGTCTGCAGCGATCCTGACTCAAATTCACATTGTGAGCACAACTCTCTTTCCATTACTGAGTTTTATTGTTTCACACACTGTCTTCTTATGAGGGCGTCAAACGTTCATAAATTCATGGCTTGTTTACACAGGCTATTAGGGCAAATTCTATAAATCAGTGATTCTCAATCTTCCTAATGCCAGGACCCTTTAATACTCATACGTGGGCGTATCTGCATGGGGGCAGACCCATCTGGAGACGGATAGAGGGGCCGTGTCTCATTATCTAAGACCATCAGAAATGTGTGTTTTCTGATGGTCTTGGGCGACCCCTGTGACCCCTATGAAAGGGTTATTTGACCCCCAAGGGGGTCATGACCCACAGGTTGAGAATCACTGCTCTAAATAATTGCAGTTCCTGGGAGGAGTCACTGCTCTTGGCTACAGAGATAAGCAACCTTTCTTGCTATGGGAGGAGATACTATGGATTGTCCCCATTCATCTAGAATGATTTCAGGGTCACAGAAGGGCAGCTAGGAGGGAGCTCAGAGGCCATCTAGTCCAACCCAGAATCACTTTAACAAGACCCACTAGACTGCACCCAACAGACGGTCGGCCAGCCTGTGCTTGGAGAGTTGTGAGAGGCGGCTCCCTACCTCCTCAGGTGGCCCCTCTCATTTTTGGACAGCTCTCAGGTTTTTGTAGGATTTTTTTTTCCTGACACTAGGCCACATTTTTTACCGCTTTGGTACTTTTAATTGCTGCTGGTTTAGTTTTCTGGGGCTGTGTAGATCGAATCTAACCACTCCATACTTCAATGAATACGTACTCAGTGGATGAGTAAGAGCAGTGTTAAGCCATGAATCATCACGTTAATATTAATGATCAAATCACCCTTGAAAACAACGACTTCCTAGATTTAAAGTCGGGTCCTTTGTCTTATAAATAGAATGTGATGTGAGTGAAGAACTAGGTGGGCCGTGTGGGAGACTGAACAGTTATCTTGTGTTCAGAGAGCCCAGACGCCCCCCTTCCAAGCAGCCAGCGTTTACTGAGCTCTGCGGTAAGTGCTGAGGACAGAGGGACAAAAATGAAGCAAGGCTCGTCTTCAGGGAGTTGACACTCTACACGCTCTGTAAGTGGAGCAGAAAACAGGTAACTGGGAAGCAAGAATGAGTGGTGAGAAGACCCCCGCCACATTCCCTAAACTGAAGGGAACTGACCTACCTGCTGCTGGATCATTTCACACTTAATGGTTGGTGACTCTCTGAATCCGTGACCCCAAACTCCCACTGTGGAGCAGCTGTCCAGCTGGATGTCACACAGGCCAGCTTTCTCAAGCTCAGTGATTTCTGGAGCCTGGTCTTGGGGGGAAGGGGGAGAAAGTGCATCAAGCATGGAGAGAAAGGTTGAAAACATTTAGTGTGTCAGGAAAAGAAACCTAGAAGAGTTTTTGAATGGCCCAACTGAAATACTATGTAGCTTCTGTTAGAACATATGTGCTGATTGTCATTTTAAATTCCTGGAATCCATTAAATGGTGAGAATCACGCAGGGCTCCTATGGGATGAGGTGCAGTCACCAGGCACTGCCGGGGCAGGGGGAAGGCCTCAGTGCAGCCACTGGGCACTGCCAGGGTAGGGGAGGCCATGGTGCAGCCACCAGGCACTGCTGGAGCCTCAGTGCAGCCACTGGGCACTGCCGAGGCCTCAGTTCCCCCTGGGGAAGCCAAAGACGTTTTTATTGTCGCCACCTCCGTTCTTTGGTGGCTGCTAAGAAGCTTCTTCCATCAATATCCTTCCTGTCCTTTCTGTGCAGAGAGCACACTGGTGACCAGGAGGCTCAAGGAGAATGAAGGTCCCTTTGGAAGTGGTGGGGAGGACTGGGGGTGAGCTCCCACAGGCTGTCACCAAAGGCACACATGCCAGGCATGGTGCGTGATGCTGGGGACACACGTCCCAAGAAGGAAACATCCCCAGCTCACTGGGGCTTGCATTCTCATGGTGGAGAGGACAGGGGCAGGCTGGCAATGTGCAGCATCAGCACGAAGTGGACAAGTGAGCACAGATGCACAGGAATTAACCACAGGTGGCGCCATTGGTATGAAAGAGTACCAGACGGGATATGAAGAAGACCCGAGTTTAAATTCTGTCTCAGGCGCTTAGCAGCAGGGGGCCGGGGGCAAATTAACCTCTGTTTCCCTCAGATTCCTCTTCTGCGAAATGGGGGTGACAGTAGGGCCTGCCTCTCATACTGTTTGTAAAGCGCTGTTCAAGGCTTGTAGCGCCATACAAATGTTAGCAAATAACACGACGTAGTTTGGGGCTGGGTCCCGCAGCTGGGGATCAGGAACGCTTCGCACAGAAGATGGTCCCTTAGCTTCATCTCAAAGGAAGAGATTCATTGAGACCAAGGGGAACCGGGAGCACATTCCAGGGGTGCGGGGAGGTCAGGAGAAAGGGGAGAGCACCCCAACATGCGGGGAAGCCAGGGAATGGGGAGCGCATCCTGGGTGCGCGGGGAGACCAGGAAAAAGGGGAGCGCATCCTGGGTGCGCGGGGAGGCCGGAGAAAACCCTGGAGGTGAGACACAGAAAGTCGTGGGTGAGAAGCACAGAGAAAGCCAGTCAGTCTTGCGGGGTCACTTTTGTCAACTGTTCAGTTTTGAGCATGAACATTTACGCCTCTGCAAATGCTATAAATAAGGGCTTGATTTATTATTTTGTTGATTTTCTCGATTTAAGAAAGTGATGGGGAAATATTAACAATACACACTAAATTAAAAAGAGTGCCATGCGTCGCTTTTTCCTCTTTTTTTTTTTTTTTTAGAGAACTAGATGTTAAAGGTCTACCAGCCCGCCCCTGGCTAACTGAGTAATCGTTTTTTCAGATCCGCTCCTAAGGAAAATGACTTTGTCAGCAATGGGTAAAATGGACTTAGGGCTGGTTTGCGTCTAGGGGAAAGTGAGCGTTCTTGGGACCCGGCTCCCTGTACAATGCATGCTGAGATTTCCCAGCTCTTTTACTTACCAGACAAGACGCTGCAGTCAAAGGAATGAAAGCCTTGGAAACACGCACAGCCCCATTCCATACACTGTCCGTGTCCACTACACAAATTGGGGCATTTCAACACGAGTAGGATTTCTCTGACTGATTGGCCATAATCTTCTCTGTTGTACTTTCCTTCTTCCAAAACTCTCTTTTCACATTCATTTTCTAAGAGCGCCAAGCCTGCTTCCACCCAGCTAAGATCATCTTTCAACAGGACATCCTTCACACACATCTCAACAACACTGAGTGTTCTCTCTCCAAGAAACTCTGCACAGTATCTTCCAATGCTGGAGTTAGCCAGGGTCTGGTGGCATGTTTTCAACACACTGGTTTCCATCAGCCCAGAAGGTGTGGGCCATGAGGGGACAAACTCTTGGTGTGTGTCTATAGCATGGTCCTCAGGAAAAAAATAGCTTAATCCTTCCAGGCCAGTGGGGTTGAGATTGGGGAAAGAAAATGTGGGGGGATATTCAGGCAAATGTCTTTTCTGCCTGTTTTGGCCAGGTTGGCTTTCTTGGAGATGGTGGTTCCAATGTCGGATATGTTTCCTGACTTCCAAAGGGGCTGTTTTCCCTTTGTCCCTCTCATAATAAATTGATCCTTTGGAATCTACATCTATTAGATTAACATGTTTTTCTTGGCTTGAAAAAGGGGAACCTGGATTTTTTTCTTTCCTCAATGAGCGCTTCTTTAAACTTGTACTCAGTCCATCAGCACTGATATACTCCATAGTGATATCTAATTCTGGTATCAAAGAGGGACGTCTGACATGTTCACTGTCGTTGCAGCCTGAAGTGACTTCTGATGGAGAGTGACTCTCCAGAGGATTGACAGACTGTAATCTAGCCTTGTCTCCTGCACAGTTGCAGAAGGAGATTTTTCCAGGAGATTTCAAAGAAACTGGAAGTTTATCAAACATACTCTTTCCTGGTGATATCCTTCCAGGGGATAAAAAGACAAGACAACAGAATAAAATGAAAACAGTCTGCCCACTGATACTCACACTGCAAAAGAACGTAGGGTGTGGGGATGAGCAATACAGAGTATGTTAAAGCTTTTAAAAGATATGAATGAAGCATCAATTAAGCACTTACTAGATGCAAAGCTTTGTGCTATTCAAATTCTTACCAACACATACCCCAATGGGGGGGGGGAGGGAAACCTGACATTCTTACCTCCACTCGTTAATAAAAACAAGGTATGGATTGGAATGGTCCTTGATCATGATGCCATGTTTGTCATGGAAATCATTCTCTGGGTCTTCATCAAAGGTGCCACAAAGTCCCCGAGTGTTTTTGTAGTCTGAGCTAGGAGACTGGATCGTCAAACTCATGCCCCATTCACTAAGATCAGCGCGAACAAAAGCTCCAGAAGAAAAGAAAATCTGGACACAAAACAGCAAGACACGGGCAGATTGGTGCCTGGGCTCATCCCTCACTGCTTGAAGGGTTCAGGTGGGTAAATAAGCACTGCTGTGTTGAGTGACAAAGCATTTTCATCATTTGGGTCACCTAAACGTGAGGCTCATAGATCACAGATGTCGAGGTGGAAGGGCTCCAAGAGGCGGTCTAGTCTAAGCTCCTTATTGTCACCATGCAGGAAGCTGAGGCCAAGAAGGCAACATAGGCTTTAAGTGGCAGAGTCAAAGATTCAAACCCAAGCTATGACCTCAAACCTGAGCCTCTTTCCACTACCCCACAGTTGCCTCCTCAAGTACTGATGTTTCATTAAAATGATCCCTCTCGAAGATAACACATTTCTTCAAGACTCTCCCATATCTATCCACACATTTTTAACACTAATAATCTCCTGATGATATTAGATGACTGAATCAAGGGACACAAGGACTCAAAGCTGTGTGTGACCAGTAGGGAAGGGAGAGAGGAT
The DNA here is from genome assembly GCA_028646575.1 of Pseudocheirus occidentalis. Taxonomy (NCBI): domain Eukaryota; kingdom Metazoa; phylum Chordata; class Mammalia; order Diprotodontia; family Pseudocheiridae; genus Pseudocheirus; species Pseudocheirus occidentalis. Next base: position 4,120,142 of record CM053597.1, read on the forward strand.
GCACAGCAGGCATGTAAGCTGTTGCTGCATATCACCAATAATGTGTGCACAAGGAAGGGTGGAGAAGCTTTTGCATGCATGAGCATGACTGAAAAAGGAGATAGGCTGGTCCTGTTGGAAGAGTGAGAGGTGAGATATGGGAAGCCAAAGGGTTGCAATGGCATCAGCCAACAAATATTTATTAAGCACCTACTGCGTGTCAGGCACTGGGCTGACCCAGTAGATGAAAAGCAAAAATGAGTCAGTCTCTGTCCTCAAGGAATTAACATTTCATAGGGGGAAATAACATGTGGATAGAGATGTACATACAAAAGAAATTTGGGGGCAGCCAGAAGGATCAGAAAGGACCTTGCATATGTGGAGTGACTTCTATGAAATTGTTTTTAAGCCCTGTAGACTTAAAGCGCTTTGCAGGCGAAGACGATTTCATCTTTTCCCTTGTATAATGTCTGGTGCCTCATACATTGTAGAGACTAAAAGGTACGTATTGTATGGAATGTCTTTGTAGGAGGTATGGTCCCATCAAAGCATCTGACATCTTGCCAATTTCATGCCATTATTGAAATGTTCATGAATGCTAATTGAGTGATGTTTACCAAACATTACGGTCATATCCTCCTGATCTCTGAGATTTTAATTTTGACATTTTTCTGTCCTCACTAGCAACAAGAACCTTCTTTTACATCAAATAAGGCAGTTGTTGATGTTTTCTGAGTCAAGTTTTACCAGTATACAAATATCTGTAGGAAAAAGAAGTGAAGCTTCTGAAGATCAAAGTTAATGTTGCCTTTGATGCTGGAGAGAAGACCAATTAAACAATTTTCTGATGCGTGTTATCATAAAGTCAGAAAACCCTTTGGATATGAAACTACCAATTGTATAAGAAGATGAAGATATCTGATGAGAAAGTTCTCACAGTAAATCCCATCCATTACATACCGTGACTTTTCTTCCTAAATGAGACTCCTTAATCTTGATATTGCTGTTAGGGTCTCTGCTCTTCACAGACAAATAGGGCTGTGACTCATGGAGCTGACCACTGCACATGTCCAACGCAACCACATCACCTCCTTCTTTGGCCACAAACCCACAGTTGCAAGACCCTGGGTAACGAAGGCTTCCACAATCCCACTGGCGGACATGGACCTCGAAATCTCGGGACACACTCTTGTAGAGCACAAACGTTCCAGTCTTGAAGTGCTCATAATGCCTTTCATGAGAGGAGAGAAAGGCTTAGGCTGAAGATCATTTTATCTCAAAGTATTGAGGCTATGAGTATTCTCCAGATTTAGGAAAGTCTTAGTCATTACTTAACCCCCTTGGGTCTCAGTTTCTCTATCTACAAAATTACCTCCTGCTAAGATTCTTTTAATTGTATTAGTAATAGAGCCATTAAAAAGTAAGCCTCCTGAAGGTGTGGACTGGCTTTTGCCTTTCCTTGCATCCCCAGCACCTGGTGCTTAATAAATGCTTGTTTACTGACAAAGTATAAATATGAAATAGTCATCCCCACTCCACCCTGTGTAAATGTATCTGAAAAAGTAATTTGACCGTTGGAATCCCTCCTACACACACACACACACACACACACACACACACACACACAAACACACATACACACACATTCAGGCACAGATCACCATGGCAAGGAATACAGGAGCTTTGGTAATTAAACAATGTCCTTGTGTATGGTGCCATTTCCAGATACGTTCTATATTTCTGAATGTGTGGAATATTCATTCTTCTGGAGTTGCCTTATAGTTATCTTCCAGCCACCCAGATGTGTTCATTCTAGACCAGCATCATTAACATTCGATGCAACTTGATCATTTTAGAATTGCCGTCTGTGGAGTGGATTGAGAGGTGGCATGTCTGGCACTCATGCACCGCCTGGATTTTGTGGCACTGCGGCATTATCTCAGCCCTGGGCTGGAGATTCCAGATTCCAGCCAGCCTCCGGGACAAGTGAATTGAGAAACTTCAAGCAGACATGGAATGTGGTGGTTGTCTAGCTCAGGGTGGGATGTCAGAAGTGGAAAGGTCCTTGGGGGTCGCCTGGACCAACCTCCTCATTCCCAGGTGGGGTAAGAGGGACTTGACCAAGAAGACACAGAAGCAAAGTCTATGCCTCTTTATCATCCTATGGAGCATAACCATCACTTCCTAAAGGAAGATAACCACTCTCTCCTTTGAAGAAATCTATCTGTGACCAGCAGAAGGTTTTCCTTTCAAGTTACACTCAAACATCCCAGGATCTGGGTTTCTGGATTTGTTCTTGGTGAACATTAACCAGCCCACCAGCCCACCCTTGATTAAGATTCCAATAACCCAAAGATGTCTAATAGAGTTTCTCTGATGCAAAGAAGAGATTACACTCATTGTATTCCTTGTGGCTCCAGTAGGAAGGAGCCAACAACACAGTGAGCATTTTTTTCTAGTGAGGGAAATTTGAAATGGGAATCCTCATTTTGAGGAAACAGACCTCATCATTGCTTCATAATGATGCAGACTGAGATTTTAAGGGGAAATATCCAAGCATGTTCACAACTAAAAGGACATAAATACTGTAAGAACTCAGTGTGACCTTCAATATGTCCCCACTGACCCTTGAGGTTTTTTTGTCATATGGAGGATGGGAGAGGCTCCGCACAAGAAATAACCAAGTGATTCCAACGGCCACAAAATGCCACAACTCTCTACTCCACCCCCCTCCATGAGGTTACCTCCCATCCATTGTAATTATATGAGGATCAGTAAATGAGTAGCAGGTGGCTGTGGGAAGGTCCTTGACTGTGATCTGGAAAACAGAGACATGTACAACACATGACATCATTGCCCATTGTCTTGTGAGAGAATAACCGATAACCTCAACAAAATCCATCTTCTGTCTGAACTACTGTTCTTATCGGTTCTTTCTCTTCTAAAATGCTACAGAAAATGAATAAAAAAGAATGATTTTTTTCAACTAGAAATCACAAACTGTGATACACACACATTCATGTATCTATAATGTACTGTCTCTTCCTGTTTTGTAGCTGAATCAAGCCTGATCAGAGCTTTAAAAGAAGGTTTTTTGTTGTTTTTTTTGCTTTTTGGAGTAGGGAAAGTCAGGAAAATTGGGGCCAAGTGACTTGTCCAAGGCCACACAGCTAGTAGTAAATATTAAGTGTCTGAGGTTGGATTTGAACTTAGGTCCTCCGGACTCCAGTGCTCTATTCACTGTACTACCTAGCAGCCTCATGAAGCTGTTGTTATAAAAAAAAAAAAAACAATTGTTAAGGGTCAAGTCTGATTACGGTTTCTGGGACAAGCAAGTTGGGTCTCCTCTGACTGTGACAGGATATGCCATGTATTGCTATATACATATACACACACACATCTACACGCGTATATATCTCTGTGAACATACATGAATATATATCACATATATAACATATACTATATATAAAGGGCTTAAGAAACCTTAGAACCCCAAATATGTGTTAGTTATTATTAATACAATAATTAATATATTAAAGGTAACATATATTCTTTAATATATTAATAATATATGATTATATATAATAAAATTCATTGATATTATTGTTATTACCAGATACCACGGATATGGATGCTTGAAAGGCTGCATGATTTGGGGGCAAATTTAAGTGTTCTAAATAGGGACCAAAAATGAGAATGTGACATCGAATTCTAAGATGAAGTTTGCAGAGATATTAAAACAAGGGCAGTTTGCTTTAATATATGGGTATATGTGATGTGATTATTAGCATTAATTATTTCTTTTCCCTTATTGCTAAGCAATGGCTATATTTAAGATCTTAAACATGTTGCTGTGAGTCCCTATGTAAGTACATCTAATGTAAATTCATGGGCAGAAGCTCAGGAGCCAGAGGCTGGTGGGGGAAGCGGAGCATCACCATGGGCTGGTGATGATCCTTCCCCGTGACAACGGGCAGGCTCTGAGAGCAGGCGTCCCTGTGTCCTGTGTAAGGGACGTGTGCCGGGTCTCCCTCATGGGGTGGTCTTCTCTCCCCTCCCCTACATGTGTACGTGTGTTTGTTTTAGGAGAGGAGCCGCATGTTCATGCTTTCTTTAGAGAGGCACCCGGGCGGCACATCCACCTGTGTGCTTCCAGGAACGTAGCCGCTCCACAGGAAGTTATCACTGACTACGGTCTCCACAACAATCCTAGTAACTCTGTCTCCATCCCGTGAAAAGTCCATTACAGCTGTGAAATAAACAACGGCCTGGCTACAAGTTCCATTCTCACAGGACGATGTCTCAGGGAGGTCCACTTGACAATGAGAAAGGGCCAAGTTGAACCCTTGTTGCCCATGACCTGTTTTAGTGAGAAAAGATAATAATAAAGATGAGAGTTTGTCTCTAAAAGGAATGTGCGTGTGGCAAAGAATTCTGGGCTTCAATGACTGTGTCAGTGCCCACACACCGGCAGACGACCCTGGGGCAGAAAAGCCTCTCTGCTCTTCACAGACGGGCACCCCCACTCTATGAAGCTGCTGGATGACGGCTCTTTAGAAAGACAAGGCAACTTGGTGATGTGAGAAAGGCCCAGCTGTCCCTTTCCCAGACCAGGGGAGATGTCCCTGCACCATCTGGCTTGGCTTTTCACAGCTCATTCCCAGAGTTCCCTTGGAATTGATCCCTCTAAAGAAAGGGCCTCCTTGGCTTGACTGCTCATGGTCATCATTAGGACACCTTCCTCAGCCTCCCTGCCAAGTATGTCAGGGAAGGAAGGTTTGGACAAATGGATAAATGAGAAATTTTTCAGAATGAAGCTTCACCTCCAATTGCTTTTTTACGGCCTGGTTCCTCAGCTTTTCTGTCTTATCCATTGTCTTAAGTATTCAACTCCTCATACGCCTGGATAAAATTCTACCGTGGGGAATGAAAATTATGCATCAAGTCCTTCTTTGTACTCAGTCTCTCTGGTGATTCTGGCAACAACAGAGCCTTTGGAAAGCGCTGGGCCTTGTCTGGGGCTATAAATCATTGATACCTGCTCTGAGATGGTATCAAAACGAGTTGGGGAGTCCATCCACTGTCCATAATCTGCTTTTAATCTTGTGTTGGTGGTGGCTTTTTTCTTTAACAAAATCCACTGGCTCAGCACATGGCTGGAGGTAGGGTAGGAATGGAGTGAAGAGAGGGGCAAGGCATTCTCCTCTCACCACGTCCACGTTGCCTACCCCTTATAGGGATGATTTTTTAGAACACTAAGGTTTGCAGAGCGCTTTATACCCACTGTCTTGATTCTTATAACCTGTGAGGTGTGTGCTCCTATTACTATGACTTTACAGATGAGGAAACAGGTTGGCACAGATTAAGCGATTTTTCCCAGGGTCCCAGCTAGGAAAATATCTGAGGCAGATTCTGAACTCAGGTCTTGCTAATGCCAAGTCCAAGTCCAACATTGTATCCATTGTACCACCTAACTGGCTCTGAGGGTAAGGTCCTCTGACTGTCCTTTGGGCCAGGACTGCCCGGTGCAGGAGAATTACGCCAAAAACTGTGACTAGGGCTTTGTACTCATTTGCTGGTGGGGTGTTTTTGTTTTGTAAAAAAGTATAATCTATTCTCTTCCTTGGGAGTCAAAACCAAAATGGGGTAGGAGCTTTCCTTTTTTTCCAGATTAGATGAGTACAATGAAATAATGGAAGCTGCTTAAGTCCAGCTTTCCCTGGAGGGCCCTTCCTCAGGCATGCAGATGTGACACAGGAGCAGCACTCTCCCCTGGCATGGAGATGCAAGGCATTGCTTATTGACAACCATCCTGGGCCAAGTCCAGAGGTAAATGTCTAAAACCTCAGCCATGCTTCCTTATGGGTAAAATCTTGTTCATTGAAAATGATTTTTTCCATGGGAAAAAAAATACACTTTGAAGCTTTAGACTCAAAGCAGAAAAAATTGATTCTGAGGTGTAATGTTGATGGGATTTAAGATCTTTCCCACCCAGGTGGAGCCCATTAAGGGAAGCTTGCTTAGGGGAGGCTGGCTTGCAGGAAGACTTTCACATCTTTTGCTCATTTTTAATTAGACACTGATTCCTGAGGGTTGTGATGCCTTCTGGCTCTCAGAAATGTACCTATACTCTGAGCTGGTATTTTGCTTTGGGGGCTGGCTTAGGAGAAGGATCTTGTGATTCCCTGGTTCAGATTCTGAGTGACCATATGTTCAGAGCTCCCTGGCTGCTCAGATGCAAAGGCTCTCTCCATCCAGGGATATATGTAAAGTGTATAGTTGACTCAGGCAGTCAGAGCCCTGTCTGTTGGTCTTTATTTCTCTGCTTGTATTTTCTCTGAAGTTCAGGGTCCTGACTTTTCCTCTGAACTAGGGAATGTTATTTTAAAAAGATTGTTGATGCCTTAAATGGCTCTCTTTCCTACAAAGCAGATCTAAGAACCTGTGCTAGCAGCCATTCTAGCAATGCCAGTGTGGTTGCCACTACATGAGGGCAGAGAGAACTTTGAACAATGCTGTGAGGGCACCCTAACCTTCCTCCATGACAAATATCTGCAATGCCAGGGGGCACAGTGAGCTATGCTCTCAGCCTGTTCACCCCGGGTTGGGGCCACAGAGTCCTTGCCTGTATACATGGGGTCGGTGTCTATCAGTCTGTAAGGATCATTATGTAAATGGGTCTTCTGAGAACGTATCTCCTACTAGCAGATGTGTAGTCCCTGGATTGAAAAGGTCACTCACTGGTGCCTTTTTACTAAGAGTTTCAAATTCACTTGGTTCAGAAAAGTAGGTATTTCTGTGACTACAGAAGCTGAGCCTGCACCAAAGGGTTGTAGAACCATTTAAACATTGCTCCAAAGAGACTCAGAGGTCACACAATGGTACCCAATAACTTGGATCAAGGATTCTTTTGGGTCTACTTAATTCTACCCCCAACAACCACCTGTCCACTTCTGGCTACTGTAAACATGTATTCCAAGAGAGCTGTTGTGGCACAGTCCCCAGTAAGAGGTCACCTTACCCTGGTCAATGGTCTTCAGGGTCAGTGAGACTTTGCATCCATGGCCAGTCTCAGGACAAAGGACAGGAACGGTGCTCTCTATCTTCAGCGGGTACTCTTGTCCATCTTCTGAGATAGTGCTCACCTCTGGCTGGAGCTGGCATGGAAAGGAAATGGGAATGCTGATGATCTCCAATGGAAGGGCACCTGCTGCAGAGCTGTGGCTTAACCAATGCCTTGTGACCGCTTACTTCTCTTAGCAGCAGTTCTCAACCTGTGGGTCACGGACCCTTTCACAGGGGTGAAAGACCATCAGAAAACACATCTTTCCCATGGTCTTAGGAACTGAGACACCGCTCATCTATCTGTCTCCAGGGGGGTCTACCCACATGCAGGTACACCCACATATGAGTGTTAAAGGGTGGAAACATTAAGAAGGTTGAGATCCACTCTAAGGCTTAGAAGATGGTAATTGTAATGGGGAGCTCTTCTGGCTGATCATTTTACCCTCGATAATATGGACAGAAAGGGAGGGGCATTGAGCGCCAGGCTCACTGGACCCATGTGATCGTGAGCTCCTTGGCTGCAGGGACTGGTTCTGCCCGTCTCTGTAACCCCCAAGCGGATAGTGCATGGCACGTAGAAGGGGCTTATTATGAAGGCTTGTGGACTTGATTTAACAAGTGGAGTACTTTGTGTAATAGAAATGATCTATTTGCTGAAAATGAACATTTGCTGATGTTCCTTAGGACGTCACAAAGCGCACTCTATGCATCATTCTATCCTTCACCGGTTCTAAGCAGATGTTGGTATGACAGTGTTCCCACTGTAAGATGAAGAAAGTGAAATTCAGAGAGACCGAGGGACTTGGTGTCACCAGCAAGCGTCAGGGCCTGGATGTGAACACAGGCTTTCACGAGGTCAAGCCCAGGGCTCCTGTCACTCCACCACGCTGCCAGTGAAACCGTGTCAGAAAACCCACCTGGAGCATCATGAGACGAGCGGTCAGCCAACTCAAAGGACAGACCCACTGGACGACAGTCCAGTGTTCCAGTGCCCCAGGTCCTGTGATCATTGGGACCCTGGCCTGGGCTGCCTCACATGGCTCCTGGCCTCTGGCGTCCCCTCCACCCAAACCCCTGAACAACATCGGCTTCTGGAGGCCCGTGCTCTGTCACTTTGCCTTGGTGTCTAGAGGGCCCATAAGTACCTGTCACATGGTGGGAAAGCTTAATAAGGGCTTATTACTTTGAACCAAATTGCCATTCTCTGTTGGCATTTATTTGAGAGCCGGGGGCAGCTAGGTGGCTGCTTACTTATTTTGAAAGTAAGTTCTGGGCCTGGAGTCAGGAAGACTTGAGTTCAAATTGAGTCTCAGACACTTTCTAGTTGTGTGCTCCGGACAAATCACTTCACCCCATTTGCCTCAGTCTCCTGAGTTATCAATTATCAGGTGTATAAACAGAGTCACGGAGCGCCAGACACGGCTGAAACGACCGAGTGACAACAAAACTGAGAGTGCTCTTCACACGTGAGCCGCTCTCACTGGGACCTCAGGTGTCTCTGTGTGTCTTCATAGCACAGGTAGGTGACCAAGCAAGGGGCACATGAGCAGGAAGCTATGGAGACAGATGTCGCCTTTTTCTTTTTAAATAAGGCAGGTGCAAAATGTTCTCCATTCTTAGTTTCCAGTTTGGACTGGAGCGATCGAAACATTATCCAAGAAATGCGTCTGGATCCATTGTCTCCACCCTGATACTGTGCTTAAGGTTAACAAAGGTCCCCACAGCAGCCCCATGAAGCCCGTGATATCTGCAATATTTCCTCCATTAACAGATGAAGGATCAGGGTTGAGCAGGGAGCTGAGGGCTCATGGTGACTCAGCTAATAAATGGCAGGGTCAGTGCCAGGATTTGAACTCGGTCTCCTGACATCAAGGGCAGGATCCTTATGAACAGTTCACAGAAGATTACAACTCTCAGCTGACTCTTTCCTTTCCCATCCTGCCATCCCCACCCACCCCTGACAGCTCCCAGATTGCTGCCCTCCACATACCTTAATGCCGGCAAAGAACTCTTTACTCTCAATGACCACACTTTGTATGGCTGGGTTCTCTCGGAAAAAGGCAGACGCACTACAGAAAATCTGCAGACAGAGTTGTTGTCTTAGCAATAAAATCTTTGAGGACATTTGCCTAAAGCATTCATTTTGAAAGTAAATTAACTCTATTTCACACTAGGGAAAGCAGAAAAGGTCACAGACCCATCTCTATCTGCTCCTTCACCCTAGGTTTGGTCCAGACTCCTTGTTCAGCATTAGAACAGCCTCCCTGGGAAAATTCCAGAATGGCCGCATCTCAGAGGGGGACAGGACCTGAGAAGGCATCATATCCAACCTGTCCCTGAATAAGACTTGCTTCTGCGGCATCCTCAGCAAATGTCTATCCAGTCTTTGTTGGAAGGTCTCCAGGGAAAGGGGACCCAACACCCCTTCCCCCAAAGCCCCCCATTTCTAGTTCAAGAAGTGACAAATCAGAGATCATTAAGACAAGAGATCAGGCAAACTGGGGGATCAATCACTCTGCTGGCAGCCATGCACACCCTGACATCAAAGGTCTGTTCACAGTTGAGAAACCAGGAACCAAGTAAGCAGATGTTAGGCATAAGGGATCAGAAGACCTTTCAGTGGGGAAGCTTGTTCATGAGGGAAGAAACTATCATTACAGAATTCCAGGTGCAGAGAAGAAGCCAGGCCCAGAGCCCAACCAGCAGAGCTATTGTAGGGGAGGCAGAGCTGCCAAGGGCTGACCTTGGCTAGAATAGAGATAATGATAAAGATGAGCTTGCTCTCTTTCCTAAACTAATGGCCACCCAATCCCCAATTCTACAAAGTCAGACCTTGAAATACCCTTGAGAACTCAGTGAACACACTGAACTAGCTCCGGGCCGTTATCACAGTCCAAACTGTTGTCCCAGACTTCTAAGACAAAACACCATTTAATAGAAATTAAAGAACAACATTTTTAAGAGGGTCACTCTCCCCAGTACAGAATGCAGAGATCTGGTGGAAGAAACTGAAGTGCTCTGAGGGTAAGAGGGGGCCCCTTTCCTCCGGCTCTGCTCCTGGAGCAGTGATTCTCCCAGGGAGCCTGTGGAAGACGAGCTGCTATGCCAAGAAGGAGAGTGGCTCTTTCATCTACCAGCCCACCAGGCTTTACAGAATAATGGCAGGATTGTCCCAGGACCATTTCTGTCTTTGGGTATACTCCATGGGACAGTCCCATTGCCCTCTGCAGGGAGATCCTGGTGGCCACCAAGGGATGGGAGGCCTCTGCTCATGGAGATCGGGGGAACTTTCTGGGGAAAGTAAGCTCCCCTCTCCTGTCTGTATTTGATCCAGCATTCACACAAAATGATTAAAGTAGCAAAATAATCTGTGTTTCAGGGCTTCATAACATGGGGTTTTCAAAAGCTTCTCTTACTGGGCAGACTTCAGGGAAATCTCAAAAAGAAAGTGTGTTTCAGGTCATGCATAAGCTTTCTCTTTAAGATCTCGTGGCTATAAAGTCCCTATAAAGGAATGAGATGATCCACAGTTCCAGGGTTCAGAGTGTTCTCTATTTAGGGGAGGGAAGTGGTCATGGACATTCTTTGATTTTTTTCCCCTAAAATCTTGATTTTTGTTATCATGAAATATCATTGCCGTCTGTTTTCTTACAATGAAGAGCCATGCTTGAATTGCTGAATATTTACCCGACTCACAGATTACTTAGAAGACAGTACTTGGGAGTCATTGTGGCCCCCAAATAAAGTCTTCCTTTGACCAAGCAGGTGATGAGGCTTTCCCAAATGAAGCACAAAAGTCACCTGTCAAAAGCTGGGCCTGTAGATGAAACCTTCCCAGTGCTGGGAGGAGCCACCACAGCTTCTCCTCCAGGAGCATGGTTTTTGACATCCCAGGATCCCACCTATGCCATGAAGTGCACCAGAGGAGGTGGTTAGCAAATCCATTAAAAAACTATGGGTCTGAAGTAAAGGTGCGAAAGTTAGAAAATACCTAAGGTATGTGAGTGAGTCTATTTGAAACCCAGGGGATAAAGACATTCACCTGGAGAGAAGCTGACCAAAACCTTTAGGCAGATTTTGTGGATAATAACCATTCCTATAATCACAGATAATTCTACCATCAGCCATTTACAACTGGAAATATCAAGAATGCCAAGGAAAATGACAGTGACCATTCCAGATACTCTCTCTGCTGGGGGAAAGGACCCATGTTTTAGATAACATGGACATCCCATTTGGAAAGCCCATTCTTCAAACCTACCCTGTCTCCAAGTCTAAGGTTCACACCATCGAGTTCTAAAAGGGAGGATTCCTCCACTGTGGTCTCCTTCTTCAGTTCCTCTTGGAGTCCTTCTGACGAAAGTCTGGACCAAGCAATGACAAACCCCAGGGAGCTGTTTGTGGGGGCCCCCTTCAGGGTGCACTGGAGAAAGATCTTGGATGCAATCAACTTGACTTCGACCTCTGGGGTCCCTGGAGGGGAAGATGGCAATGGAGCAGCAGGAGGACCTAGTAAGAAAAATATAATCAATGTTACTTAACTTCTTAAAGAAAATAAAGGCAGAGGAAGACAATGATTCTGCTTCAAGATTTAATTCATTTGTATGACTTTTTCTTGGTAAAATTACCTCCATGCAATTAGAACACAGGAATAAAAAAGAGCACCCAACATTTCAGACATGGTGGGCTCCAGGAAGCTGTTGAAAGACAGCCTGGCCCAACTCATTGATATGGGAGACAGGATCACATAAGACGTGACCTTCAGAAAATTCAAAGACTTCACCATCATTTTCTAGTCCTCAACAAGGTGGAAAATGTTCTCTTTTGATGGATTTCTTCTCAAACCCCAATGGAATAGTAATTCACCCTGGCAGCATGGTTAACTACCAACAATGCACTTTTATTGTTTCTATTCATGAGATAAGTTCAGTGACTTGAGCATTAAACCAACTTCTGGCCCCTGAAGCAATGATATTGTTCCAAAGGATGGCCCAAAGACATAAAACCTCCCCAGTTGGATAACATTACAATTCCACAGCTTACCAAGGAAACAGTCTCCTAATTAAAAACCCAATGACACACTATTTCACCAGCATGCTCTGTTACAAGAGTTGCTCTTTCGAAGAGTGATGCCAGTTTTTTAATGAAATGCCTGAAATGCTAAGAAACAGCCAGCCCGAGTCTTTTGTCTCAGGGTTGCAGGAGCATGCACTCTCATTACCTTCAGGAAATTGAAGGACGATTTTATAATTTTAAATTTAAAAGTGATTTCAAGAGCTGGCATGTTTCTAAGCATCTTACTGTTTTGTTTTATTTTGTTTTAAAGAAAAGGAGCAGGTGCCTTATTAAGTGGTAATTTTGAACATAAGGACTTGTGAGATATTAGGAAAAATTGATTTTTGTCCATGTACTCCAAAAAAAAAAACCATTGAGCTTCTAAATTTGGGACTTGAGTTGGAAGATCTGTTCTAAACCATACCCAATGATAGGCAATCTGAACCAAGCACACACCTTGGCCATCACAGACACAGCACAGGATAACTAACCTAAATCATAGAGTATCCTGAAAGTCTATCGGGAAGGGTCAAGGTAATTGATCCCGTCATGAAAAGTCAAGTCTGATCCATACCTTGACAGGCACCGCCAATGTCTGCCTCATCAGGGTCACATGGTGACGTTGGGACAGAAATGGGTGTAGGGACACATCTTCCTTTAGTCTCTTTTTATAAAGGAACTCTAAGAATATGAGACAAACAGTCCCTTAAGACTCAGTCACTTAATCAGTCAGTTGGATGTCTCCTAAACGCCAGATGCCGTCATCAGCATTAGCCCAGAGGAGAGAAACTCAGAGCTTTGTCCAGATAGATTCTACGCGCATCTTAAATGAATGAAGGGAGAGACAGCACACTAAACTTGTAGGGCATTTAGGTGCAGCCTCAGTTTACACAAGTATAGAATGATGTCATACCAAACATCCTCTGAATACGCCTTTCACCTCTAGAGCTATGGTGTCATGACCCTGATATTCCACACACATACATATATGCCTATGTATGTCCATGTAGGTGTGTATACAATACACACACATACACACACAACATTCACATGTGTGTATCTACAGGTGGACAATATGGGCATGTGCATACACACATATGATGGGAAGGCCCTGACTTGGACTGCACAGCAATGGGCTTCAGTGTGCTCCTGCTGACCATATGACCAAAGTGGGTTTACAGGATCACAGCAAGTTAGGGCTGGGAAGGGTTCGACCCCTCTGCGCTTCTGTTCCATAATCTTTTCATGGGGATAATAAAATTTTGCATCCTTGGACTTGGCAGTGACAGGGACCTTGCAGATTATCCAGCTTACCTCTCTGGTTTTACAAATAAGGAGACTGACCCACAGCAAGCTGCCATGGCCAAGGCCACAGCAAAGCTTAGGCTGTGAAGGTCATCCTGGATCATGGAGGCTCCATCCCACTGACTCTCAGCAGTGACTCTCAGTGTAATTGGGAACGGGTGACATTCTCATCTGAAACAAAGCCCCCTCCCTTAGGCCCTCTGGGCGGCTCTTCCAGATTCCAGACCTTTGGTGACATCACTGATCCTCTTCACATTTGATTAAAGGCAAGCAAGCAATCACCACATGGGAAGTGACTGCCGCAGACCAGCCACTATGCTAGGCTCCAGGGACACAAATGCAAGTTAGCTGTTTAATAGGAAGGAACCAATTGTTCTATTAAACTCAGAAATGTGAAACCAGACTAAG
>CM053597.1:4134453-4174647 GCA_028646575.1 Pseudocheirus occidentalis
AGGAAGGAAGGGAGGAAAGGAAGGGAGGGAGGGAGGAAGGAAAGGAAGGAAGGGAGGGAGGGAGGAAAATCAGTTACTGAGGCATCCTTTGAAAATGGAGAGAAATGAACACAAGTGAGGAAGTGAGCATAAGAGTTCTGAAAGTTAACAGGTTGAACTTATCTATTTAAAAAGGACAAGTGAGCTTTACATACTAAACGCTTGCATTTTCATGTGTACAATTCTCTTTTCTGTTCTCCTACGTCTATGCAAATGCCCATTCTATCTTGTATTTAAATTCAAAATTAAAAGTAACAACTAATTTTAAAAGAAAAGGAAGAAAGAAAACCAGGCTGAGCTAATCCATAGTACTGCAAAGGTATACAAGCATCCCTATGGTGTCACACCTTGAGCCTGACCACATTAAGAAAGAATGCAGGGGATACAGAAATGTGCACATTAATTCCAGAAAAAAAGGAAAATAATACAGAACTTAAATATTCTCCCTTTCTAATATGATCAAATTCTTTAAATGCATTTTAATGCAGGCTATATGACCAATTTGTCAATACAATACAATGCCAATTCAATACACCTTGGAGTTGGAGCATATTTTTTTTCCCATTTCAGAGCTTTCCACTGCACACAGTAATTGGTCTCTAAATGGAATGGAGCTCTGTAAGCATGTTTCGGTAGCAAGATGGTTTTCCATTATAAAAGCAAATTATGTGCCGTAGAAAAATTCAGGCAAAAAACCACGGTAGGTAGGGGCTGCACTGTTGGCTTGCATTGTATTCTCAGGGCTTAGCACAGGACCTGCATAGAACAAACGCTTCATAACACCCCTCCTCCCCTGCCCCCCTAGACTCTCTCCATCCACCCTGTGGAAAACTGACCAAAGAGTAAGAAGCTGCAGCAAGGAGCTGCTGCGTACCACGGACACCTCCACAGTGAGCTGCAGCCTGGGGCCGCCTGAGCACAGGGAGCCAGGTTTAGTATCAGGTCTCTAGCATTTACCCACACGCATCTCCCTGATCTGCACACGCCTGGTGGTTTGGAGCAAACAAGAACCCAAGGCTTGTGTGTCTGTGCCCACGCATCGGGTACCAAGCTGAGCACCTGGGAAGCATTTCATGGCTCTTTGTTCAGTCAATGACACAGGGCAGGATGGGGCTGGGCAAAGATCTCTGGATTTGGAGTCAGAGTGCTGGGTTCCAGTGCTGGCTATGCCCCTTGTATGTTCTTCATAATCCCTGAGATCCCAGTGACCCACAAGGACTGGATCCATTCACCACATACCACCAGTGACATTTCCCCCCCTCCATTTCTGAATGAAAGCCCCAGCAGATGGCAGCCTAGGACGCTGAGCCACCAGCTCTGAAGGCATTCTCTCACCTTCTGCACAGTACCCCATACAGCCCTGGGTGGGCTGCAGGAAGTAAAGCAGGAAGAGTCTGCAGTTCCTCACAGTCACAGGAATCCGGAACAAACAGCAGTCCTTGGCAGCCCCAAAGAACTCCCAGGAGGCACAGGCTGTCAGCTGCACGGCCTCCCCTGGCAGGGGCAGGGCCTCCCCTTCTCTCAGGGATAACCAGAGTGGGACTTGGGTACCACAGCGGTTCACCTATTCCAGGAAGGAAAAAGAGCAGAGGGCATAGCAGGAATGGAGGGGAGAAGGAAGGTCTCTGGATCGTTTTCCCAAGGGGTACATGAGCAGCAGAGTGAATGTCTGCCCCTCCCCGGAACCTGCGGGCACAATGACCAACACAGCAGCCAAGTTAGCCCAGGCACTGAACACAGAAGCTGAGGCCAAGCAGATTGCTATTCCTCTGTATGTGGGCAGGGTGGCGGGAGGACCAGCAGGCACACACTCTGCCTCACTGAGGTTCCCCGCAGCTTTGAGAGTTCTCTGTCACAAAGACTAGAAATCTCATAGTGTATCCTCTGCTTGCACATCATGGTAGGTTTAAAGGACCTTCCAGGCCCTTGGCTATCCCAAGCCAGACACACTGGGGGATTTCCTTCCACCATCAGCTGGATGCACAAAATAAGCGTCCACCTCCTGTACAGGTTTCCAGTGGAACGTACCCTGATTCTCTGAATGGAGACTGCGTAGAGAAGACTGAAGAAGGTGGAGGAGGGGTGATAATAAGTGTAATCTGATCCAGCAAAGACTGGGGTCTAAATCCCCCCCACGACCTTTATAAAAATGGCTCAGCCTCTCTGCGACTCAGTGTGCCCGCTGTGAAATATGGAGATCGGACTTGACGACCTCCGCTTCACCCGCCAACGAGGTTACCATCGAGATTCTGCAAGCTAGGCTTTTGCAAGATGCAGCCCGGTGGCACCGTGTGTGTTTGCACCATCTGTATGGACCTGCCTGTGTCCCAGGCTTTGTGTGTTCACGTTTTTAACAGCAAATTCCCTTAGTTCACTTGAACATTGTATAATGCACAAAACTCAATTCACATATATTTTATCAAAAACACACCTGCTACATAAATAAAGGGACGACATTTTTGAATTTCCAAGAAAAACTTACTCAAATACAAGCAGGTCCAAATGCATCCTAAGAAAACCGGAGGGTAAAATATCCCCAGCCTACTCACTAAGCCCCAGATGTTCCATTGGTATTTGATGGATTCTGAACTTTGGTGACTTAAATATGTAAGTAAATAAAAATGTAAGTAGCAAGTGCATCCTCCCTTCAGTGAGGCTGGTGTCTGCCTCCTTGAGCCCTGCCTTCCTTCCCCACTATCTTCACCCCCGCCATAGGCATGTCCCTGGTGTGTGTCTGCCTGCTGGAATAGATCCCCCCCAAGAGAGCTGAGACCCTTGGCTTGGAAGTTCATGGTCCCCTCACACTCCACAGGTAGCATCTCATCCCTTCCCTCCTTCCCCATCCTTGTGCCCAAGAAATCCAAAAGCCATAATGACTCTGGCCCATGAAGGAAAAGCCCAAGAGACATTGTGAGCCCTTCTGTGCAGCTGAGATGAAGGGGGACAGTACCTCTACACATGTGGTTGGCATCTCTGCAGGTCTGTCTGAGATCTGGAAGCGGTACCATCCTGGGCGGAGGGAATGGTCACAGATCAACTCCGCTGACTGCTGCCCTTCTGATGCGGCAAAGTCCACACTCCTCCGAGGGTTCTGGAGGACCTGGTGACCTCCAGGAGAGCATTCCTGAGCTAGGGACATGGATGAAGCCTTAAAACGCAGTCTGGTTTGTCCCTCTGGGTACACACTTAGAGGAAGTCCTGATTTCAGGGTAAGCTCGGGGGTCATTACAGATGCTAGGCCAGCTCCCAAAGATCTGCCCACTCCCTTCCTCAGTTCTGGGTCCATTCTCAGCATCTACCCAGAATGATGAAGGACCAGTTTCCTGGGGTCGTGCATCCACTAAAGGTCACAGCCTGGACTTCAAGCTTCTCCCTGAAACAAAGGCCCTCTATTCTACTATTGATAATGTGCCAGTGATGCTGCATGGCTCGGTACCAGAGTACCACGGTCCCTGCAAAGTGGGAACTAAGGGTTACCCAAAGGGCAATGGGGAGGTGCATGGTGGCCACGAGTCACCTGCAGCATCTCTCTGAGGAAGAACTGGGCAGGAGAAGCAGCAGAAAGGTTGTCAGGGAGAATAAAGGGGAAAGGAGGTAAGGCCGCCCCCTCGCAGGACTGTGGGATGGCCCATATCCTCCCCGGAGGCCACAGAATGCCAGGAGCTCAAGGGAAGGAATCCAGGACTGCTCTGAAGATTGAGGGCACCGACAAGGCTCGCTAAGCGGAGAGAGGTGAGCCGTGACCAGAAGAAGGACCGGCCTCAGAAGAGTCACAGACCCATCCAGGTAGTCAGTAATAACCGGCATTTATAGACTGCTCTGAGGTTTGTACTTGTTAACCAGTTCCATCCCTGGGAAGTGGATGCCATCATCCTACTCATGTAACAAGTGAGAAGACTGAGGCAAACAGGGTTCAGTGACTTAGCCAGGATCACACAGCTAGGAAATGGCTGAGGCAGGATTTGAACTCAACTCTTCCAAACTCCAGCTCAAACACTCGTTCAAAGTGTCACCCACCGTTCCCCTTAAAAGAAACTCAAAGAAGACTAATGGAAAATCATCTTTTCTCTCTACATTCACCAGTTTTATCCAATTCTAAATGTGACGCATTCTGGACAGGTCAACTTTGGTGTATGAGAAAGTAACTGGCCTCGGCTTCTATCAATATATTAAAATACAGAATCTTCCTGCGGATGACAGTGGCTACCTCGGGTCCCCTTGTGCTGCTTCAACTTCATTGGCCATAAGATTTATGACATAGATGTGTCTGACTGCATATGAGACATTTAAAAAATATTTATATAAATCAATCTTGATCAAATAATTTCCATTGTAAATGTACTAGGGACAATAATGTGTCTCAGGTACTCTGTAGAATAGGGATTCTTAACCCAGGATCCGTAAATGTGTTTTATTATCTTTATAACTGTATTTCAATATAATTGCCTGTCTTTGTAATGCTCTGTATTTTATTTTTTAAATTGAAAACATGATTCTAAGGAGAGGTTCATAGGCTTGGCGGAAATGAGATCATAACACACAAAAGGTTATGAACCCCTGGGGAGACAAAACACCCTGATGTGGTCACTGGCCACATGTCAAGTGATGAGTCCACAACTTCCCTTCAGTTATGCCCAGAAAAAACGAACAAAACAGTTCCTCTACGTCCATTAGGATTTCATTTCTTGAATACATTCAGTTGAGGAGGAGAAGGAGAAATCCATAATCCTAAATTTATAAAAACTAATGCAGGATGAGACGATGCTTGAATCGTTCAGCCATTTGCTTCTGGGGACCAAGCAAGTGTCTAGATGAGAAAGGCCCGGCCTCGCTTTTCCTGGGGTGATTGAATCACACTCAGCCAGGTCAAGAGGGGATCTATTGGCTGTGACTTTATCTGACGTCAAGACAGAAGCAGAGTCGCTGTCTCTTGTGAAATGGTGAATCCCATACTTACAAACATTAACTACATTTGAATCAAAATAGCCTCTCCCCCCCCCCCCCACCCCATGCAGATAGCACTGTGCAACTACAAGCACCATTACCAGGAAGCCGCGGTCCTTGACTTCCTGAAGATTGGATTCTTCCAAGGACAAGAAAGGAATGAAAACCCAAGAGTGAGGTGTTCACTGCAATGTCACAAGGGGGAATTAAAGGCAGCCTGTAATGGCTGCTTTAATCACTCGTCTTTCCAAGGCATAAACTCAATCCAGAGGTACTATAAAAGAGTAATCTGGAAAGTAATAAGAGCTGCTCAGTTTTACAGGCATGCACTCCTCTGGCAGGGAAGGGACTACGGGTTTTCCGAGGGTCAAATGCAAGCCTTAAAAGGCTATATAAATGATTGTTGCCTACACCCACCATGCCTCTAGTCTGGTGTCCTTGTTTGTACAGGTTTGTACAAGTCTCATGCTAAGCACAAGCATGAGCAGCCAGGGTGTGCTGGTAACGTTTAACAACCAGGTTGGGGGTGGGAGAGGTGTGGTGGATGCGTACACACTTGTTTTCTCTGCAATTTTAACACTTTCTTGAGTCTAGATAGACAACAAAATAATAGCCTGATTTGTAGCGAACGTTGATTTCTGGGGTGTACGCGCTCTCCATGAAAGTTTAACAAACAGCTGCCTCTAACACATCTAGTATGAAGCCAATGGGAAAGCCTGGGAACGTCCCACTGGGGCTGATGGAGACACCCGCGGGTGGTGGAGGAAGAGAGAAGTGGGACTAACCTGGCGGGGTGTTGAACGCACTTGTGCTCCAGGCGAACACTCACAAGGAACCCAGCTAAGCCTCGACCCCCGACCCCGACCCCATCCCACAACCGGTGGGTGGGATCTCAGGGCAGGTAGAGCAGACACCCCGGCAGGAACCCATCCTCTCCCCTCCCCTCCTCAGCCCACCCCCAGAACGCCCAGACCCAGAGCTGTCTCCTACCTTGACCATTCACCTCTGCTCCCGCCACTGCCCCAGGGTCCACCAGCCACCAGCAGGCGACAGTCACCCAGAGCACCGGGGAGCCTCCAGCTGGGGTCCCCAGACCCATCGCAGCCACCCGGAAGCCTGAAGTTCTAGGGGAACCGGGCTTGGGGAGGAGAGAAGGTGTCCAGCGCGCTTCCCTGCCCGCCTCTTGGCCCCGGGGCACTACTCTCCAGCCCTCCCACCAGACCCGCAGTCCTGCACAGCTCAGGCGCAGCGCCGGCTTTGCAGCGGCCTCAGGGTGGAACTAGGGGTATCAAGATGCTTTGGTCCCAGCTCTGGCCCCTCTCCTTTCTCCTCCCATCACTTCCTCCTCCTCCTCTGCTCCTAGGGAGGTTACCCACTCCCCTATTATTTTCTCTCCTCCCCCTTTTCTGCCCCACCCCATCAGCTTGTTGTCCCCAGGCTCCGAGTGTAGGGCATATGAGTTACCAGGGGTGAGGGGGGCGGATCCAGGCCTGACCTGCCTCCATACACACAACAGGCTAGCCCCTAACAGGGAGGTTTGGGCCCCACCCGGGGTCCTGGGGCTGGGAGGTGTGAACAGTGCAGGGAGATGGGGAAAGGACAGCTTCCTCCCATTGGTGCAGGCCTCCTGCTGGAGACAGCCCTTCTGGGCCCACCAGGGGTGCTGTAGGACTGGTGGAGAGCTAAGAGCATTGGCCCCTTTTGGAGTAAGGAATCATTGAGACTAAAAATTCTAAGCCTTAGCATTCCTATAGCAGTTGCTCTGTGCGGGACCTTCACTTCACCCATCTAGTCACGGCCCTGGAAGGCGGGGCCGCTGCCATCTGCAGGTCCATTCAGGAGAGGCCTGGGCTCCAAGCTCGCTCTGGACACTTCCTCTTGTGGGAGCCCGAAGGGAGGCCCTCACCTTCATCATCTGTACAAATAAAGGGGCTGGGAGAACACAGGAACTCATAAACTGTTGCGCATTGTCCTTTCCTGGGTATTTTTCTGTCTTCCTGAACAGACGGGTCTGCAGGTCCCAGGCCAGTCGGTCAGAGTGAGGAGACACAGACCATCCTCACGTAGGCTTACCTGTTTGAACTCAAGTCAGATTGATGAACTGTTCTTAATAATAGTGATGTACTCCAAAGAGCCTTTGCGCCAAACATAGGAATGGGCACAAAGAGAAAAATTCCACGCATGTTGAGGACAAAGAAGTGTCTGGTCCAAGGGGAGGCCTGGCCTCAGGCCAGGGGGATGGGTCTCTGACTGAGGAGCCCCAGAAGCATGGGCAAGGCGGAGGAGCACGAAGCGATTTTGGCTTGGATAACGGTGAAACATCCCATTGGGGAGACATCATGTGAGGAAGGAAGACCTGCCCTGCTCCTCTCCAGCATTTACCCTGAAAACCCCAGCAGCTTCAGGGGGAGTCAAACCCAGGTGAGTCACTGTACCAGGAGACAATACCCTACAGCCTCACATAGTGGGGTCCAGTTGATTAGTCAGAGCTCCTGTCCTGCTGTGGAGCCAGAATGTGCAGCTCCCACCAAACCGCTAGTGCTGCCCTCCGAGACCCCCAGCACCCACATGATCCCACTTCCATGGTCAGTTCTCCCCTGGGTCCTCTCCTCTCAACAACTCTGTTCCTTTCCAGTCTCCTTCCAGCCCCTCCCAGCATCTCATTTTACGTGTGAGAAGACCAAGGCCCAGAAGGTTCAGCTTGCTGGAGTCAGCCCCAGAGGGGACACCTGTGCACTTTGATTATTCTGAGAGTTAAGTGTTCAAGGTCACAAGGGCAATAGCATCAGAAGGAGGTGGGGGTGTTGAAAGGGCAGCGATAAGGCAAGGCTTCTTGGTGCTTTCTGGGGAGAACGTCCAGAATCACAGAAACCACTATTTTCACACTGGAAGGGCCCTCAATAACCAGTTAGTTCGATGTGTCCCCCAGAGGCCCCCTCTATGACAGCCTTGGTCACTTTGGGGCATCTTTCAGGGCTGGAAGTTTTCATCTTGGTTTGGGCCCAAATCAGCCTCTTTGGTGAGCCCAACAGAACCAGACCAGCCCTTCTTCTGGGGGACAGGCTTGCAAAGTCAAACGCTGCCATCATGCCCTCCTCTTCCCCCCAAATCTCCTCTTCTCCCCAGCTCTTGGTCTTCTGGGCCCTCCCCATCCTGGTTTTCTCTTCTGGACCAACCTTATCTTTCCAGCCTCCTTGAAAGGTGGCCACCCTCTGTATGTCCTCAGTCTACCACAGTGGGTTTCAACCTGTGGGTCGCGACCCCTCTGGGGATGGAACAACCCTTCACAGGGGTTATCTAAGACCATTGGAAAGCACATATTTCTGATGGTATTAGGACCACCTAAATAGACACCTCTCCTCTATCCATCTCCACGCGGGTCTGCCCACATACGAGTATTAAAGGGTCGAGGCATTAGGAAGGTTGAGAACCACTGGTCTAGCACATTCTAGTCTTTGTGAGATGGGAGACAGCAGGGAGGGGAGGCAAGGCCTGGGGGATGTCTACTCCAGGAGGGGATCTAACTAGACCAAGGCAGCTGGTGGCACAGTCCACAAAACCCTGAGCCCGGAGTCAGGAAGATTTGAATCCACATCCAGACTAGCTGTGTCACCTTGGGCCAGTCACTTCACCTCGGCCTGCCTCAGCGTCCTCAGCTCTAAAATGGGGATAAAAACTGCCCACCTCTCAAAGTTGTGATGATAAAATAAGCTAATATTCGTGAAGAATAATGACTTTGCCATTACAAGTGCTCTGTGTTACTATACACTGTGCAAACCTTAAAGCGCTTTTAATAGCGACAAGCCCAGGCTCTTACTGTCACTCACAGTCTGCCCCACTCCAACAACTCTGGGGTGGGCGCGTCTGGATTCAGGAGGAAAGCCCCCAGTTTGCTCTCAAAGTGGGGCGTGGCTTAGCTGAGCCTCTTCCACTAGCCTCTCTTCACCAAATACCTTTTATACAAGAGCCAGTCATTGCTGGGATAACAGTAACAATTGTGAAAGAAAACATCAGAGCAGGAGCAAGCAAAGCAGAGACCCTTGGTGAGCCCCCTTCACCCTGGAGGATGTAAACCAGTCCCCAGACTCACTTACTGCCCTGGACGGGGTCTCTGCCACCAGTCATCCTTCTGCCACAATGGGAGTGGGGGGCGATGTCCCACAGGCTGATGACAAAGAGGTTCATTCCCTCAGTGCACCTCCACTAAAGTCTCCTATCGCCTGGCTCCGAGCCTAACGGTAGAAGATGTTGAATGCTAAATAGGATGAAGGTCCTGCCCTCCAGGAGCTCCCCCATCCAGCGCGGCAGGTGACAGATATCCATAAACACTCAGAATACAAAATAGGGCCCAAGGACCTTAAGAAAGATGTTCATGAAGAAGAGAACAGAGAGACTTTAGCGGGTGGGGGCTCGGAGTAGGTTTCTGGACCAAGAAGCCCTAGGGCTGACCCTCGTAGGGGAGGTGAAGAGGCTTCCCTGACAGAAGGCTACAGTGAGCTCCAGGGGCTTAGGTGGGGAAAGGCACAGTGAGGCCGGCACAGAGGACCTGAGGTGGGGGTGAGGCTGAGACAGGGCTGGAAAGGTGGGTCTGGGTCAGGTGGGGGTGGGGGCCTTGAATGCCAGAAAGGGGCTCAGTGGTGGCGTAGAAGAGAAGCAGCAGGAGCAGACTGGAGGGTCCTGAGGTCAGTGGCCTGAGATAACCATCCTATGGGGGAGGTGCTAGTAGTATCCCCATTTTACAAATGAGGAGACTGAGGCCCAGAGCAGTTGTATACTGTGCTAATTAGACATGTGCTCAGAAACACATGGATAAGATGTCAATGGGGTATGATCTGAACTCGGGTCTTGTGACTCTGAGGCCAGCCTTGTATCCACTGTGCCATTAATCCAGGGAAGTGCGGACAAGACCCATCTTATGTGTTGCAGAGAGGATTCTCATTAGGGGTTCCCTTCTCCCTCAGAGGGTCTGTGAGTCTTTGGAGTGCCGAGTAATACCAAGAAGTGGAAAGAGAATTGGAGCCACTGTCTGCCTGCAAATTCCCTTTCTGTGGACTTCAGTGCTTTGGGTTAAAGGCATGGGTTCCTAGTTTGGTTTACTTTAGATTTTTCCATAAACTGAACCTGATCCTCTGTGCCCTCTGGTTGCCAGTGTAGATGCTGCGTGGGAGGGTTGGGGGGGACAGGAAGCAGCTGCTGCAGGAATTTCTCAGCCAAACATCTCTCACAATGAAAGCACTGACTTTGCTCCAGTCTCCACTTCCATCCCAATCCACCCTGTTTCATGGCGACAGAAATTGGAAGTCAGGCCTTTTGAAAAGCTGAAATGTCTCTTCCTGCACTAAATTAAACACACGTATTCAAAAGGTTCCAAAGCCGTTTTCATCCTTAAACACTGTTTATAACTGCAGTTTACTTTACCAAGTGCCTTGTTAATTGAAGTGTTTGCCTGAGACAAGATTTCTATCATTTCCCTCATGACATGTTTCAAGGTCTTTCATCCTGCAAATTCCTATTTGTTTTTCCCCCTCACAATTCTTGATTGCATTGGAGCGTTTGATCTTGTGTGACAGCTTAAGCAGAGGTGTGGGGGTGGGGGTTAGGAAGCTGGAAGGCTCTTGTTGCCCCTGTTTCTGTCTTTTATCATCCTGCCCAAGTCCCAAGCCTCAGAGCCATCACAAGGGTATCAGGATTAGTGCATTTGCCTAAATTTAGAAATTGTGTAAGGGCATCACTGAGAAGCAGCCCAGAGTTTGCAGCGAAAAGACAATCTGAGCAATGTCAGTGAATGCTGGTGTTTTTTTTCTTGCCTGAGTAATTTGAAACAGCCCATGAATGTTTAAAAGGAAATTTCCTTTTTGTTTGTGAGGCCAGGCTGCCCAGGGCAAATCTACTTCACCGTGAGAATCCCAGAATTGCAGCATTGGCAATATCTAGGCCACCTAATAAGTAAATCCCAAATCCCAATTGTGAATACCCCAACTACGACCGTCTACCCCTCTGGAAAACCTCTGGGAATGGGAACCTCACCACTCTATCCCAAAGTTAATTTTGAGACAGCTCCAAATTACTTGACACAAATCCTAATTCTGCTTCCCTATTGGGCGTGGGTCTATTGTCTGGGTCCCATCATAGTAGCTTAAGCAGTCTAGCCTCTTCCTGGTATAACTGTTTAAAGGTAACTCGCATGGGCTTCCTGAGATTTCTCTTTTCTAAGCTAAACATCCTTCATTTCTTCCTAGCGGTTTCAACTCTTTCCACCAACATCAACCTTTGTATTGCATTAGAAATAAGAGGATTTCAGATAAAGGAACAGAAAACAGTTAGAGGTCATTTTTGATTGCTGTCCATCTCAAAGGGGACCAAAATGGCATCACTATGTTGGGGTCAAGGTTCAGTGTGTCTGACTGTGGCTGATCAGCCCAATAGGAGCTCAGAAGGGTGGGCACAAATAGGCCACATGGACATGTGGGGTGGCCTCTCTAAATCTGCTCATCTCATGTTTATTTATAGCTGCTGCAGTTGTGCTTCACTCAGGATTTTTGTTTGATGTGGGCACCCGTGGGGGCGGCTCTGTGCCATGTCTCCCATGCCTCACAATCAGTTCCAAAGCTCTTCAGAGAGACTTTGAGAGTGTCTTCGTATCTCTTCTGGCCTCCATGTGAGAGTTTGCCTTGTGTGAGTTCTCTGTAAGACCATCTTTGAAGTAAATGTGTTTGACATTTGCACAACGTGGCCAGCCCATCAGGGTTGTGCTCTCTGCAGTAGAGCTGGGATGCTTGGCAGTTTAGCTTGAGTAAGGACTTTAGTGTCTGATCCCCTGTCGTGCCGGGTGATCTTTAGAATCTTCCTAAGACAATTCAGATGGAAGCGATTCCATTTCCTGGCATGGCTCTGGTAGACTGCCCAGGTTTCACAGGCGGACAGCAGTGAGGTCAGCACCACGGCTCTGTAGACCTTTGGTCCAGTAGTCAGGCTAATACCTCTTCTCTCCCACACTTTTCTTCAGAGCCTCCCAAATACCGAGCTGATCTTGGCCCCATCTATGTGGACATCCCTGGAAAATATATTGCCGAGGAAAGTGAATTTATCCACAGCATTCCAAACTTTTCCATTTGCTGTCTAATCATAGGAAAACAGAACCCAAGCTAGAAGGGGCATCAGAGGCCCCTCATTTTACAGAAGAGGAAACAGGGCTAGGGAAGCAATGCACATAAGCTTGGACAGACTGGGAGACAGTGAAGGAGAGAAGGGCCTGATGTTCTATGGGCCATAGGGTCACAAAGAGTCAGGCATAACTGAATGACTGGGGAACAACATGGCCCTGTGAGTCTCGTTCCATTCATCCTGCCTATGAGCGCTTTTGTATATTTTTTTCAGTTTTTCTGCCCTATTTCCCATTTTCTGAAAATGTGATAAGATGTTAGATAGGCCTTCAACCAAGTCATTGATGAGAATGCTGAAGAGAACATGGCCAAGAATAAAGCCCTATTCTAAAGGAACTGGGCACAAGATCTGTGGTGACTTAGACTGAAAAAGTTAGCGACATTGGTGATGATCCAGGTATCCCCCAGGATGGAGTGGAGAATCGAATGCCCTGCCTCATATTTTCCTCCCTAGGCATGTGATTGGTGAGCCTGGGACCTGGGGAGGAAGCTAAAACCATTGGGGCCCTGGGGCATCAGGGAGAGGCTGGACTTTTCTTTCATTTTAAACTGTTGGAATAGGTTTGGGAGGCTCTTACGCTGGAACTTCCTTCCCTGGGGATGCCTGAGGCAGGAAGAGCATTTGGTCGTGGGTCATGCAGCTGATTGCATAAGAAATGGAAACAATGGTGAGAGCCAGATTTCAGGATGGAGACTCAACATCCCATTCTAGGAGCCTGGGACCACAGTCCAGCCCAGTGCTGGAGGCTTAGCCATTTATTCTAATGAATGAAACTCACCTACAGGCTTGATGGAGCAGGGAAGGGAATCAGCAGGCATCTGCTAAGTGCTTTATGGGTATCATCTCCCTGGGTTTTGACCTTGATATTGCCTGGAAGCAGTAGCATAGGAGAAGAATCCCTGACTCCTCTGGCTGTACTTAGAACCCTGAGGGAGAGACAGAGTCTTACCCCGGGGGACCTGATTCATCTGAATGAGTCAGAGATGAGATAAAGATCCCCAGGGTCTATAATAGACTGCACGGGACCTTGGGAATGTCTTTGGCTTTTTCTTGACCCTCAGCACAGCAGCACCCAGAGCTGGAAATGACAGGTCTCTGTCTGTCTCTGTCTCTGTCTCTCCCTCTTTCTCCTCACGTTCCCTTTTGATGATCCATCTCATGACTTAAAGAACAAACAAGCCAGAACCCAACAGTTACATTGTATCTGTTCCTCTCTCCGCACTAAATGGTCCATGTGATTCTAGAAACCGCCACAGGTGGCAACAGAGGACACCTCATTCCAGTGGCCCTGGAATAAAGAAGCTCGGGGTTCAGTCTCTGCCTCTGACAGGGGGACTGTGGGCAGGTCACTGGATTTCTTCCCTCTGTACAATGGGGTGCCCCCAGCAGCCGTCCCTCTCTCCCAGGGAATCTCAGGAGAGAGCGAGAGAAAGATGGCGGACGTGTATATGCTCTGGAAAGGTCAGTTAGCTTTAAGTGAGGCTTTCTCACACAAGTGGACAGGCAGTATTTTAAAGAGATGACAGAATGTTAATGAAAGGAAATGCTACAAGGAAATGAGAAATAAATTACCTGAGAAAATGACCTGCCATGTTCATTGAGGATCAGGCTGGGGCAGAGGGAATGGGTGTGTGCCTCTGCCAATGCAGGCTGGCATTTTCTCTGCCCCTTGCAGTCTTAGGAGGATTGCCCACAGCACTGAGGTGTTAAGTAGCCTGCCTGGGTCACAGAACAAGGGGCATTTGTACCAAGATCTCTCCAGCTTTGAGTCAAGTCATCTGTCCACTGTGCTACATTGCCGCTTAGGCCATTCATTTCCCATATGTAATCATGGAAGATCAGATCTGATGATGCAAGGCCATGGCTTTTGGTTGTAAGAGAGTGCCCTGATCCCCTTGGATGACCCAGGAAGCCCATGTCAAGAATAGGAACTGAAGGTAGGAGGGGATGAGCCCGTATCATTCCCTCCATTCCACACCACTCTGCCCATAGCAATGCCAGGAAGGTTGTAGGCATGTCATCGGCCAGCTCCCCATGGAATCCACTGGGAGAAACTGGCCATCTGCCAAGATCCCCCAGCCCCAGCCTATCCTGAGTGTGGCGCCACAAATGATTGCCTGTGTCGGGAAGCATGTGGCTTCTTGTAGACCAGAGGAGGCCAATTTCTACCTCTGCTGGTAATGAGAGACTTGGGCTCCCCAGGAGTCTTTAAATGACCCCTCTCTCTTCCTTCTCTACACCTCAAACAAACAAATGCTGGCTTAGCTGCAGGGCCTCGTCTTCCCTCTGGCCCTTCCTGGGTCCCCAAGCAGCCCTACCCCCACCCCCCATCCCCCACAGACACACTCTGCTCTCGGAGGAGCAGCAAAGGAAGGGCTGTAATGAGAGGATTTGCCTGGGGGATGGCGGAAGGGTGGGCAAAGTCAATTTAGGGATTAAGGAGAGTGTGGGGATTGGGGGAGGGGATCAGAAGCAGGTCTACTCCATACTCAGTCCTCCATACCTAGGGCATGTTACCCAGAAGGGAAGGATGGGGTACTTCTGGGAGGAGTGTATTCAAGGAAACGTCTTTCTAATGTTCTTCGTTTCACCCCCCTCTGAACTCAGAGTTGAAATGGCTAACCCAACGGGGTAGGGGTGGATTGGTGATAAGCATCGAAGCAGCACCTGCCTTACTGCTCCTATCTCCTAATTTTCATGATCTCCATAATGTCCTCCCTCCACACCTTTGCACAGTTCTCTCCCTCATGCCTGGAGTGCCTTCCCTACTCACTTCTGCTTCTTGGGACACTTTACTTCCTTAAAGCCTTCCTGAAGCCTCTGGCTGTCAGGGCTCCTTCTCTCCTAAAAGTCGCTTATATTTAAGTGGTTAATGTATTCTTTAAACTAGGAGGGAGGGATGGAAGCCTGGGGCTGCAGGAGAGCAGAGTGTGCTGGCTTGTCAGGTGACAGGCTCCCCATGCCTAGGTAGAGGAGGCTGGGCAGGAGTGGGAAGGGGTTCTCCTCTTCAACTCCACTTTGGTCTGAATGATCTTGAGGTTCCTTTGAGTTTCTTATCTGCAGATGGTGGCAAATCCCTAAAGTCCTGGGCAAAGCGTCCTCTCTGAGATTTGGCAGAAGACATTCCCTGACAGGAGAAGTCCATTCTCTAGCTTCAACCATGAACTTTTCTATACATAGTAATGGTTTTGGTCATAGTAATGGGCGTTTGGTCACCAAAGAACGGCCAGTAAAGTTCACATGGTGGACTGACCTTCAGATGAACAAGTCCCAGCTTCTCCAGTGGGGTCCTTGAGCAAGTCTCTGTCCTAATTCTGTGATCAGGAAAATGAGCATGCCCTTCTTCCCATACTAATGTCCTCCTCCCTGCTGCCCCCAGCCTGGCCAGTGGCTCCCAAAGCCCTGCCATTCACTTCCCACTGACCATGGGGAGGCACGTGGGGAAAGAGCTCTGATTCCCGTTTCATAGTTGTGCCAGACTTCCCAAGGTCGCCCACCTGGGGAAAGGAACTCGGGGAAGGGTTTCAGGGCTGCAGACTCTGGCCCAGTGTTCAACCAGTACTGCTGCTGTCCATCTATCGATGAGTACTGTGCTGGGCATGAGGGCAGGACTAACAGGACAGAACTTAAGATCATGAAGGACAGTGGTCACGGAATTCTGCCATGACTGTGGAAGTCTGACAACCCAAACAGCATCTGTTCCTCCTTGGATCTTTAGGAGAAAGGCTTCCATATCATCTCAGTTGTGACCCTTCCTTGAGTTCTACAGTTCTGACCCTTGGCTGAGGCTCAAGCCCAGCAGACTTTCTCCCAGAAGTTCATGGCTCACAGTCATCTGCAGATCCCCAGGTGGGCTAGACACCCCATGGAGGATGCCTTTCCTCTGCCTACCCTGCTCTCTCGCCCTGTCCCTTCCCTCTCCCTCCGGCACTAATGCCACTGCCCAGGTGGTATTGAGGGAAGGGTGAGCTATCAAAGGGGAGAGCAGACTAGCTCTGAAGTCTGGGATGGGGTGTCAGACCGTGCCTCTTCCTGCCTCCTCTCAAATGAGCTTGTCTCAAAGGACACTTCAGGCCCCATCCAGTTTTAAGTCTGCTCACTGTGTGCTCTGACACTGACTTCTTGTGTGGCCTGTAGGTGGTCACTTGGTGGCCCTGAGTCTCTGTTTCCTGTTTTGTAAAAATGGAGATAATGATACCTCCAACTTCATAAGGTTTATTTTTAATCGCAGAAAGTGCTTTGCAAACCTGGCAGGGCCATGGAGATGGTGACGCGCCTCGTGAAGCTGCAGGTCTGCAGGGCCACGGCAGGCCAGGAGAGCTCCATCCACTGGAGGTGGGAGCAAGTCCATGCACCTCTCCAAGGAAGGCAGAGACAAGCTCATTCACCTCTAACTGAGTAGACCAACAGCAGTGCCTAGACCCGGGGACCCACTGCTGCTCCACTGAGTGTGGCCCAGGCTGTCATTGGTGAGCCTGCCCACTTTGTACTGGGCCCATGGAAGGAAAGAAGCTAGGCTGTAGAGTGGATAGTGCTCAGGACCTAGAGGGTAGAAGATCCGAGTTCAAATCCCACCTCAGACATGTACCATCTGTGCAACTGTGAGCAATACACTTAGCCCTTCAGCCTCAGTTTCCTCATATATAAATGGGAATAATAGTCTCTGCCTCACAGCGTTGCCATGAGGATTAAATCACATATTTTATAAATATATAATCTATACACACATACAATATTATATAATAAATACATCATATGTAAGTACGCATGACCCTTGGCAAATCTTAAAAGTGTTACATGGATGTTGGCCATTATTACCATTTGTACCCAAGTAGCACTCACAGAGAGCCCTGTGAGAAAGCCTTGGAATATCCACATGATTCTGGCTAGCACCCTGTCACCCCTCCTGCTGTCTGGAGCCCAAATCTTGACAACCATTTTCCTAGATGCCCATGTCAAGGCATATTATCTTTCCAAGTTTACATACAGAATTTGAATGTTCATAATTTGATTAAATCATGGAAAAACAGTATTAGGCATGCATGAACTCCAGCCCCCATAGAAATCAAAAGAAGGCTCAAAAAAATTAGGACAACAGCAATGGTGAAGGCAGAGAAGCCCCATGGTGAAACCTCAGTAAAGAGATCAAGAAAAACAGGGTAATTTCAAAAGTGAAAACAGCAGTTATTCATGGTCACTGGGAAGAAAAGCCTTCCATCTCCCAGGTCATCAAAGAGATGTAAGTGAAAACAACTTTAAGGTATGATTTTGTACCCACCAGAGGGACAAAAAAAATGAAAAGCCATGAAGCTGAATGCTGGTGAGGCTGCGATGCCACAGGTCCACTCTCCCACTGTTGGTGGAATCACAGACTTCTAGAATCTTCTGGGAGAACAATATGGTGGTCCACAGCAAGACCTACCAAAATAACCATGCCCTTTGCCTATCCCTTTCATTGGTTGGAATATGTATTGGAATAATTTTTAGGAATACAGAAGAAGCATCTGTACAGACATTTTCATAAGCTCAGTCATCTTTCCCTGTCTCTACTTCCCTGCTCCACTCCCAGAGAAAACAGCACTTCAGTTTTCAGAACCTAAATTGCAAAATCATGGAAATCAGGGTGAGGGTGCCCCTGATTAATTGTGAGATATTGATGGGATGGAACGCTGTAATGCAATTAAGGCCAACAGGCATGATGTAGATAAGGAAATCTAGAAAGAACTCGATGAAATAATTCGATGTTAAATACAAAAAACAACAGCATTAATAATTAGGTGGGCCATTCTCCTAGACTCTGAGTCTGGGGTGGGGGGTGGGGGGGCTGATCTAAATGAGTAGAAGGAGCTTTCTTATTGGGAGTTCCCATATCAATGAAATCGCACTTCCAGTGCCCTCCCTCCCTACCACCTCAAACCATTCTTCTCTCTTGTTTAAGCATCACAAAGTGCTCATCACAGTCGTGGAAGATAAGTAGTTTCAGTGTAATCCTCACTTAAAGAAAAGGAGACAGACTCAGGAGGCCACATGTGGCCCTTTAGGTCCTCAAGAGCAGCCCTTTGATTCGATTCAAACTTCACAGAACAAATCCCATTAATGAAAGTCTTTGTTCTGTGAAGGTTGGGTTCAAAGGACTGCACTTGAGGACCTTGAGGCTGCAGGTTCCTCCCCCTGTAACTTGTCCAGGACCACACTGTTATTGAGTGTCAGAGGTGGAATTCTACCCCAGGTCTCCTGGCTTTATATCTAGCTATTCCTTTAATTAAATTATATTCCAGGAAAAGATGACTATATATAATTTGACTATAAAAGATGACTATATATAAATTCAGCCTGCCTAGGAGTTTTCATCATATTTATCCACATCTTAAAGACAAACCAAAAATTAATGATCAGTCCCCCTGTCCCTAAGTCATTATTAATATCAGGCCATTGTGAATAATGGTGGATAATGCCTCTTCCTCACACTTTCCTTGGCTTTATGCAGATTTAGGGGGACTCTGCTGGGACCACAGGCATCAAGCATGGAAATCTGGAGGGTTCTGAGGGTCCCTCTCCCTTACCTATTTACATGGTGGAAGTCTTCCATTTTCCGGTGTCTCAGGCCTTCAGGGCAGAAGGAGGCCCATTGAGGACCACAGACAGCTCCCACGTTAATGCTGGCTATTAGCTACGTACACTGAGGTTACAGGTCAGATCATGAGTGGGGTGAATGGGGCTGGGCTGTGGGGAAGTTAACCAACACTGCTAAAAAGGACTCTGGAATACATTCAGAAGTTAAAATCGCCACATTTAAATACATTTCAAATGAACGTTGATGTACTTAACCCTCTCTGAGCTTCAGTGGACTCATCTTTAGAATGGGAATCACACCTGTCCTTCCAAACTCACAAAATTGTAAAGATGAAGGTGCTTTAGAAGGGGGAGTTACCCACAAAGATTGGAAAAACAATTTGGGGAAATAGTACCTCCCTCTGCAGAAAAACAAAATAGCTACATACAAATAGTGAGGTAACATTTCCCACAAATATTTTTCCAACCTTTACTGATAACTCCCAACACCCTGCCTTGATGTGGAGATTGCCCAGGGGGTGCCATGAGACAGACTGAGGATCCCTCAGTCCTCCCTGGAGCTATGTCTACAGGACTTAGAAGAGCCATTTTCCCAATTTGCCAAACATGATATCTTATAATATCTCATGATATCTTATGCAGAAATTGATTGGAGGCAGGAAGAGGAGAGGAAGGAATTCCATGGAAACAAAGTGCCTCAGACACATTTGAAGGAATCATCCGGTAAAGATTCCTGTGATCTTTGGAGCCCTGCCTAGAAGAGAATCTGGCCAGCATGGAAGAAACAATAGAGTGATGGGCTGGGAGTCCTGAGACACAGATTTCTAGCTGGAAAGGACTGAGAGGCTACCTACTCTAACTGACTCATTTAACATGGGAGGAAACAGGCCCACTGGGGCAAAGTGACCATTCTGAGTTGGTACCAGATAGTCTAGGCTGCTTATCAATAACTGGAGCTGTTACAAATAGCCTCTGTTCTCTAAGGGCTTCCACCTCTGGAGTATGACTTGGGGAAGGGACTACTTTTATCCTTCTCTGGACAGAGACTCCCCACCCCAGGGCAGGACAAACTGACCTTCCAGAGAGTGCCAACTTACAATGCCCCTTTCATCAACAGGCAACAAGCTAGGAACATTTATGACCTTCTTACTTTGTGTCAGGGACTGTGCTAAGTGTGGGGGATATAAATATCACCAAAAAGAAAGACAGTTTCTGTCCTAGCGGAGCATAAGGTGTAATACAGGGAAGAAACCACAAAAAGGGAACTAAAAAGAGGAGAGGCATGATGGCACTCAGCACGGGGGCATGGGTCTGAAGTCCAGAAGCAGAGCCATAAAGGGTTTGGAAATGAACCGGCCAACACAGGACTCAGCCTCCAAGAGGAATTTACCAGTGGAAGAAAGGAGTCCTCAAAGTAAAAGGATATTCCAGTTAAGAGGGCTGCAAGGGGAGTTTTATGTTCTATGTTAAAAAGCTCCAGGAGTTGGAAGAATTTCCAACATGAAACAGAGGCTGTGGCATGGTTTTGGAAATCTAGAAAATCAGGATCAGAGCCAGGAGGACAACTATAAATGATGAAGGAAAAGCTAAAGCCAAAGATTTGGGTTTGGGACATGGGAGAGGGGATGAGGAGTGGGGCTGCTGATCTTCTGAGTCTGAGTTCCATAGGAATAGCCAAGACCAGATGGGCATGGGTTTAAGAATAAGCTCATATCAAGAGATATGGATTTAGGAGTCACTTACCCAGAAGTATTGGTTGAAGTGGTGAGAAGGAATAGTTCAGCCAAAGACCAAGTATAAAGAAAGAAGGGGTGGATGGAGCCAAAATGGTAGAGTAGAGAAAATGCTCAGCTGAAGTCTCACATTTCCCTCCAAACACCTTTAAAAAAAATGCCCTGAGGGTGTGGCTAGGTGGTGCAGTGAATAGAGCACAGACCCTGGAGTCAGGAGGACCTAAGTTCAAATATGGCCTCAGACACTTAACACAGAAACTAGTCATGTGACCTTGGGCAACTCAACCCCAATTGCCTTACCTTCCCCCTCCAAAAAAAAAGCAAAAAAAAAAGGTATTCAGCTACACTTTGGGGGTGGCTAGGTGGTGCGGTGAATAGAGTACCAGCCCTGGAATCAGGAGGACCTGAGTTCAAATTTGACCTCAGACACTTAACACAAAAACTAGTCATGTGACCTTGGGCAAGTCACAACTCCAATTTCCCTCCAAAAAGCAAAATAATAATAATAATGCCTTGAATCAAATTCTAGAATGGCATCCTGAAAATCAAAGGAGAGATTAATCAAATTGAAAGTTAAAAAAAAACCCACCTAAACATGGAACCAACAAATATATAGCTAGGTGCTGGTTTTACTTTAAAAAGAAAACCTACATAAGCCATTGGTTAATTCAATAAAAAGAAAGGAGAAAACCAAATGAACAGTATCAAAAATGAAGAGTAAATTCACCACCAATGAAGATAAAATTAAAGCAAGTATTAGGAGTTATTTTGCCCAGTTATATGCCAATAAAACTGACAATCTAAGGAACATGGGTGAATATTTTCAAAAATGTGAACTTCCTAGATTAGGAGTATTCTATTTAAGAATACTTAAATAGTCCTATCTTACAAAAAGAAATTGAACAAGCCAGTAATGAGCTAAGACAAAAAAATCTATTTGATTTTGAAAATCCTTTTATAGCTCTTCCATGGCTAGAATTACATTTTCCTGACGTGTCCTTTCATAAATACTCTCTAGTGACACACGTCCCTCACCTGGTAATATGGAAAATTGTGTAAGAACATAGCCCATGTATGCATGAATGGGAGATCTTTTCTTTTTTACTTTATTTGCCATCATATTCAGTTATATATCTTTCTTTGAACTAATGTGTTCTTTGATTAGAAGAAAAACTGAACATAGCTCTGCGGGTTTCATGTTCTGTTTTAAGTAGTTGTGTGCCTCAAATCTGGTGTAGCATTTTGGGGGCCATATTTTGGGGTGTGAAGTCCAGGTACGATCTCATTACTTATCTCCCTATCTCTTTTATTTCTCTCTTTCATTTTCTAGTGCAGAATACTAGGGGAAAGTCCTAGGATTCGTTTTTTCATGAAGTGATCCAAACTATAAATGCCCTTGGCTTCCTCATTTTGTTACATATAATAAATAAATAGGGCAAGAAAACATTGTGTAAATCATCCAAAAGGAGACGGATCCCTCTGGTGTGAGGAGAATGGAACAAGGTTTGGTCAGCCAAGTCATGGAGAAGATATCTTTTTATGCTGCACATTACATTTTTACACAGTTACTGGCATCCAAGTGAACCCTATTCCAGAATAAATTCTGATAGCCTTGAAATGGAAATGAGCTCTTCCAAACAAGCCATTGGTCATAGGAGGAAAGTTCTGACCACCCCCCACCCCCACCCCCAGAACCTGAAAGCCTCCGTTCGCGTTCGTTTCAACAGCAATGATTCCCGAGACATCTAGACAAGAACGGCACGGCGGGAGTGGAAACTGCCATTGGTGACACACTACCCCATTCACAAAGAAGCCATTATGAAAAGAGGCTTTGCATTGCAAGAAGCATGCTTATTTCATTTCCATCAGACCAGAAGATGTTCTGCTTTGAGGACTGCGAATTGAAACTTAGAGTGGGGAGGAAGATGATTAAAGGCACTAGACATCACTAAAGGACTTTCGGAACTGCTATGAAGCAATGGGGGCAACACAAGGACATCCGATTGCTTAATTTAGAGAACTCCCCCCCACCCCAGGGACTTAAACAAGCAGGGTCTGAGAGGAGTCGCTGCTCCGGCATGAAAGCTTTCAGAACACTGGAAAGAGCTGCCTCCACTGCAAGCCCCACTTGCTTCTAACCAGGTATGTTAAATCCTCCAAGGGGTTTGTGCAAAACTAAACGATAACACCAAAAGTTTAATTGCTTCCTTTGTTTCTGACAGCACAGTCTTTGCCCCTTTAGCCAGTCCTCTGCTACTGAATCCTTTCTTTTGAAAAAAGAAAATCAAGGAGACACTTTATCTTGTAAGTGTACCTGACAATGTAGACTACATTCCAAATGCATAGTCCTACACCTCTCCGCTGAGAAGATAAGGTTCTCTCCTCAGTCCTCCAGGAAGGAGACTGATCATTGCCATTCATCAGCCTGATGTTTTTTGGAGCTCTTCTCCTTTACGTTGTTATAATCATGTATATTGTCTTGCTTTCTTCACTCTGCGCCAGGGATCAGTCAATCAGCAAACATTTATTAAGCTCCTGCTTTGCGTCAGACTCTGGGTCAGGTGTTACAGATACAAAGATAAAGCTGAAGCAGTCATTGCCCTCGAGGAATTTGCAGGTCTTCCCAGGATTCTCTAATTTCCTCAGATTATTTCAAATTGATTTCTAAGATGTTTTCCAGAGATTTCTGTTTTGTTTTATTAGGTTTGGGTTTTGCTTGTTTTATGCTTGGAAGCCCATGATTTTTTCTTAAAGGTGGTCAGTCAGTCAGTCAATCAATCACAATTTATTAAATGCTGGTATTGTGCTAAGTGCTGAGCACACACAGAAAGACAAACACACAATCTCTACTTTTGAGGACAGACAGTATGCAAACAACCTTGTAGAACTGGAAATAATCAACAAAAGGAAGGTACTAGAATTAAAAGGAATAAGGCTTCCTGTCGAAGGTGGTATTCTGACTGAGACTAAACGAAAGTGAAGGAAAGCTCAGAGAACACAAGTCCCTTGGGGCCAGGTAGGGTCTGTTTCTTTTTCTTTTTTTGGTTGGTACATCTTCAGCACTTAGAATACTACCCTGCACATAAAAGACATGGGATATTTATTAAATTGAGGAAAATTGAACTGAAAAGATTTAGATTCCTGAGAATTTGCTAAAAGTTTTTATACCTAACTGTGAATAGGTGATTTGACTTTCCTTTTCACTGGCCGTCTTACCTCTATCTCTGGGAAGAAAAGTAGATTTGAAAAGTCACTCATCTCTTGGGTCCCAAAGTATCAATGATACCATTTAGAAGGAGATATCCCTGAATTAAGAGCCCCCCCAAATTGGTCCAACCCCAACATATTCTTGTTAAATAGGAGAGATCTGGTGAAACCCAAAGTAAGACTCTAATCTCTTTACTCTTTGGTAGTGCTATTAAAATACAGTAAAACAGCTAGAGAATGGAGAATGGAAGCATGGCTGTATAGGCAAATAGGTGTTTTCATGAAGATAATTCAAAAGGACACATCTGTAACTGAAATTCTTGACAGGCTTGACTAAGAGATCATGTATATGTCTTACACAGTACAGCCAAGTTCTGATGTACTGAGAAGGTTGTCTGGTCACATTCCATGTGGTGAACTCTTGGTAAGAATCAGATCCATGGAAGGGACCTTTCCCCCAACCCCCATCTTGTTTATTTCTCTCCTTTTTGCCTGATGAAATAGTTATTGCAGCGAGTCAAGCATTTATTAGATTCCTGCTTTTAGGAGAAGTAGCTCCTGTAGATGTTTACATCACGAAGGTCTCCTGTCACTGCTGTACCTTCTCTGCTCTTATGCCAGCTTTTGATCAGTTTCCCAAACTCCTCATCCATTTCTTCCTTCTGTCCATGTGGTCTGTAGTCTATCTACTTCAATGACAACATTATTTCTGGTTTTGTCCATGATGATCTTTCACCAAGTGTTCTCTCCTTTTTTTCCCTGTAGTTCCTAGACTTATTCACATGAGCATATATCCTTATGATATCCTCCTTCCCACACATTTTTACCTATTTTTCTTATTTAGAGCACTGTTTCCTTATTTTCCAAGAATCTCAGTAATTACCTATTAAGTCAAAACTGCCTCTTTGTATTAGGATCTCTAATTTATTTTAGTTGTTAACCATGGTGTGGACCTTTGTGTATAAATATTAGAAACCACATGTTTCACTGATGACTCCTTTCTTGGATTTTGTTTTCTGTGAATTTGGGGGTATCTCAACTGTTCTTCTTCTTTCACTATAGTTACACTCTGTCACAGCTATGTAGCATGTGAATATTTTCAGGTAGCTTCTTCCCTTTCCCTTCATTCTCAGCCTGAGATTCTTTTGTGTAGGTTTGCCAGGACCTCATCAATCACAATTCTTTAAGCGATCGTCTAGAAATTCAAACCCATTCTCACACACCATTTTAAACTAATTTTTTCTTTATTAGCTCCACCTTTCTTTTCTGCATTGCTCGCCTTGTATGGGTAGTAATGATTTTTTTAGATCCCTTGTATCTTCAAAGAATAGACAGTTTCCTCACCAAAACTTCATAACCTTTGGCAAAGTTAATTTTTTTTCTTACAGAGTCATGTGTGCCCATATGAATCATCCGAAGTAGATCATAAGTGTGGGACAGTGGAGAGAACACTGACTTTGAAATCAAAGGGTTTGGGTTCAAATCTTGCCTCTTATGCTTCCCAGTCATATAACTTTGGGCGAGTCCTTTCATCTCTATTGGTCTCAATTTGTTTCCTCTTATGTGACATGAGGAGGTTGGACTGGGACGTCATAGGAGGGCTCTTCCACCTTCAGATCTGTGACCCTTTGATCCTATGAGTCACTGACCAAAGAGACAATCAGCTATTCATTTGTTTGGACAAGTTCTGGGAAAATCTCTTTCTCATGCTCATGAAGGCAGCAGATTTCACTATGATTGTTATGAGGTTGACAAATCACTGCCTCAGTTCTCTTCATCAGAATATTACCAACACTGCCAAGTAACTTTTCTTTCTTTGACCCTTGTTGGATGATCTTATTTGATAATACCAGCTGGCCCACTCATCATTCTTTTTTTGCCTTTTTTTTTTGGAGGGGGGAAGATTGGGCAGTTGAGGTTAAGTGACTTGTCCAAGGTCACACAATTATTAAGTCTTAAGTGGCTGAGGTTGGATTTGAACTCAGGTCCTCCTGACTCCAGGGCCAGTGCTCTATGCACCGTGCTACCTCACTGCCCCCACTTTATCATTCTGTAGACAATGAGCAGCTATCTTCTGAGACCATCTCGCTTACTCTTGGATTTTCAGTGTTTCTCTCCTCCTTCCTCCTATGTATAGCATCCTCTCTCTTTCCATATCCTGACACAGTCTAGAAGCCCCATCTGACCCTACTGATCCTTTTCTTTTTTATTCTCACGTTGAAGTTTTCCTTTCTTTTTGTTACCCTAAGAAAGACTTCCTCCTCTTATCTAACAAAATTCTAGGGACTTCTACTTCCCAAACCTCATGATTAAATGTCTAAAGAACACAGGGTGTTGGGGCGGCTAGGTGGCACAGTAAGTAGAGCACCAGCCCTGGATTCAGGAGTACCTGAGTTCAAATCTGGCCTCAGACACTTGACACACTAACTAGCTGTGTGACTTTGGGCAAGTCACTTAACCTCAACTGCCCTCCAAAAAAAAAAAAGAACATAGGGTGGATTCAAGAATTCCTTCAGATCATCAGAAAGGCCCAAAATGGATTGTTTACTTCTTCTAACAAAATCTAATGTTACTGCCCTGTTCTGTAAGTAACCCTGGAAGACAGGGAAGTCCCACTGTATTCTGGGTGTCAAGGTCAGAGCCTGTTTCAGAAGAAACTCTGTCTGTCTAACCGAGGGAGTCTCAGAGTGTCTACCATGGCCATTGAGCCATGCGACTGAGAGAAGGCTGCCCTGGCAGCCTTAGCCATGTGCTCTGATAATTTGAGAGGCACAGAAGGTCCACCTGCCTCCCCCACATGTAAAGTAGGAGCTCTGTTTCTTCTCAGCTTCATGGGCAGATTTTTTTCATCGGTCTTGGAGGAAGGTGCTTAGAAAGTTGTCAATTCAGTATGTGCCTGAGAAGGGTACCCAGTTGGGTGCTTGGTATGGTGGGCTGTAGCTGGTGTCTTATGAAGAAACCATCTGGATCCTCCCCAAAAAGCCCACTTTGGGGTCTGAAGCCTCAGGCAGGCTGAGATAACTAAGGAACAAAAGGAGAACACCAGCCTGATCTAGAGGAAATCAGAAAATGATGGCTTAAAGGGGGATGGGTCAGTCCTGGAACGGGAGCTTTAGGCTGTGGTGGAATTCCAGACATCCCAGTCACCATTTGTATAATGCTTGCTTCATATGAGGAACTTCCTTTGGAAAGATAAAGCCCCAGGAGATCCTCCTTTCAAAATGCTGCCTCCTCTTTTCATTTGGGAGCCAGAGGAGCTTTGGACAATGGTGGGCTATCCCAGGATATGTTTACATGTGAAGAGTGGCCATAGCGGGACCATGATCATGAAATCATGGATTTAAAGTCAGAAGGGACCTTGGAAACCAATGAATCCAATGTCCTCATTTTAAAGATGAAGAAAATGAGACATTGCCTGATCTATACACCAGGATGAGAGAATTGGAATGATGATACAAGAGACGTGAATTTGGATCTTCCAGTGAATTCACCTTGCTCATTGTGGCATGAAAACTGGGCCAGGGATGAGAGGTGGCAATAACCACTTGGGGCATTTGGGGGAGACCAAGGCAAGCAATGCAGAAAAGAAAGGTGGAGTTAATACAGTAAAAATATTAGTTAAAATGGTGTGTGAGAATGGGTTTGGATTTCTAGATGATGGCTTAAAAGATTGTGATTGATGAGGTCCTGGCAAGGGTAGATAGGAATGAATGTATCTATTGTCTTGCAAACCTACACAAAGTCAGACTGAGTCTAGTTCTCTTTTAATTCCTTTGTCTTCTTCTTTTGTCCAAACCTTGTCCTGAAGACCAAAATGGAAAGCATAAGGAAAAGGGGCTCCAGATTTGGAATGACATCCTCAATCACCTTTTACATTAGGGTGGCAGAAGGAGTGCTGTGCTCCCCAGAGACCAAAAACCCTGAACGTCTTGCCTCCTCCCCACTACATCCTCTGGGTAGTTGTAGGTGATGAGCCCAGGCTTTCGTCTGTGCTGATCTTCCTGTCTCTAGAGCTGAGGTGCCTCTTCTCTGGATGGCAACAGAGACCTGTGGCAGAATGCCTTTGGAGCAGTGAATTCACAAATCTGATTTGATTTCCCACAACTGTCCCTTTACCACGAGCATCAGAGGAAGGCAGAACATAGGAGGTGCAGTGGGGCCCCGATGATCAGGTCTATGCAGTTAAGGATGGGTATATACTTCAGGAAGGTAGAGAGCCTGTCTTAGCCTTGTAGACTAAATCTGTGAGCCTGTGTGTGTGTGTGAGATAGAGCGTCTGTGTCTGTGTATATGAAGATGGCTCCTTCTCTATCATTGTCCAATGTTTATCCAGGTGCAATGAGGAAAAAATCCTCCTTTGTAGATTTTTCTTGTATTCTAAGTTAATCTTCCTCAGCTAGAGGATAGTTCCTAATTCATATTTTGTATAGTTGCCTATTTTTGTGACTTTTTTCAGTATGGGTAATTCCTGGTGTGAGAACACTCTCCACCAAGGTAGCAGCCCATTTCTAATTCAGGAAGTAAGTACTGGGGAGTTGGTTGAGGCTCAGAAAAGTAAACATGCACCAAATATCAGCATTGAGATGTGACAAGGGAGGAAGCACCAGCTACGGAGTCACATCCCAGGTTCAAATCCTTTCTCTGATGCTGCCTAGCTGCTTGACCCTGGACAAAACCCTTCACCTCTCTGGGTCTCGATTTCTCCTGTAAAATGAAGGAGTCGGCCTCACTGGATGCTGAGATTCCTTCCAGTTCCAGATCCTCTGATAAAACAGGAACCTAAGAGCCACAGGAAGAAAGAGAACAAAGAGGAAGCACACTGTTCCATGGGTTTGTCTCCCAGGTGAGACCAACCCTGGTCCCCATTCCTTCTTGGCACACATTTGGGTGGGGGAGGTGCTGAGCCTCAAGCAAGGCCATGATGGTCATCTGGTTTCCAGCCAAAGAAAGCCCATACCACATCAACTGGAAGAACTCCTACCAGCAGCACCATTTAATCCTATCTACTCCATTTATATATCAGAAAGCATAGACCTGGGGAGGTCCGGCAACTGGCCCAAGGCGGCCAATGTCTGGGCTAGCATTCAAAGCCTGGCTCCCAATCCAGGGTGCTACACCTTGCATGCCTCTCAACCAATGAGGGAAGAACGGTTTTAACCAGAGCAGC
Source organism: Pseudocheirus occidentalis (assembly GCA_028646575.1). Lineage (NCBI taxonomy): Eukaryota > Metazoa > Chordata > Mammalia > Diprotodontia > Pseudocheiridae > Pseudocheirus > Pseudocheirus occidentalis. Next base: position 4,163,281 of record CM053597.1, read on the forward strand.
CCCAAGCACGTTTACTGGAGCGTGCCCATTCTCTTCATCCTGGAGATCAGACAGCCCTGCTGCAGGCTGCTTGAGATGTTAACAGCCTAATAGATCTTGAAGCTGGAACAACATAAGGATGTTATATTATCTATGAATGATGAACACGAATCTTCCATTGACTCTTTCCCCATGACCACAAGTAGCTTGGACAGCTCCCTGATTCATATGTGTGTATGTGTGTGTATGTATGTGTGTGTTTATGTATGTATGTATGTGCATATATATCTTTAAGATTTACAAGCACGTCACATAAATTACCTTATTTGAGCTTCATAACAACACTGTGCAGTACACACTACAGGTATTGCTCTGCCCATTTTAGAGAGAAGGAGACTCAGGTTCGTTGAGGAAAAGTGATTTAGCCCAGGGTCACACAACTAGTGTTAGTTTTTCTTACCACCATTGTGGAGGAAGGGTCTCCATCACCCAATTCTCAATTGCTCTCACTAATTCTACATCTTTGGGCCAATTAGCAATCTGGGTGAAGTAGGCATTCTATCCACAACCTGAGAGTCCCACTATAGCCTGGAGAACATCTCAAAGTCCAAGGTGGGATCATTAAATGTCTACTCCTTGAGATCTTGTGCCTGCATTTCATTTGGGATTCTCTGAGGGAAGCTCCTGAGTTCAACAGTGTGTCTGTGAGTACAACCATTAGCATGCCTCCATGAAGCTTCTGCTAATCACACTGGAATGCCATCTCACTGTGAATTAAAATAAAAGAAGCACTTGGTGCTGCCTCCCCCCTGAGCCCAGCCACCCAAAGGTCCGACCTCACTGGAAAGGCTTCAATCCTGTGCCTAAAAGTAGACTGTGTGTCTACCATCGGAAGACTTGGTTTGAGAAGTTTGGAAGGTCCTGACCATGTTAACTAGTGGGAGACAGCTGTTTAATCTCAGATACTCCCAAGTACTATTTACTGAGTTATAGAAGGAATGAAACCCACAGTTAATTTAATTCAATTAAAAACATTGATTAGGTGTCAGATACTGAGCTGGTGCTATGGATACATGAACAGATGAACATGAAACTGTTCTTCCCTTCAAGGAACTCATCTTCTACAGGTTGGAGCCCACAGGCACATAAGAAAGTAAACGTATCCATGTGTACAAAATCACAATCCCCTGAAGCACTGAAATTCAGTGGAGCAGTTCAATGGTTTGAGGACACACTTCTTGTGCTTGGTGTTGTACTTGGCACTTGGAAAGAAAAAGAAAAATCAGGAACTGATTTTTAAAAAATGATCCTAGATCTCAGGACATCTTTCCTATTGCTTGTTTGTTAGTTTCTATCTTGCCCAGACTGGAAGAGCTAAGCCTATTCATGTATTTGATGCCGCTCTAGCTGGGCATGGTAGCTTTGACCTGCTCCATTTTGGACATGGGTCAATTTGTCCCTCCTTAGGTAGCCTGGTGCACCCTTGCCCCTTCCCATGAGCTCATCACAATGATGTAGACTTGAGTGTAGACGCTGTAACTCAGAATTCCCAAGTTTAGACTCCTTGATGAGTGGCATTTCAGGCATGCATGAGCACTCTTGGCCAGGGGATTCTATCAGTATTCTTTCATGGATATGCTAGCATAGATTGGTGCTGACAAAAAATTAGAAGACATTAAAATTCATCAAATAATCCATTTTCCCCAGATATAGAAGTTATGGAGGAAACCAAAGTTTCCAAATTCTTCACTGACCATCTTGTTGTCAATTTAGCTTTGGTGGATGTTAAACCAACTCTTTGGGGCTAGTACAGTTACTAAGGCTTTGTATAGGTGGTATCAGTAAGATTGCTAGGAAAAGGAATACTGAGTAAAGGAGCCATATCCACAAGAGCAATGGGGAACTGTGGACTTTTGAATTGACTAGGACCCACCCCCCCCAATTTGTTAAAGAGTGGTTAATGGTTTAGAAACCCCACTTCAAACAACTACCTTCCATGTCATTGGAAAAACATGCCTAAATTTTAAGGTACCTTCATGAAAGAACTTCAAACTGCTTTCCAGACACTAGCACCAGCCATATAGTCCTGAAAAGCCAATGACCTGGGTTACAGATGTCATTCAGAATCTGATGTGAGCCCTTAGAGTCAAAGGGAAACATATGTGTTCAATAACCACACTGCAAGAACATTCGAGGATGGATCTAATGGAGCCTCAAAAGGAGTTTCCAGGACTAGGATCTCCATGACCCAGTGATGAACGATAGCTGTGTGTCTTCCCTCCTCATCCTATTTTTCTTATAGAATAAGGTTTAAATCTCACTTCATTTGAAAATGAATCCTCCTCATTTAGTTGGTCACGATGGAAATGTACAGCAAGAATTAGTCATCAGTAAGTACTGAGCTTTCACTATATACCCTCACATATACCATGTGAGACTCTGGGAATTGGAAGGCAAAAATCAATCAGTCTTTGTCCTCAAAAAGCTTGCATTCTATCGGGGAAAATGGCAAATGCAAAATATTCACAGAGTAAATGAAAGTAATCATGGTGATTGTCAGGCTAGGAGCTGGGAACAGGGCAGCCCAGGAAGCCTTCATGCAGGAAGCAGCCTTTGGGCTGAGCTCTGAAGGAACTCAAGGATCCCAAAATTCAGAGCTGATGAGGGAGAACAGGAAAGGTATTAGTATGAAAGTGTGAAATGGAATTGTGTCTGAGGAAGAGCAAGAAGGCCATTTGTATTGGAACATAGAGTTGTGGATGGGAAGTGTAGAAGGGAGGCTACAGTCAGATTGTGAAAGGATTTGTATGCCAAACAAAGGAGGTGAGGGAGCTCCTGAAGTGTCTTAAGGGTCAGAGGTCATTATTGCATTTCAGAAAGATCACTTGGGCAGCAATGTGGAGGATGGGTGGAAGGCAGGTGAGATCTGAGGCTATAATGCTTCTCTAGGGTTGCCAGCATCTTCCTTCCACTCTGAGAAAGCTGTTGTAGTGCCAATGCAATATTTATAGTGCCTATGATCATGATAAAGACCTTGACTATAAGTTTCACATGATGTTTGATCACAAAATATACCAGATTCTCCAAATAGAGGACAGAACTGAAGGATTTATTTAGACACTAGAAAAATGAATCCCAAAACAGTAAGCCAATTCCATCATAGTTCCAAAGACATTCAGAAGCCATAATATCTCTGAGAGCCACAGCATCCTTCAGACTTCCCACAAACCAATACAAGAATGACATTTACTCCCAAATCTCTCTGTTTCCTTAATGAGCGTCCTCTCTCCCCCACTGTCTCACTATCTCTGACCAGCTTCCTGTGGGCTCTGCTTCCCTTCAGCAAACTCCTTCCACCACAGGCTCCATGTGATTACATTCAGCCTATTAAGGGGCAGCGTTTACTTTTAAAGCAGGGAAGGTCTTCACATTCCCCCCTAGGTCTATTAAGGGGCAGGGGAGATCTTCAGATTCCTATTCCCATTACAACCATATGGCTTTTCACTTCCTGAATGGGATTCAGTAACATTATCAAAGGTAACTGTAAAGGACTCCAACCATAAACAGATGGGTCTTGGAGCAACAGGGAGATGGAGAGGTAAAATACAGTGCTCATCCTCATGTACTATTAAAAGACATGGGGTAGGGAGGGATGGCCCTGGTCTACTGAGGATTCATAGAGGACACAGACAGATTGGGCAGGGATGTGTGAGCTACAGTGCAGTCCTTTGGAGGGAATGTAAATACCAGAGAGATCCACTGAAGTGCTGGAAGTTCAGGGAGGCCACATGCAAAGCAGACCAATTATTGCCCGAAAATGACAAATGCAAATATGGCCCAAGAATGCAATAGTTAGGTGGTCATTATGCCTCAGTGGGAAAGGGCCATGGCCCCAGGAAAGGTCAGCACTTGTAGAAAGACAAAGAAGGGGCTGGCATCTGGGGTTTCAGTGACCATACTACTCTGGATAAATTCAAATCCCTAGATGAATAGGTTACCAACTCCCCAAAGCCCCAGCTGCACCTGGGTGAATGGGTGATGCAAATTCATCAGAGCTAACTCAGCTCAAAATGTCAGGGATGGTGCTCTGCCAATGCTGATGGGCATTCACTCAGGCTTTTCAAATGAGCCTTCCCTGAGGAAGTAGGCTGCCTGGACAATACCGTACATGATTGTTTTGTGCCTTCTGAGCTCAATTGATGTAGCCTTTGACCCAGAATGTGAGAGGTAGCATGGAACAGAGGGACGGTAGAGAAGGGGGACAGGAGCTGGCCTTGAACCCCAGAAGGCTCTCATTGGGTCTGCCCCTGACTTATACTGGCTGTGTAGACATGACTAAGTCAGCTGACCACTCTGTGCCTCAAGCAACTCTCTAAAACTGTAAATGACTGAGAAGGTGTCAGTCCACATGACAGAGGAAGTGTCTCATGAGGAATTCCCCATATAAAAGAAATCACAGGTCTGATTCAAACACACACACACACACACACACACACACACACACAAAACGTAGAAGTATCAATCTATCAACAGAAATTTTTGAAGCCCTGCTTTCAGCCAATGACTTCCTTTTTTTGTAGGCTGAGCTAGGAATTCCATGACAATACAGTAAATCTCACACTGAACCTGGCCTTAGAAAGACCTGGGTTCAAATCTTACCTCAAACATGTACTGACCTAAGAAAGACCAAGCCATTCTGCCTCAGTTTCCTCATCTGTAAAATGAAAACAATAGTAGCACCTGCCTCCCAGAACAATCATAAGGGATCAAATGGGACGCTTTTTGTGAAGTGCTTGTTATAGCTCCTGCCATATAGCAAGGCTTTATTATTAATGAATGCCCATCATTTCCTTCATTTTGGTAATTAGGGGCACAAAGACAGTAGAGAATAAGTCCCTGCCTTCAAAGAGGTCAGCCATCCTACCTTCCTGAATAGAGTTTGAGCCCCTGGCTTTTGGAGAGGATCCCTAGAAGTTGTTAACACTCAGGATTGCTCTCCCAGGGCCAATGGAAGGGGATTTTAGGGAGTCTGTGCAAAGCCTGAAGACTCTTTTGAAAAGGTGCCAGCTAGGTCAGTACTGAGTAGCCAGTTATAACTAGTACAGGCAAACAGGGCTCTGTCCCTGGTGCTGATGACTGGCTGCTTCTTCCCCAGGGTGGCATTCCCACCTTGCCTGGGGTGTAGTTGTCCTATGACCTCAACAGGGAACATGCATCTGCTCACCAGCAAGGAGAATGCCCTCTGTGGCCTCCCCTGTGGACAGACCTTTCCTACCATAGGATCACACCACCATTGACTTGGAGCTGGAAGGATTTCAGGTCCTCTCCAAATACCAGGTTCTTCCTACTCTATCTTAGCTTGTTCTTTGCCCACCATAAGCCTCCTCTCCTTTTAATAAATTCTTCTCTGCTTGATGAGTTCTAAACCTACATACACACTCTCAGGCACACCCACACACCCACCCACACACTCACACACACTCAGGCACACAGTCACACACACACATACATACACACTAAGGTGCACACACACTCATACACACACTCACACACTCAGGTACATCCACCCCCATACATCCATCCACACATACACTCACACACACACTCAGGCACACACGCACACTCAGGCACACCCAGGAACACCCCTACCCCCACATTCACTCACACACACACACTTTCGGGCACACAGGCAAATACACACTCTGGCACTCACACTCAGGCACCCTCCCACACCCACACTCACCCACACACTCACCCACACACACTCAGCCACACACACACACACACACACACTCATACACACTCAGGCACCCCCCCCCACTCACACTCCACCACAACCCACACTCAGGTATATACACACACTCACACACTCACACACTCAGGCACATCCACCCCCATACATATACACAGTCACTCCCATACCCACACTCAGGCACACACACACTCACATACCCACACACTCACATTTAGGCACACCCTCCCACACACTCTCAGGCACACACATACACACACACACACACACACAATCACTCACTCACACTCACTCCTGAGTCTGTCCCAGACATTGCTTTACCTGTGTATATCTCCTGCACTATATTCTTGACTGTGTTTGAACATGACCACCAGTGACCATACCAAGGAGTGGTGGCCTACCAGTGCTAGGGACCTGGTATTTAAGAACACAAGAAAGGAAAGAAATAGGCAGCAAGGTGGAAGAAAAGTGTATACTCGTGGGAAGACATTCAGAATGAATCAAGCAATTCTTCCTCAATGTCACTGGCAAATAAAAGCCACCAGCCCAGTCCCTCCCCTTAGCATTTGCATCCCTCCTACCCCAGCGGGACCTTTGGAGAGGGACACATGGGAAAAGGATTCTTCCTGACTTGTCTTCTTCCCGAACTTGCCTCTGGCCCAGGGACTGAGATTGGCCAGCTCTGCACTCTAATCAGTCAGATCTTCTGCTCTGGATATTTGAAAAGTCTACCAAGAGAGACTGGGATTTCTGGTAGGAAATATGATCTCTCCAGCAGGAATTTCTCACACCATGATCTTGACAGTTCTGTTCATTGTAGGGATGATTGGAAATGGCTTTCTAGTGGTTGTGAATGTCAGTAAACTGATTCAAAACAAGAGGCTGATGTCCATTGAGCTGCTCCTCACCTGCCTTGGCATGTCACGGCTTGGCCTGCAGATTTTGTTGACATTTCAAGGCATCATTAGTGTTTTCTTTGCCAGAGTGTATCGGAACAGCATTTATGGATCTCGGTTCCTCTTTATTTGGATGTTTCTGAACTCCTCCAGCTTCTGGTTTGCTGCCTGTCTTGGCATCTTCTACTGCCTTAAGATCTCTGGTTTCACACATCGCTATTTTATGTGGTTGAAATTCAGGGTCTCCAAACTAATGCCCTGGATGCTCCTGGGGAGCCTGCTGATCTCTGTGATCACTGCCATTTTATGTGCCTACGTGTGGGATCCCTCCTTACAGTCCTACACTAGCTGGTCTCCGAATGTCTCCCTGGCCAGTCTTTATTCCGAAAGAGTCATTTTCAATGATGTGCTCCTAATCAACTTGGTATTAATATTTCCTCTGGGTCTGTTTGTCGTGTGTACAGCGACATTATTTGCCTCTCTTTACAACCACACTCACCGGATGCAAACCAGTTCCTCTGGCTTGGAGAATCCCAGTGCAGAAGCCCATATCAATGCCTTGAGGACTGTGATCACCTTCTTTTGCTTCTTCATTTCCTACTTCGCGGCTCTAATGGTGAACCTGTCATTCACAGTGCCCTTTAAAAGCCTTTTGTTCTATTTTCTAAAAGATATTATGGCAGCTTACCCCTCTGGCCATTCTGTTATCATTATCCTGGGCAATTCCAAATACCAGCAGTTGTTCAGGAGGATCCTGGGCCTCGCAAAGAAGCCATAAAGAGAAGGACAATCATAGAACCCTTTCCAGTCCCTTGTTCTGTTACCCATGACTGTTTTCTCCTTTCTCATGACATACAGAAACCTTCAGCTTTCCAATTTGTAAAGCACTGTAGATAGTCAGTGATTAATGAAGAAACCAAGCCAATGAATGCCTTAATGAATGAATAGGGATGAGCAAGGTGACATTTTTCATCTCTTGTTTATGTGCTTTTCTTTGAGTGTTTGAGAAGATATGAACAGCTCAATACGTATGTAGATGGGAGCAATGCCAGTGGACCTCCAAGCCTTGGCAGACCCCACCAGGCTGAAGAAGTTTCTAGCACCGGCCAGTGACAGACTGATGAATTGCTCTCAGGGTGAGCCAAGACAAGCTTGGGGAGACTTCTTGCCATGTTGGCTGTGAGGGCAATGGCTTATTAGCTGTAGAACCTCTGGATGACCATGTGCTGTGATGCAGAAATGTTGCCATCGGTACTGATAGAGAGAATAGCTGCCTTGATGGAGTCACAAGGGTGTGAGGTAGAAAATATTTCATGTAGACATTGTTCGGGAGATCAGAACAACTGGGCACTGTGGTGATGGATTTCATGAAGGAATAGAAAGCTATCCCAGAGAACATTCTTTTAATTTTATGCAGGGTGTCTAGCAGAGAAAGAGCATAGCATGGTGGCTAGTGTGCTGGTCTTGGAGTTCGGAGGACCTGAATTCCAATCCCAGCTGTGTTCCATTTCCCTGGGCAAGTCACCCTGCCCTCAAGCTGCAAGTGACTCCATGGGGATGATCTACACTTTGTAATCTGCATCATCTCCTTGGGTGGCAAGTGTTCTCCTTACTGATGAAGCTGCTCAGCATCTTCATATCTGGAGTCAAGGTCTAACCGAGGCTGTTACTCTGTGTTACTTCAAAGAATCATCCTTTTAAGGAAAATAATAAAAGTGCCAATACTTTGTTCACCCTGTTTACAGGCGGGATTTACACCTAATAACGTTCTCTACAATCGCAGTTGAATACCTTTCTAGGAAACCAGTTTTAGCTCCCTTGAGAAAGGAAGGACTATAGAATTCTAGAGCTGGAAGGCACCTGGGATATAATTTCCAGACAAGGAACCTTGTCTGTCTCTTCCTTAGAAACAATTTGTTTGTGATATTCAGGCTTTGAAAAGTGGATGAGAATGTTTGTGTCCATGGCACCTGTCAAACTGTTAGCTCTCTGAAGACAGGCACTGTGTCTTGCACTATACTGCATTCTGTGCAAACTAACTCCTTGCTTTAATATTCTGTTGTTTGTCCTTTGTTCTGGAAGAAGACCAGGACATCAGGGGAGTGGTGCCATGACATGCAAGTGAATTGGATTTAAGTGAGGAAGGATCTTGCAAAGTCACCAGCCTCACTTTCTCCTCCAGAGCCATCTGGGTTCAGCAGCCAGATACAGATCAGGATGACTGGAGATGGTCCAGGATGCAGTGGGAGACTTGCCCTTTTCAAGCTAATGTCTTTAACAGGTCTCAGTTTGACTGAGACAATGCCCATTCAGTGATTAAGGCTTAATAAGAAATGAAACAGAGAATGACCTCTTTACCTAGTTAATTAAAAAAATTTTAATATTTAATATTTTAGCTGTTCAATAAATATCTCCAAGTCACAGAAGTTCAAATATCGAAGGGACTTAGAGGCCATCCTCTTCTTTGTGCCTGAACAAGAATCCTCCTGGCTTCTTACATCTGCGTAAGTGGGCATTGAATCAAGATGGACCGAGATTTGGATTCTATCTCTGGCGATATTGGTGTCACCCTGAGCAAGTCACTTTATTCCTGTATCTGTGAAATGGGCATAATGCATAACAGGCATAATCTCTGTCTCATAGGGCTGTTGGAAATGGCCAGTGAGATGATGCAAATAAAGCACTATTGACAGTTAGCTCTTATGGAGGAATACAAGAGTCTGTGCATAGCCCCCCGTCCCTCTACTCCCACCCCAGCTCCAGGGCCAGCTCTGCTGTTCTGAAGAGCCAAACAAGAGTACACAGGCATGAACCTGGACACACCATAGTCACAAGCAGTGAGGAATCAAGATTAAAATGTCAGGGGCAGCTATGTAGCTCAGTGGATAGAGCACCAGCCCTGGAGTTAGGAGGACCTGAGTTCAAATCCGGCCTCAGACACTTAACACTTACTAGCCACGTGGCCTTGGGCAAGTCATTTAACCCCATTGCCTTGCCTTCCCCCTCCACAAAAAAAGCAAAAAAAAAAAAAGATTAGAATGTCCACGGTGGGTGAGGAAACCCTCATTGATTATCACAGATTAATCTAGCAAATTAGCTGTTGGAGGTCAGGAGTAAGTTTCAATGAGAATGACAGGGGTAGCCCGTGTTTGTATGGCCCTTTGGAGTTTGTGAACCCACTAAATGGAGTCAAAGGCAAGTGATGTCAGTGGTTCTAAGATGAAGCCTGAGAGTGATGGAGCTGAATCCTGCCATAGACTATAGGCTTGGGCACTGGGAGTGGGTGCATCCTGGGTGACCTAGGAGACTCAGCCCTTACCGAGCAGGGTGTGGGAGCAGGTGTAGCCCAGATTTTATATCCTCAGAAGGGAAAAGAGATAAAACAAGGCACTTAGAAGACTGCTGCCTTCCTGCCAGGACCCAGAGATCCCTAAACAAGGCTCGAAGGCTCTTCCTGAGCTCTGGAGTCTTAACTAGAACTGATCCTCATTCTAGGGATAATCTAAACTTTCAAAAAACTCCATTGGGCTGACAGCCAGCTAATCCACCACCATCGCCCCACTTTCTGGGCAGCAACCCCACGGTCTTGGAACCATGGTACCCCTCTTTCCAACTGAGGGAGCCAGAGTCCCTGTGCCATCCTCTAAGTCAGATTGTCCTCTGTCCATCCCCTCCTTCCATCAAAATGAATTTGCCCCCACATGTAATTATGGCTGTTTATTAGTGACTGAAAATTTTGGGGGTGGGTGGAGAGAGGGGGTTGTATTTCTTCTTTTGAAAACTTCTCTTCCTTTGACCTGTTGACTTGTGTATTTGCTGACCCTGTCTTTTGACCAATGAGGAAACTGAGGCTCAAAGAGGTTCAGGGCTCTGCTCAAAGAGTCCCAGCTGGTCTGTAGGAGAGGTGGGATGAGTCCCTGACACTGCTCGTTCTGAATTGCAGGCTCTTTCCTCTGCGCCATGAGAAACATCTCTCAACAGAATCCTCTTCCTAGAAGCCTTTCACCCCAACATTCCCAGAGGCAGGAAGTGCAAATGCTGTTATCCTTATTGTAAGGATGAGGAATCTGGGGCTTGGGGATGGCTCATGATGTCACCTACCTCAGGTCACAGGGCGAGTAAAGAAGTGTTGGAGCCATTCCTATTGCTTAGGTATTGTGAACTTAAGTCTGGTGATCTTCCCACTGTACTCCACTGCCCTAGTGTAGTTGTGGGAGGGAGGGAGGCAGAGAGAGGGAGGGAAAAGGAGAGAGAGAGAGAGAGAGAGAGAGAAGGAGGGAAGGAAACAGAGATGTTGACTAGGTAGATGATAGATACAGATAGACAGACAGACGGATCAATAACAGACAGTGGTATATGTCCAATGAAAGTGAGCTCTAGGGAAGCCTGCTCTCCAGCAGGGTCCTAGACCGTTTCAAGGCAAAAAGGATTTCCCAGTCTCTTGTCTTGGTGCCTCCACCCAGGAGACCCAACAAACCATACTCTGCCTCACAGCCCTGTGAAGCCACTGCCCTTTCTCAATGGAATTGTTGGCTTAGAGCCAGACCAAGCCCTCAGATGTCTCCCAGTACGAGCCCCTTGTCCTACAGCTGAGGGGCAGAGGGCATTTCTGAGGTTCCCCCCCCAGGGATTCAGGGCAGAGGCCAGAGCCAGACTCTGGTCCTCGAGCTGACACCCAGAACTCTTTCCCCTGTACCTGTCCCCTTGGTGGCCCAGGGGGAATGTTTTCTTTAAAGAGGG
>CM053597.1:4175147-4191448 GCA_028646575.1 Pseudocheirus occidentalis
GGGGGGGGGGGGGAAGAGGGGGCGGGGCATGTGGAAGGAATTGTCAGACACTAGAATCTATGTTTTCTCCTTTCTCTGGGAGATGGAATTCACAAAACCCCCAAAAGCAGCAGGTCTTTAAGGGCTGGGCCTGCACAGCACAGTGGAGTTTGGAGAGGCAGTTGGGCTCCTGGAGATGCCTGTCCTTCTCCTTTTGACCACATCTTACCCTGAGCTCCCTGCAGACTTCTGGAGCTAAGTCCCTGGTGGGGTTCACTGCAGCCCCTGCCTGTGGAGTCAAGTCCCAGCTCAAGCCCCTCCCTCCCACCTGTGGTGCTCTCAGCCTTCCCAGCCTCCTCATGTCCGGCTCTCCTCTGGGTCCAGCTCCCACCAAACTGAGCTCTGGTTGGCCACCCCAGACACACCCTGTGCTCTCCTCAGAAATGCCTTTGCTTGCATGTTCCCCACGCCTGCTGCCGTCTTCTTCCCCCTTTCTTCCCTCTGCTGCTGAGCTCCTACCCATCCTTCAGAGCCCAGCTCAAAGGCCACCTCCTCCAGTCTGCCCACCCTGGTTCTCTTTAGTCACTAGCAGCTCTTGAGTCTCACAGGGCGCTTGGTCTCTCTGATTATTCTGCAGGCTTGCTCTTGGTGTCTGCAGCCAATGGGTGCTGGGTGGAGGTTTCTGGAACTGAATTTCACTCCTTCCCCACGGGGGCATGCTCGGCTCCCTCTAGCCAGATCTCTTTGCCGTGCAGCATCTCATCTTTGTCTGCAATGGCATTCAAGCTGGAGTTAAGCTCAGACTTCATTCTGGGCTTGATCTGTTATTTCTTTTTTTCTCTGAGGTATCTTTAAATGCTAGACATCACCGTGGGACCCTCTCTTCCCCTACCTAGGGCTGTCAGTCATATAGCTAGCATGCTAATGGCATTCTTGCCTGGCCACATGGAGATAGCCGATTCCATACTTTGGGGGAAGTTAAGAGGTTCTCTACACGTGTGACAACCACAGGCTACTTAGAAGTTCCTAAAAATGCAAAGTCTAGATTGACTCACACGTCCCAACCCTTGGCATTTGGGCAGAAAAGGGCCATGATCTTTCTGGTGTGGAGTGTGGGAAAGAAGAAACAAGGTTTTGTGATTATTCTGGAGGTCAAGAGAATTAAAGAATCCTGCCTTACACTGAGAGTGCCCTGAGTGACCCCTACACACACACACACACACAGACTCTCTTGAACTTATTATTTCACCCGATATTACAGGTTTTTAGAACACAGGTTCTTATTCCCATTTCTCAGAACAAGAAAACAAGGCACAGAGAAATTCTGTAATTTCTCTCCCATTATACAGCTGTTATCAAACTGCTTAGTGACAGAACTCAAATGAGGAAACATGGTCTCTCTCAGGTTCAGGCAGCTCAATGTTGAGGTCTTCGAGAATGGTTGAAAATTTAGCAAAACTGTACAAGTTTTAGGAACAGCTCCTCCTGTGGGAAGTAATAGCCCACAAAGCCCAATGTGGGGAAAAGATGCTTGTGCTCAACACTTGTTATTTTGAGTTTTTTTTTTTTAGTTTTCAACATTTTGGACACAGGCTTATACACTGCATTGTGAATGCAATTTTACCTGATTGTTTTCATCATCCCTTTAAATAATTCTTCTTACCTTTTATCACTGTTACAAATGAGAGCCTATCAATGACTGTGGGCACTATGGTAGAAACCCACTTATCCAGCCTTTCCCAGCTGTTACGTCCTACCCAGCAGCTGAGGGTGATCTGGGCGCTGCCATGCTCAGGAAGCTGGCTGCCACTCTTCAGAGCTGCACCTCATGGGTGGGCCCCAATGCTTCTTTAGCTTTCCCAATTATATTTTAACCTGCTGCCCTCAGAGTATTGGCAGGCTTGTGTGGGACCCCAAAGCTCATCATCAGCACTCGGTAATGGAGAGGGAACCCCAAGAAAGACTCTCAGTTAAGGGAACCCCACCTGATTTAAGATATAAAGATACTGAGGCCATGTTCAAAGAAATTCTGGAAAGCATTCAGAAGTGTAAAGTATAAACTAAGATTCATGAAGAGAAATTGTGACTGTGGCCAATTTCTGTAAATCTGAGATGTAGACAATTCAAAACTTCCTGATAGGGCAGGGGTGTGAGGAAGTACTTGGAGTCTAATTATAAAACCTCTTAAGAAGAGAAAATACTTAATAGAGTTAAAAATTACATTAATTATTGAGTGATTTTCTGAAGATGTATTAGAATTCATTTGGTATAGGAAAGCCTTTTGAAATGTTAGAAACAGCTACAGATGTTCACGGGCTTCCATCTACCATAGCACATATCATGACAGCCAAAACACAGACCGAAATTAGGTTTTTCCTCAGGGAAGAAGGGGCACCTTCTATGGGGGAGGAAACGTAGGATTTGTAACCCTGTACGGGAGCCAACGTTCACAGAGCCAACTGCTAAATGATCAATGTGAGCATTCACAATGTGAAACTTGACTTGAGTTAGCGCTTCGGTGTCATCCAGATGTCAGTAATTCAAATGGAACTGCCCTGACCCCTTCCCCTTTTTCTGGAGAGCTGGTTGTTAAACATTTGCAGTACATCTCTGGATATTTGGGTTAGGAATGTAACTGAAGCTTTAACAATGGTGGCAACTCCCTGAAGGGAAGAAGGGAGGGAGAGCGTAACAAAGTCTCAGGGGCTTAGCTTGTAATCCGGCAAAGGATAAAAATGGCTCTACCAGAAAGGACTTGGCTAAATGCAAATGTGTTTGGTGTTGGTGGGACATCCCAAGAGGCAAATGCCAATTTTACCCAACTTCTCATCCAGTGAAAGGCCAAAACAAATTCCTTTTGGATCTGGGGATAGTCAGCAGAGAGAGGAGCAAAATCTGAAGTCAGGTGATGGAAGGTTGGAGGAAGAGCTAGAGGTGGGGCGCAGACTCGAAGGCTGGGGGCTTGTCTGGATGCACTTGGCTGTGAGAGAAAGAGATGCCAAATTGTGCTGAACTCCGGGAAGGAGTTGGAAAAGTCTGAATATGTTGAAAATGCAAACAATGCCAGGGCAAGAGCATCCACCCTTGAGGGTGTTGCCAAATCTAAGAAAGATGTCAAGCAGATTGTTCCGATTTATGAGAAAGGATAGAGCAGCCCCTTGATCACAGGTAAAGCAGCGGATCAGGCCATTCCAAAAGTATAAATGGGGAGTAAGGCACCAAGGGTCTGGACCCTTGGGTGGGACCTTGCCAACAGCCCAGAACAAAGAAGCACAAGGGTACCTTTGGTTAGAAGTGTGGTCCAAATGGGCACAGGATAATGAAAGGACAGACCCAACACAATCTACACCAATTAGAGAAGAGATCTCAGCTGAGTTGAATTGTCAAGAGAAGCAGGAAGAGAAAGCACTAGACTTTCTCAAGAGAAGCTGGAAACCCATTAGAACCTTCCTGTTCTCTGTCCCTTTGTGAGGGAAACCATGTCTCAGAAAGTCTGTGACATCTCATAGTCTATGGGCTGAGTCCAAAAACAGCTGCTTTTAGTCTGAGAGGATGTGGGTGGTGGTCACTTTCACAGGCTTCCCAAGGCCCTTCCAAGGCAATGGCCACTGAAGGGGCAGTGAGGAAGTGAGGCTGCTGGGTAATCAAAGTATCCTAGCAAAGAATACTTCAACTGAGCATGTAAGGACGGAAAGCAAAGCTACCATAGCAACCCAAGACTGCCACTGGTGCCTAAACTTGCTGCAAGGCTCTTGAAATGAATAGATAGAAAATTAAATACCAAGCTAATACAATTGAATTAATTTAATTTAATTAATAAAATTTAAGGAATTTCTGCTGGAAGAGGGGGCACCAGCAACAGGAATAAGTGAGGGATCAGTATAGATTTTTTAGGGGAGGGGACACATAAACTGTATTTTGAAGGAAGCTAGAGATTCATTAAGGCAGATTTGAGCAAAGGGTGCATTCTGGGCATAGGGGAATGGCCTGTTCAAAAGCATGGAGATGAGATATGGTGTGTCATGCATGAGGAACAGCAAGTTGGCCAGTCTGACTGTTGGGTAGAATATAAAACATGACTGAAATGTGCCAATCAGTAAGGACAATTAATTTTTGGAATTATTAAGACTTATAAGACTCTAGTATGACCATAGAAGCTTCAAGATAATGGAAGAGGTGAGGATAGACCAGAATAGGAGTTGGGGTCCTTAAGCATCCCCTTGAACCTCTCTGTCTCATTTTCCCCATTTCTGAAATCTACTATTGGCAACTTCTCTTCCAGTTTAAAAATTCTGTTAAAGTAGAAGAGCCTGATGAGAAGGATCTGAGCAAAAGCAGGACAATGGATTCCATAATTTATCAGATTCTTTTCATCTCTGATGATACCATGAAACTGAGGCTGAGCCTTGAGTAGCCGGTTCATCCCATACCTTCCAGAGTTTTAGGTGTGGTCATTTTCCGTCTATCCTGTCCTGTCACTCCCTCCATTTTGATAAGGTTTTTTTAAATACAATTAGCCATGTGTATTAACTTTAACCTCTGGGGTCCCAGGTAGAGCCTGATGAAATTTTAAACTTTAGGGAACTTATTCATTTGGCTTTTGAAGTAAAGGTGTTAATTCACAAGGGGGGAAATGTCACTGTTGGGAAAACAGTGATTTTCTGCAGGTCCAGACCACCAGCTAACTTGGGCTTCTTGAATAAAGGAAGCTACAGCATAATCTGCATGGTTCAGTGCTAGCTGCCAGGGGCATGTGGGAGCTGAAAGGAACCTGAATAGCAGAGAGTTCCACTCAGAGGCTTATGGAAAGAGATGCAAAGTCCTGTGAAACATGGCCTTGAGCTAACACCCTTCATGGCTTCTTGGACATATTTCCCCTCCCCATACTTTGCAGTTCAGCTAAAATAGCCTTCTTTCTGTTCCTCTCACATGATACTCCATGTCTGTGCATCCGCTGTACCCAGTGCCTGGAATGTGTTCCCTCATTTCCTCTGCTTCTTAGAATCTGCCAAGACCCAGCACAAACGCCATCTTCTATCCAAAGTTTATTCTGTTCCATCAGTTATTCATGCCATCCCTCCCAAACGTTTATTTATCTATGTTTCTCCTTTTTTCTTTTTGTTTTCTTTTTCCATATAGTTCTGTACAAAATTCTCATGGTCTTCCTTGTTAGAATGTAAGTTCTTTGCAAGTAAGGATTCCTACTTACGCCTGCAAAAAACGCACAGTGTTTGGGGCATCCTAAGTGCTTAGTAAATGTCTATTAGTTGATTTGTTTTGCTGCGCTAGCTGGGTGCAGCTGGGGGCTGAGCCACAAAAGAGATAAAAGAGTTCTGGCAGTAGGGCTGTAAAGAGCTTTCCAAGCGGTCCTAGAAAACCTGCAGAGCAGCTGTCGTGGAGGGTATAACCAACAGGTGGTAACACAAAGGAGAAGACATCCCTGCTCATGACATCACCAGGCTAGTAGATGACATCAGCACTGCTCAGGACATCATATTACCACTGGGACCAAGCCCCAGCTCTGCAAGTTATTAGGACAGCATGTGATCTTTCTTCCAATAACATTCCCTTTCATGCTGGTAGCTAAGGGATCCAAGGAGGAGTGTGCACCTGTTTAAAGGGCAGTGATAGGAGATGGACAAAGATTTCCTTGTAAATTACCTGGCTGTTCAGTTTTAATTAAATTCCCAGTGCATTTACTTCTAGTGCCATGTTTGGGGCTGGTAAATGGCAAACTTCCTTGGGACTTCTAAGGGGCTTAGGAAGGGGCGCTGAATTAAGGTACACCTCGGAGCACAGGGCTTTTTTCAGAGGCCCGTGTTTGAGGGGGCCTCAGGTGACCATGCTCTGGAGGATGTTGGCAGTACAGCATCCTGAGTGGCTTTGTTCCTGCTACAGTAAAACCAAATTATGACTCAGAGCTGTTGTGGTTCAACATCAGTAAAAATGCTTCCAAGCACCATCAGAGAAATGCACGTGGGAAATATAAGCCCCAATGTCTTCAGGTCACCTTATTTGATGGAAGAAAAAGTGCCGCAAACATTTCCTTCAGCCAGAGGCTGCCACAGCGACTGGCCAGGTTTCCTTTGTCTATGACTTACAACAATCAAGAGGCATCCAGAGAAATGCCATGTTGTGTTGGGGGCAGCCAATGGCAGCCTTGTTTGCTTTTTCTCCAAAGAAGTCTTTTGTCTAGGGTTAAATGGAGACAATTATGGGATTACTTTACAGAAGACAAACATGACTAACTAAATATATTTCTAAGCAGAATCAGTTTAAAACAGAAAAGCCTTTGTTTTCCAGGTTAGAGACTTTGTTCTCACCATGTCATCTGTCTCAGATTGTTAAGAGACCATATCACTTGCTACAGGCGCACATGTACCTGGGTTTGTGCTCCGCGTCCTACTGGAGAGTGGAAGGTGAATCAACTTTCATCAGTCACTTCCACAGACATTTTCTCACTACAATCCCAACTTTGGGGGAAAGAAAGGAAAAGAAATCTCATAACAAGTATGCAGCCAAGCCCACAAATGTCCACCTAATTCTGTCCCTAGTTTATCACTTCTTTCAGGGGGTGAGAAGCATCCACAGTCCTCTGAAGTCATAGCCGGTCATGACATGGGTCAGAGTTCTTATATCTTTCCAAGTGGTTTACTTGACATCATTGTTATCATATAAATGGTTCTCCTGATTATGAATGCCACTCTACATCAAATCTTCCCAAGTTTCTCTGAAAATGTAGTGTTCCATCAGATACATATACCATTGCTTGGTCAGCCATTCCCTAATTGATGGGAACCCCTTGGTTTCCAGTTCTTGGCTGTCCTGTCTCTTTGATCTTTTTGGGATACTCACTTGGTAACATTACCACTGAATAAAAGACTGAATCACAGTCTAGTGATTTGGGAGGCGTTGTTCAAAATGATTTCCAAACAATTCACAGCTTCCTCAGCAGTGACCTGTTTTCCATCAACCTCTTTATCATTTGATGATTTTCTGTTTGCCTTTTTCTATAGTCTGATGGGCATGAGATTGAGCTTCAGAGCTGCTTTAATTTGCATTTCTCAAATTATTAGTGATTTGGAACTATTTTTCATATGACTCTGGAGAGCTGGGACTTTTTTTTCTTTGAAAACTGCCTGTTCCTATCCTTTGACCATTTATCAGCTGGGGAATGGCTCTTATTCTTATAAATTTGAATCCATTTTTATTACAAATCTCAGAAATGAAACATTTATCAAAAAAACTTGCCATCAAAATCTTCACTTCTACTTACCTATTTTTCCTTTTAATTTTACTTGCATTGGTTTTGTTTGTACAACACTCTTTTAAATGTAATCTAATAAAAATTGTTCATTTTCTCTTTTGTGATCCCCTCTATCCAGTGTTTGAACTCTTTCCCTCTCCATAGATCTGACAGGCAATTTCTTCCTTGCTCCTCTAATTTGTTTATGATGCAACTTAATTGGCACTTATCTTGATATACTGGATGAGGTGTTGGTATAAACTTGCTTTCTGCCAGATTTCTTTCCCACTTTCCCAACAGGTTTCGTATGCCGGTGAGTCCTTTCTTCAGTAGTGAGGTCTGTTGGATTTGTCCAATTCCAGGCTGCTGGATGCACTTCCTTCTCCAGATCATGGACCTTGTCTCTCCTAGTACTTGGCTTCTTGTTTCTTCAGCTAGCACCGAGCTGCTTCACTATTCCCATCTCACAGTAAAGTTTGAGATCTAGTCCTGCTCTCCCACCTTCCTTCCTACCTTTTCATGACATCCCTGGAGATTCTCAACCCAGTGTTTCCTCAGATCGATTTTGTTTTCTCTTACTTGATTTGGCTCAATGATGCCCTTTGAAGACCTTGATTTCTCCTCCAGAGTACTAGCTCTAGATCCAGCCCCCCAGGGGTGAGGAGCCAACAGGTCCTCCCTTAATGTCTCCCTCCCAGTCTCTAGGATGCTGACCCAGAGAGAGGAATGAGGTTGAGGATGCCTGGGGAATTGTGAACTGGAACTCTGATGCTTAGAATAAAGGGGACTGTGAAGACAGGGCTTGGAGGAAACAAGAAAGAAGGTGCTCTCTTCTCCTCTTCCTAACTTCTAATTCTGGGGTTTCGGGGTTTACTTTTGGTCTTTGTTTTGATGGCAAACATATTCAGAATGGATTCAGTCCAAGTCTGTTCTTTCAAAAATGAACTTGGACTCAGCTCACTTTTAAACAGTATTTTGTTATGAAACATAGTTGTTCAATGACATTTTGCAACAGAGAACTTTCTTATTTTTTCCTGAAATCAGTCCCACTCCTGAGGAGCCTTGTGTGTCCCACCCTCGGAGGGCAGCCCAGTAGGGATAGTGCCACATTTGGACCCAGACTGCCTGGGCCCAGTCTTGCTTCCTGCCTGTGTGTTCTTACTTGTCACTTAGCATGACTTGGACCCCAGTTTCCTTGCCTCTAAAATGAATCCGTTGGTCACCACTGATGACCTCTACAGCTGTAGAACTATGCTACTATGACCTTGCTCTTGGCCACCTCCAATTCCTAGGAACTTTTCCTTCTCTTAAAACTAATCTGCCTCTCCCAAAGCTCCTAGATCTTCCTCAGGGTCAGAACAGTCCTTCTTACATGAGGACGGCTATAAAAGCCCTTGTTGGGGCCCTCTGGTCTTTGGGGTGCTGCTATCCCAGGAGTGCTGGGGTATCTAAGATAAGCATCACCAACCAGGTCCTGACAAGAAGTGCAAAGCCAGCTCAGCTGAGGACAGGGAAGAAAAGGGACAGGTTGGGGAGGAACAGGGTGGGACTGAGGAGAAGCTCACTCCACCCTTCTGTCTGGCCAACTTTCTATCAGAACTAATTATTCTTGTACACTAGGGCTTCAGCTCTGGTTTCTGCACAGTTGAGGATTGTCAGCACCTAGGGCAAAGTTACAGTTTCTATGCCTTAGGTATGTTCTGCTGGGAAGGCAGAGGGTGTGAAAGTGTGTACAGCTTCATGTCCACTTTCATAAGTAGCAGCCAGTATTTGGGGAGCCCTGCTTTCAAAACCACTGGCAAGGCCCCAGGCTGGAGTCACCTCTAATGAGCTTTCAGGGTGTTGTTTTTGGGGGAGAAAACTAAAGCTCTCTGTCCCTTCTCCTCTCCCTCCTTCTGCCCTGCCCTCTTCCTCTCTCCTTTTCTCCCCTCCTCCTTTTCTCTCTGCTCTCTGTCACTGTCTCTGTCTCTTTTTCTCTGTCTCTCTCTGTTCTCTGTCTCTCTGTTTCTGTCTCTCTGTGTGTCTCTCTCCCCCCTCTGTCTCTCTTTGCCTCTCTCATTGTCTCTCTCAGTAATTTCTCTAGACTAAGGGTCTTTAATCCCCTGAGGGGACTTCCTGCCACCTGGGAGGGGCAGCTACTCCCTTAACAGGCAACCAGGGATGCGTTTGCCCCTAAGAGAGATCATAGCCTTCGGCAGCTGCTTTTAATGGAGTTTTAAAACTGAATTTCAAGTAATTGGTAATCAATAGACTTGAGAGACCTTACAAAATAAAAATCTGTGCTGAAAAATAATATTCTTAACCCCAGAGCCTGTCTAGGTGCAGCCCTGGTGTCAGCAGCCTGGGTCTGAATAAGGAGCCTGTCCTCCAATGCTCTGGGCAAGGCTGCCCAGCTGGCTTGGGTGGGGGTGGCACTTGTACACATAGATCCATTTTATATGAAAACATATTCTGCATGGTCACAGAATGGCCCATGAAATGAGCTCATTTCCGTGTGTGTGTGTGTGTGTGTGTGTGTGTGTGTGTGTGTGTGTGTGTGAAGGGGTGGGCCTGCTTCCCATTCTAAGCTGGAGCAGGCAGCATGCTTTCCTCCCATCCTTTTCCAGGACTTGCTCCCACTGAAAGGACCTTCCCCAGTCCCTCTCCCACAGGAGTTCAGGAGCATGGGTGGGACCCTTTCCTTTTCACTGACCAAGTGAATACCCAAACTGGGCTATGTCCTGAGGCTACAGTTGGACCCCAGGGATATCCACAAAACCAAAAATGACAGAATCTGGTACCATGGGAAGAGCCCTGGGGACGAACCCTGCCCCTGCCCCTTGTTACACGGGTGACAGTGGGCAAGTTGTATCACCTTGCTGGATCTCAGACATCTCATCTGTAAAATGGGGGTATTCTAGTATATGATTTCTGAGGTTGTTTTCAGGTCAAGGCCAAAGCTTTGTGTGAGGGGATCCTCACTGTGCTTCTGACTGGTGAAGAATTAAAAAGTATCCTGCAATTACTTTGACTTGGACAAGATACAGAAAACTTTCCCCTTTCAGATATTCTCTATGAGGATGGTGAAAGGCAGGGAGAGACAGAGAGATAGAAAGAGAGAGACAGAGATAGAGACACAGACAGACAGAGACACAGAGAGACACAGAAAGAGAGATACATACAGAGGGAGACAGGAGAGAGAAAGACAGAAAGAGACACAGAGGAGGAGGAGGAGGAAGAGGAGGAGAAGGAGGAGGAGGAGGAGAAGAAGAAGAAGAAGAAGGAGGAGGAGGAGGAGGAGGAGGAGGAGGAGAAAGGAGAGAGAGGAAAGGGGGGAGAGACAAAGAGAAAGAGAGAAAGAGAGAGGGGGGGAGAGAGAGAGAGAGAGAGAGGGAGGGAGGGAGAGAGAGAGAGAGAGAGAGAGAGAAAGAGAAAGAGTGCATCTTTGAACCCTGAGAAACCAGCAGCTGAGGGGACTTCACAGGTCTGACCAATCCTTCACATGGAGGAAATAAGTCCCCTGTGCCACACTTTAGGTGGGTGTGGGACCTGTCAGATGGATACTTGGAGGAAGGCTACTTTGGCAGGGCAGCATGGGCAGAAGCCAGCAGTCCCAATGATGAGGGTGGCCCTTTAATAGGACCCCTTGATGTTTGCAAACAGCTCAGTGTTTGACCCTGAGGGGTTGGTGCTTCCATTTTGTAGACCAGGGAGCTAAGGCTTAAAGGACTGATCAAGGGTCTCTCTGCTATCAAGTTTTTGAGACGGGATGAGTGTTCCTGACTCCAGTGTTAGTGTTCCGTTCCAGAACAGCAGCATGGCCTCTGAAGGTGAGAAGCCTAGAAAACTCGTCCTGAAAGCATCTGTTGAAAAAGCTGGGGTTGTGTACCCAGAGAACAGGAGAGTTAGGGGTGATGAGCTACTTGGCTTCAGGTATCTGAAGGTCTAGGTCACAGAAGATGGATGAGCCTTGCCCTGCTTGGCAGAATGGAGAGTAGCTGATGGGAGTTGTAGGGAAGCAAGGTTGTGCTTCCCTAATAATTGGGTTTGTCCCAAAGTGGTATAGGGCAGGTAGTGAGTTCTGTGTCCCTGGAGGTCTGCAAGCAGAGGCTGAGGAGCGCTGGTTGGAAGTGTTATCAAGGGGACCTATGTCTGAGATTCTATGGATTGTGGTGGTAGTGGTGGTAGTAGTAGTAGTAGTAGTAGTAGTAGTAGTAGTAGTAGTAGTAGTAGTAGTAGTAGTAGTAGTTGTAGTAGTAGTAGTAACATCTGCAAAGTACTTTAAGGTTTGCAAAGCACTTTATAAATATTGCCTCACTTTATCCTTGCAACAACCCTGAGAAGCAGGGGGACAGATATTATTATTATATAAATATACTATATTGTATAAATATATCATATCATGTATACCATACCAGGTGTTATTTTCTGTGTATGGGGAAACTCTACTATTACCTCCATTTTATAGATGAAGAAACTGAGTCAGGCAGCAGTGAGGTGAGTGATGGATGCTTTCACAGTCTGTCCACCCAGCTGCATGTCACTTCGTGGGAAGTACGCCTTCTTCCTCTAGGTGGTTTTTATAAAGAGTGCACTGTAAGCCCCTTGAGGACAGGGACTATCTTTATCTTTGCCCACCTGGAGGTTTCTTTTTCTCCTAAAGTCCTTTCAGTGTTAGAATATTGGCAACAGACAATTAGAATGAGAGCTTTGTGAGGACAAAGACTGTCTTTTCTCTCTTTCTGCTTATAATTGAATCCCCAGAGCTGAGGATAGTGGCTGGCTTAGAGTACATAAATGCTTAATAATTGCTTGTGGCCTTAATAAAAATGTGTTGCCTCAACAACAGACTTTGGCTCCCAAATTATACTTTGACAATAGGTAAGACTGCCATTTGAGAAAAATGCTCAAAATCACTATTAATTAGAGAAATGCAAATTAAAACAACTCTGAGGGACCACCTCACACCCATAGGATTGGCTAATATGTCAAAAAAGAAAAATGATTAATGTTGGGGAAGATGTGGGGAAATTGGAAAACCAATGCATTGTTGGTGGAGTTGTGAACTGATCTGCCCACTCTGGAGAGCAATCTGGAACTATGTCCAAAGGGCTATAAAACTGTGCATACCCTCTGACTCAGCAATACCACTTCTAGGGCTGTGTCCCAAAGAGATCATATAAAAAGGAAAAGGACTCACATGTACAAAAATACTTATAGCACCTCTTTTGGTGGTGGCAAAGATTTGGAAATTGAGGAAATGCCCATCAATTGGGGGATGGCTGAACAAGTTGTGGTATAGGAATGTAATGGAATATTATTGTTCCATAAGAAATGAACAGGTAGACTTCAGAAAAACCTGGAAAGGCTTCCATGAACTGATGCAGAGGGAAGTGAGCAGAACCAGGAGAACGTTGTATCCAGTGATAGCAACATTGTAGCAATGATGAGCTCTGACAGACTTAGCTCTTCTCAGCCATGCAATGATCCAAGATGATTCCAAAAGATCCATGATGGAAAATGCTATGGGGGGACAGAGCCAAGATGGCGGCGTAGAAGCAGCAAGGATCCGCAGCTCCCATCCAGCCACCCAAAATACCCATAAAATATAACCCTAAACAAATTCTAGGACTCTCAAACTCACAAAAATACAGAAAACACATCTTTCGCTGAAGGCAGCTCAGCAAGAGGGGATCACCATGGCAGGGTGGGAGTTGAGACCAGCCCAGCCCGAAACTGAAACCGGCCAGGCCCCAGGGCGGCTGGAGGAGCCTCCCTGAGCCACAGCCAGTCTACAAGAGAGATCTACTTCACCTCCAGCAGACTCCACATCTAGTAAGGCGTGAAAAACAAGGACTAGAGAAAGTTAGCTAACTTTGTCCTCACAAAGCTCTCATTCTAATTGTCTGTTGCCAATATTTTAATCCTGAAAGGACTTTAGGGAAAAACAAACCTCCAGGTGGGCCCTAGGAATCCCACAGTGAGTGCTGGGGCAGGCGGGCTCCTGTGTCCAGATGCCTGGAGCCAGCTGCCATCTTGAGCCATTTTGGTCCATCTCTGGACAGTCAAATCTCTAGAAATCAGTGGGGCAGCAGCTGTTCTGCTGTTGACTCTCCTAGGACACAGTTTTTCTTCAAAGCAGGGGATGCCGGCATTAACTCAGGGCTCCTGTGGGTGCTGCCTTGATACCTTCTTGGGGCGTGGAGGTGAAGCATCCTCCTCGCATGCTTTCTCCAGGTTGCAGGCTCTGGCTCATCCTTCCAAGATGGAAGGTCTTTCAGGATGGACCTGGGATCAGAGCAGGCCTTGTTTCACAGGACTAGCTTGGCTGAATAAGGCATGCTCCCCCTAGGAGGCTGTAATGTGGTGTTCAGAGTGCTAATTAGACTGAGCAGTTCAATCCCACAGACCTTAATTAGGCACCTGCTTCCTGCCAGGCCCTGGTGATGCAAAGATAAAGTATAAGTATACTTACACATAGGTCCATATAGGAGGCTATACATGTGTATGAATACATATCTGAGCATGTATGTATATGTGTATATAGAAGGTATAGGATGAATTGAATATGAAGGGATGATACTTTAAAAGGCGAAATTCTGAGGTAGGAGAGGACTAGAATGAGAGGAGATGGAGAGACAAAATGGGGTTATTCATCCCATAGAGAAGAGGCAAGGGATAACTGTTACAACTTTACTTTCAATTACTCTCATTGAATTTGGCTTAGGGAAGAAATGGCATAAACTCCAAACCGGGCATCCTGCCACACAGGAGAGTAGGGGGCATGGGGATGAGAGGGGGGGATGATGGAGGGGAGGGGAGGGGAGGGTCTGGGTGAGGGATGCTGGAAGCACACACTTCACTAAAGGGACAGGGACAGGGTAGAGAACAGAACAAGGGGGGAGGGATAGGAAGGAGGGACATATGATCATTATCACAATATGTCCACTATGAAGATGTCCTGTATAATCACACATCCACAGCCTGTATTGAAGTGAGTGTCCTTCCAGGGGGGGTGGCAAGGGAAGAACCGAAATAATCTAGAATTTAAAGTTCTGCAAGACCTGCAACTAGGAGTTAAGATATACAGGAGCCAGGATAGGGAGACCCTCCCTGCCCTACCAGAAAGTTAGAGAGCAGACCAGGGGAGGGGCTCTACAGTGGGATCGCTGTTTTGGGGTTGGGTCAGGGGAAAGATGGGGAGAAAATGTGTAATTCAAAAATGTCATGAAAATGAATGATGTAAACAAGAAAACAAATAAAAAATATATCATAAAAAAAAAGAAAATGCCGTGGGCATCCAGAGAAAGAGCTGTGGAATCTGAGTCCAGATCAAAGCAGATTATTTTCATTTCTCCTCTTTCTCATGGTTTTTCCCTTTTGTTCTGATTCTTCTTTCAAAACATGTCCAATGTCAAAATATGTTTAATATGATTGTACATGTATAGTCTGTGTCAGATTCCATGCCATCTTGGGGAAGGAGGAGCAGAAGGAGGGAGGAAGAAAAATTTGGAACTCAAAATCTTATAAAAGTGAATGTTGAAACCTATCTTTATATGTATTTGGGGAAAATACTATTAAGAGGAGAATAAAAGAGGTGTGACTGTCACATATTATTGCCAGAAGACTCTCCATAAAGGTGGGAGCTAATGAGGGCTGCTGGAAAGAGCCCCAGATGTCCTGAGTTCAAATCCTGCTCTGCTCTTTGTTTTCTGGGTGACCTTGGCCTTCATGCTCTCAAAAGAAAATCAGGGAGTTTCCATGCTTGGAGAAAGTTCTTAACCTTTTTATCATGCTCCTTTTGGCAGTCTGGGGGATCCAAGACTCCTTGGAATGGAGTTAATATGTGTAAGATAAAATATACAGGATTGCCAAGGAAATGGATTATATTGAAAGACAATTTTTAAAAAAAAGACAATTATCAAAATATTTGTAAAAATCCACCAAGTTCGCAGACCCCAAGAAAGAGCCCTTGGACTAGAAGACTCCTGAGACCCCTCGCAGCTCCCAGATCTCATCACCACAAGTTAGAATAAAGAGGAGCCTCTGGCCTCCGCATGTACCTTGGGACAGACAGAATTGCTGTGTAACTTTGCATAATAGCCTGGAGAACCCCGTCAAGAAAATTACTCACAGATGTTCCAAAGTCCGTAAACGAAATTCAGCAAGAACAGCAACTTTGAATGGGAGTTTTCAGGCTGAATCTCGAGCATTTCCATGCTATTATTTGCAGTGGTTTAATGACAGGTCTTGCATCCAGTACATAGGGACACTCTGTTCTCCTGGTCCCGGAGGGAGGCCACCTACACCTCCCCCCAAGGAGTCCGGGGGGACCTCCACGGGGTTGGGATCAGCCTGAGGCCCTCTTCTGGTGTTGTCTCCCATTGTTAACCACTGGTGATTAGCTCCAGTTACCTTTAACCAATTACCATTAATTAGCTAATTGCAAAGGGTTATTTGCTGCAAAGCTCTTTTGAGAATAACAATTACTTGCCTTCTCTCCCAGTGCCCAGGAACACACTATCCTCTACATGACTTTGTTCCCAGGACAGCACAGCATTGGTCGCTCTGAGTTCACTTGGAGATGTGTCATGGAGGGTAGGGATGGCGGGGCCTGGGCTGAGTAGCTCTGTCCTTCCTGTGTCCTTGCAGTCGGTCCTGGCGTGGACGCTGCTCCTGATCTTTTAGTGGCCTGATCTCCTCACCAAGGTTGAAGCCTCATCTCCAGACTCCTTTACCTGGAAACCAGACAGAAGAAAAGTGGATGGGCCAAAAACCAAGACCTGTGTTTGTGGGCAGTCTCTGTCTCCATGGCCCCAGAACACAGTCAGCCAGGAAAGGGCAGACGGAGAGCCAGGCCTGGCTGCCTGGTGCCTGCTGAGAGCATCCCACTTGCAGCTACATGCCAATGAAGAGGGCCCCCTCATTGCAGGGTTACAAGCTGCACCCCCATGTACATGGGCCTCAAATCAGGGATTACCTGTCCTCCCACCTGTCAGATGCAGGGCCCCCCCTCTTCTGTGTGTGAGATTGCAATAGCCCCCCTAATCCCATTGCAAGTAATTCTTTTTAATAGTATTTGTGGAACACTTTGAAG
>CM053597.1:4191948-4247954 GCA_028646575.1 Pseudocheirus occidentalis
GATGATGATGATGATGATGGTGATGATGATGATGATGGTGGTGATGATGATGATGATGAAGAAGATGGTGATGATGATGATGATGGTGATGATGATGAAGATGATGATGGTGATGATGGTGATGATGATGATGATGGTGATGATGATGGTGGTGATGATGATGATGGTTATGATGATGATGATGATGATGATGGTTATGATGAAGATGGTGATGATGATGGTGATGATGACGATGATGATGGTGATGATGATGATGATGGTGATGATGGTGATGATGGTGATGATGATGGTGATGATGATGGTGATGATGATGATGATGGTGATGATGATAGTTTACCTGTTCCCTGTGTGGCGTTTGAAGGCACAGCAAGGGTCTCTTTGTAATCAGGGACTGGACCTGGACCTGCTGCACAGGGCCACCTCATCCCCCCTAGCCCAAAGTGAGCCTCCAAAAGGGCAGCCCATCCCCCTGGGGGACAGCTCTCATTTTGAGGACCTTCTTCCATCATCAAGCTTAAGTTGCCTCTTACCTCTTCCTGGGATGAGGGGAGCTCTTGTGACTTAGTAAAGGAGAGAGGGGCTGCCACTGGGGAAGAATCATACATTCTTCCAGGGTCTGTGGATTGGAAGCATTCACCTCTCCACCCCTGCCAATCCTCTGTGTGACTCTCGCAGTTGAAGTTTGCCCCAGCGGGTCCATCTGGGGGCTGGAGCCTTCCTCGTGTTCTCTTGGAATCCCCAGGGGCTGAACTCCCGGCTGCCAGGGGTCACCCTTTGCTCCCACCATGTAACTAGCCCATCTTCCTTCACACATACACCCCCCATACCACACACACACACATGCACACACACACCCCACACATACACCACATACCACACACACTACACACACCATACACATAGACACACACATATACCACACATAGACATACCACATACCATACACACAGACACACACACCATGTACACACACAAATACACACACATACATACCACATGCACACACCACATACCACATACCACATGCACACACCACATACCACATGCCATACACACACTCTGTACACACACACAGACACACAGAGACACACACAGCTAACTATATTTCAATAGAATGGATTTCCTCCATAATCCTCTGTAGTGCTGTTCAATTGTGTCCTACTCTGTGACCCCATTTGGGGTTTTCTTCACAGATCCTGAAGTGTTTGTCATTTCCCTCTGCAGCTCATTTACAGATGAGGAAACCGAGGCAAACAGGGAGAAGTGACTTGCCCAGGGTCACACAGCTAGAAAGTGTCTGGGGCTGGATTTGAACTCAGGTCTTCCTGGTGCCAGGTCCCGTGCTCTATCTGCCACGCTGCCTAGACACCCCCTGTATTTTCCTGTATACATTTACAAGTATTATTCTGAGGAGTTCTTGTGCTTCAGCAGAGGAAAGGGCTAAAGAGGTCGGCGACACAAGGGAGAATGCCTGCCCTAAGGAGGACTGTTTTATTGAGTATATCTCAGGAAAAACCAGTGATTTGAAAATAACGGGTATTTTATTATTTTTTTTTGTCAAATTCTTCCAAAGGGGCATGTATTCTGAGCCCAATTGTGCAGCCAGAATGAGCAGCTGGCTCATGAACTTCCTGGTATCAGTGAAGGAGAAGAAATTAAGAAATTTGAGATCAGATCCTGTCCACTTTGCTGGATCTGAACCCTTTGCCGTGATCTGTCTGGGCATAGGCAGGAGAGGCCTCTGCCAGCCAGGACAGAAGAAACAGGAACACCAGGGGCAGCTCTGGGGCAAAGCCAGGGAGGGCTTCACCAGGACTCACAAGATGGGGACCAAGAGAGGTTGAGCAAGGCCAGAAGCCAGGTAAGACCCAGTCCAGTGTGAAGTTAGCCACATAAACAGCCCTCCTTTCCCAGAGGGAAGCCCTAAGAGAAATCCTCTGCTGGGGCTCCTTGGAGAAGTCAAGGAAGGGACCCTTCTGCTCCTGTGCCTCCAGGACTCTGGGGATGGCTGAGAGGCTTCAGTCCCAGGAGAGGACGTTCCAGGTTTTACATTCTTTCCAGGAAACTGGACCCCTGGGGCCGTGTGTGAGAGATGCTTTCCCTAACAATGACAATGCTCCAGTGTCAGACTTTGAAGATCACAAAAGATGCCATGGCTGGATTTTTAGCCCTTTTTCATGTGGGGGAAGTTGAGCCTGGAGAGGACTTTCCCAGGATCACTCAGCTAGAAAGAACCAGATGAAGATTCCATGTGCAGTCTCCTGACACTGCAGAACTCTCTAGCTGTTCAAGTGACCAGAGGGCTCTGGAGTTCGCTACGCAAGGCATTCTGGTACTAACCAAGCAGACCCGGCCCCGGTCCCAGCCCCAGCCCCAGACAAACCAAAGACCTCATTCATTTGGAGGCTTCCTCTCCGACCATCCTTTTCCACCGCCCCCTCTCGCCCGGGCCCTTTTACGACTCCTTCCCCCACTACAATGACTTCCCACAACGCTGAACTAGGTTACTCAGCGAAGTCAGAGGCAAGCCCCCGGAGGAAGCCTTCGGCTGAGTAGCGGTCAGTCAGTCATTCAGCAAGCGTCCATAAACCTTCCACTCGGCGCCCACTCTGTGCCTGGCCCCGCGGCTCCAGGGACCCAGAGACGGGGAAGAGGTCAGTGTCAAGTGGCCCCATCCCGGGGCCTTGGGAAGAAAAGGAGCTGGGGCCTGTTACCTAAAAGGGAAACTGCCCTCGCTGCTTTTCCTCTGCCTGGCTCCTGTTTTCAATCTCCGCGCACACCTGGAGCCCGGGGCGGGGCCCTCTCCAGAGACGCGGTCCCAGGAGGCGTCAGTGTGTATGTGTGGCGGGTGGGTCGGTGCAGCAGACGGTTAGCACAGCCTTTCTCGTCTTAGATTCAGCCCGGCACACACACACACACACACACACACACACACACACACACACACACACACACAGATACACACACCAGACACGCCCCCACCTAAGGTCCGTGGGACCTCAGGCTGGCTTAGGTGAGGAGGCGGGCATCTCTCCGGGAAGGGGCGGGGGTCAGTGGCTTGGTCCCACCCCTTCTGGCGGGGTGAGGGTGAAGAAGGGGGGCAGCCCCGCCCCTAGGCCCCCGGCGCCCTATAAACCGGGGCGCGGCGGTGGTTAGCAGACTCGGGCTCTCCTTCTGCGCCCGGCCGCTCTCTCTGGTCCCCTCCTTTGGGTAGGAGCGCCTCCGCGGCTCAGCCCTAGCCACACCATCCGCCCTCTGTGTGCTCTCGCTCTGTGACCCTGCGCTGCCCCGCTCCCCAGTCATCGCTCTCCCACTCTGTCCCCACGGCCCCCCACACTCCAATCATGGCCCCGCAACAGCTGTACCACAAAGAGTTCGCCCGGGCTGGCCTCCAGCCAGGCCTGCAAGTGTGGCGCATCGAGAAGATGGAGCTGGAACCAGTGCCCACGGAGCAGTACGGCAGCTTCTATGTGGGGGACGCCTACTTAGTGCTCTGCACCCGCCAGGGGCCCCGCAACAGCTTCACCTACCGCCTGCACTTCTGGCTCGGTAGGGATGGGAGTGGGGGCTGGAAGGCTGGAGGGCTGGAGGGGTGGGGCCGCCCTGCTGGCCCGGGCTGCTGTGGTGGGCAGCTCGCCACTGAGACCTGGGCGTCTTCTTCCCACCGAGTTTCGCTTTGCCAGCCCTGGGAACGGTCGGGGAGGGTGTGTGCGCCAGCAGCTGAGAGTGCCGGTCTGTGTGTGCTACGCGTCTCCTCCAGCTCTCGGGAAGGGGTTGGGGTTCATGTCCAGGAGGTGAACACCAGCCGCCCCTTCGGGCAACGATGCGGTCGGGAGCTCGGAGAGGGACAGGTGGAAGGGGCCTCATTTTTTAGATGACGAAACTGAGGCTCACAGTGGACCAGGGATCGGCCCAAGGTCAGAGGATTGTTAGTTCCAGAAGAGAATTCAGAGCTCAGCCCCCTCGTACTACAAAGGAGGAAGCAGAGGCTCAGACGGGTCCCAGAAGCCGTAGTGGGAGAACGGGGATGTTCCCTCTCAGCTTGTAAAGCTGGCAACCTTTCCTTGGCCGGCTCTGCTTCCCCTCTTGGCTTTTTTCGAGGTTCAGCCCAGGTGCCACCTCCTACTGGAAGCTTTCCCTGATCCTCCCCCGGCTGTTAATTCTTTCCATGTTTCCTCCAAGACTCACCTCTTTTCATCCCCTTAGTCTGCATCCTCACCTGGCCTGGCACCGGCAGGAGTTGAAAGGAAGGGCATTGAATTGCACTGACTTGCTGGCCTTGAGGCTTTACAGCTTGGTAGGTGTGTGACCTTGGCACAGTCCCTTCCTCTGGGCTTCATCTGGTGTGTGTGGGGGTGGGAGGGACTCCAATATTTGTCCCATCCCTGGTCAGGTGGTCATCACAACCTAAACAGTCATTCTGAAGCACTAAAGAAGCTGGAGACCAGGGCAGCTGCCCCCTGTCCTTGGTCTTCCTCTTCTTGCCAGAGGAGTGAGGTGGCACCCGTCCAGCCCCTTCATGTAACCTAGTAAGAACTAAATAGGGGCCTGTATTGGGGAAGAGACTTGTCCAAGCCCACCTGGCTAGTTAATTAGAAGAACTGAGACTTGAGCTTTCCCCACCGGACTTCACTGCTCCCAGCCCTGAAGCCATAGCCCTGCTGGGATGTAAGGCCCCTCTCTTGAGGATGATCCCAGATGCCCCATCTCTGTGGAGGCAGAGTCTGAGTCTGGAAGGTTTGAGGGTCATCCCCAAGGAAGGGAACAAACCTTTAATAAGCCCCCACTGTGTGCCAGCACAGCGCTCTTCTGATCCTCACAATGTAGATGATGTTATCGTGCCTATTACAGTGGAGGAATTTGAGGCAAGCAGAAGTTAAGTAACTTTCCCAGGTCTCACA
Source organism: Pseudocheirus occidentalis (assembly GCA_028646575.1). NCBI lineage: Eukaryota > Metazoa > Chordata > Mammalia > Diprotodontia > Pseudocheiridae > Pseudocheirus > Pseudocheirus occidentalis. The sequence goes on from CM053597.1 coordinate 4,196,850, forward strand.
GCAGCTAGTAAGTGCCTGAGGACCCAGGTTCCAGTCCTAACTCTGACTCTGGCTATACTTATCATGGGCAAGTCACAACGTACCTGGGCCTCAGTTTCCTGATCTGTAAAATGAAGGGCATTAAAGCAGAGGGGTCAGGGAAGATCCCAAGTGCTTCTGATTGACATGTAATTGAGAAATGTTTAGCAAAATAAATAAACATATAATAAAACAAATAATGTTTGCTATGTGGTTGTCTAAGGCAATGCTTCCCTCTTTAGTGGACACTGTTTCTTTTGGAGGTTGATATCACTGGGCTAAATGAGCTCTACATTCTTCCAGCACAGCCTGTGACAGCACGGAAAGCTTCTGAATTTTACTTGCCTCCAGTTTCTAGATCTGTTAAAAACAAACCTCCCTGAGGCTCCTCTGAGAGGGACGTGGCCAGAGACTCACCCCTGCAATGATCTCTGGCACGTCTTCATCTGATTTTTAGGACCAGTTCTTGGGTGGGGACCCATTGGCTGGGAAGGCGTCCATGTCCCTAAGAGCAAAGGTTTGTTTCTAACTGACCAGGAAGTAGATCAACAGGTTAAAGGAAGAGAAGTAATTGGGACAGAGGGAGGGACCTAGTCTACAAAAGAGCCCTGCTCCAAGGCTGGCCTGAGCCCTCATATAGAGAGGATGGCTGTTCTTACAGGCCTGTGTTCTTTCTTGAATTATCTGTCTGGCCTCCAGGAGCTGGCCAGCAGGGGCCAAGCAGTACGTTTTCCCCGACTCGGTTTTTTTAGTAGGTGTGGCTGTTTATCTTACAGCTGAGAAAATCGAGGGCTCAGAAAGTCACCTGAGCTCACACATCGGGGCTGCCAGGAGCTAAGGGCAGCATCTTTGGCCTCCTGTATCCAAATTCCATGCCCTCCTCCTGAGGAGGGCCCAGAACGGGCACAAACCAATTCTTTGTCGGTTGTACCAAGGGCAAAACCTCTGTCTGGCCAGAAGAGGTTAGTTTTGTGATGAGGAAGAGGGGAGGAAAGTTTTTTCTAATGATTTCCATGGCAAGTCACATTCTCAGAACTTCCATTTTAATGACTCAGAGGAGGCTTTTTATAGATGCCTCCTGGTATATTGAGGTCTGTTCTAGATTTGGAGCCCAGGAGACCTGGGTTCAAATTCCACCTCTCCAACCCACAGCATGACTAACAGGCAAATCCCTTAAACTCCCTGGACTACAGTTTCCTCCTCTTTAAAGCAGGAACAATATTCTGTGAAGAAACTACCCAGGCTTAATTAATTAAGGGGCTCTGCAAAGTGTCAGGTGCTGTGCCGAGGTCTGATAGGGGTGTATTCTCCTATAATTGCTAGAGAGCTTTGGGGCCTGTTTGTTTGGCACAATGTTATGTAAATACCTTGGGCCACAAGTGCCCAAGAATCCTCGGGCCATTAGAGACGGCTCTGGGGAAAGGGCAGCTGCCAGTCAGTCTGTGATGATGGCTTCTGGACTCAACCCTGAACCTCTGGGTAGGAGGCCCATTTCAGCCCATGTACTGTGGGGGAAACAGCAGCCTCCCATGAGCAGCGATCTGTCCAAGTGAGGGGGCTTTCCCTTCCATGGAAAGGAGAATCTGTAAGGCTTGGGACTGTTATAAGGGAAAGTACTTCAGGTGTGGGGGCTAAATACCCATTAAGATTCTAACGAAGGACTCTCAGACTTTGCCTAACAATCAGTCTTTGGTCTAGCCTTTGTCCTAATCTTGCATCCTGCAACCTGTTTGGGGGCGGCTTTGTCTTTTCCCCTTAGTGCCTGCCCCTCCCCCACCTCCTATTTGCTTCATATTTTTGTTAAAGGCTTTGAGTGTAGATCTCCTTGTAGGGACAGTACAGCCTGCAAAGAATGGAGCAGAAAAATGGTGAATGCATTGTACCCTGAGGAAAAGGAGGTGCTGTTAGGAAAAACAGCAAGAAGCAGGGCCACCAACTCTCCTGGGAGGGAAGGAAGGAAGGAAGGAAGAGAAAGAAGAGAAAGAAGGAATAGAAAGAAAATCCAGGCAGCTTATGGCAGGGATAGTTCTTCTTCTTAGAAATCTGTTTCCCCCAAAGCTCAGGTGCATGTCTGACTATGCTCGGCCGGGCGTATTGTATTCTTCTGCATCACATTTAGAGGTCATTTCCTCTAAAGCGCCTGCACCCACCAGACTTAGGGATAGAGTCCTGGACCCAAGTTCAAGCCCAGCCTCAGACACTTGGCAGCTGGCTTTCTCTAGAAGCATCACTTCTCTCGGTCTCTTCGTCTGTGAATTGAGGACAACCACAGCGCCTCCTTCCCAGAGTTGTGAGAGTGAAATGAGATGCTTGTAAAGCATTGTGTGAACCTTACAATTCCATATAAATTCTGGTTGTTATGATTATTACTCTTACTCACTATTAATTGTTCCCTTGAGAACAGGAGCCTAGATTCATTCATCCACCTCTCTGGAGCCCATAATAGGCATTTAATAAACAGATGGTGCAAGGTTAGAGTGCTGGCCCTGGAGTCAGGAGGACCTGAGTTCAAATCCAGCCTCAAACACTTGACATACTAGCCGTGTGACTTTGGGCAAGTCATTTAACTCCAGTTGCCCTCCAAAAAGAAAAAAAACCCAAAACATAAAGACTTGAGTTCAAATCCAGCCTCAGACACTTACGAGCGGTGTGACCCTGGGCAAGTCACTTCACCTGTTTGCCTCAGTTTTCTCAGATGTAAAATGAGCTGCAGAAGGGAATGGCAAACTGCCCCAGTGTCTTCGCCAAGAAAACCCCAAATGGGGTCACAAAGAGTAGGATGCAAGTGAACAACAACCACAGATATTGGTGGATGACCAGAGGAAGTGGGGGGAGAGGAGAGGAAGGGAGGGGGGAGGAGGGGGGGTGGGGAGGAGTGGGAAGTTTCCAGGGTCCTGGATGGAGGTGTCCTTGGACTTGAGTTGTACTTCCTCCTCCTGTCGAGGGGGAGGAGGGGTTGCGGGGACTCCCAAGGAGAGAACAGCCACTCCCATCTCCCATGATGAGGGCTAAAGTTTGTGGGGTTTGGATGGAGCCGTTGGTGTGGGAGCTCCGGGGATCTAAATCACAGTCCCTGGGGCATTCTCATGCTGTGTGTTCTCTGGGCTTGGCTCTCCCGGAATCCTCTGGATGGATACTCCCCACTCCTGGGGACCTTCCCTTGCCCCACCCCCCCACCCCTTTGGGGACAGTGCTGGCCAGCGTCACTGAAGGAGGAAGACTCAGTCTTTTCTTTCCAAAGCTGGATGTTTCTCTGTCACTGGCTGCTCTCCTTCCATACCTTCTCCTCCACTGTCTGGTGCCATCTGGGCCTCCCTCTGCCCCTCTTCCTCTGGCTTTCCCTGGTTTCCTTTGAGTTTCAGTTCAAATCTTCCCTTCAGCCAGACAGCTCCTTCCAGGTCTCCCACCCCTTGGCTGCTGCTAACCTTCCATCAGCTCTTGGTGTGCCTTCCATGTACATGGTTATTTGCGCCTGGCATATAAAGCGCTCGGTGTACCCAGCAAACAGGTAACAAGTGCAGGTGGACTGCTAGGCTTTCTTTTTTGAGGCTTGCACCGATCCTGTGAAGGGTGCTATAAACAGGCTCATTTCACAGATGATGAGACTGAGGGTCTGAGAGGGTGCGGGGTTTTCCCAAGAGACCACAACCGGCCAGCAGAGCAGCAAGATTGAGTCCCCTGTTTCCCTAATGCAAGACCCAGTGCTTTCTGCTTGCTGGGGGCCTGTAACAGGACAGCAGACCAGGGCCCACCTGAGCCTGGATCGCTCATCTTCATTCAGGAATCATTGACAGGCAGGTCTGCACATTACTGGGCTCAATAGGGAGGGGGCAGGCCTCAGCAGCAGCTCTACCTGGCATGAGGTAGCTGATTTTCATCTCCTCTTCCCCAAAAGCACAAAGGCCTGAAGGAACAGCTTTGGAAGGGTCAGCACTCCATGGTGGTGACAGAGAGCCAGGGCATCAGGGTCCAAGTGCTGTGGCAGTGGCTGTCCTTCCTCCTCACAGACAAGGGGGCTCTTGGCTGGCTGGCAGGGTGGCGAGTGCTCCGAATGTGGAGAATGGGAGTGTCAGGCCTAGGGCAGCTGGATCTTCCTTCTTTTTAGGCACTTTCAGTCTTTATTTTGTGGTGTGGAAATTAAGGGTTTGGATTTTTTTTTTAAGTAAAGAGGTAGAATAAAAGATTTGAGGAGGGATGAGAGGAGTGGAAAGTGATGCTGATTGGGTGGCAAAACAGAGTGTTGGAGAAAGGGGACCTGGGTTCAAATTCTAGCTCTGCCATTTACCACTCATGATCTTAGGCAAGTTACTGGGTCTCTGGGCCTCAGTTTTCTCATCTGTAGAATGGGGGTGAGGTGAGGGAGGGGATCATGGATTGAGGCCCAGTAGGAACATTACCTTCCACAGAGGATGAGCCGATGGTCCTAACTCACCCTAAATGTGGCCAAACCGGTTGGCGAGATTAAAAAGCTGAACAAGTGAATGTCGGCTAGATCGTCTTCTGCTTTTGTGAGGTCTGGGGAACAAAAGTTATCTTGGAGAATAAAGATGTGCCTTAGAAAACCTGCCTGTGCACAGACATTTAATACCTGTGCATTCTTGAGCAAGCATTTCCATCCCTGGCTCTAACTTGCTTTATCTGTAAAATGGGAGGGTGGACATGATAACCTCAGAGGAAGGTTCCAGCTCCATCCAGATCCCCGAAGTATGAGGTGATTTATTATCAGAAGCCCTAGCGTTCTCTTGGCTGTGAGGACCTGTGGGAGGGGCCTTACCCCCCCCCCCCACTCCCCGACCAGTGGACCAAACCTCTGCGGTTGTAAATAGCCCCCAGAGGTGCTGGTACAAGCCCCTCTTTATGTAGAGAAGGCCTAGGGAAGATCATAAGGTCACCGAGCTAGAGTCAGCAGGGCTGTCAGAGACCATCCAATCTAGGCATCTGCCTTTACAGCTGAGGGAATGGAGGCCTGGAGCAGCTGAGGGGCAGGGGCACAGTCAGGGATCTTCTCAGAATCCCAGGGCTGGTATTCAAACCGTGTTTGTCTTTTCAAACATTCACCCAAATGTAGGATAGTAATAACCATTTTGGGGGAAAAAAGAACTTAGTTCTGGTCCCTGTGCTGCCCATCTTAAACCAAAACGAAGCATTGCTGGGGCAGATTACAGCATTCTCCTGCCTTACTGGCCGTCCAAAGCTCTCACTCAGTGGTAATGTATTCTTGGGCCCTCTGTCAGAGGACCCAAGCCAGGCTCTTGGGTAGATTTCCATGAACTGGCTTCCCTGACCGGCAGGAACCCTGAGCACCTGTGTTAATGGCTTCAGATCTGGATCTTGTTGAATTAATGCTTTGTCATTGGTTCTGATTTTAGGGAAGGAATGCACTCAAGATGAGAGTGGAGCTGCTGCCATCTTTACCATGCAGATGGATGACTACCTCGGCGGGAAGCCCGTGCAGAGCCGAGAACTGCAAGGTTATGAATCTACAGATTTTGTCAGCTATTTCAAAGGAGGGCTGAAATACAAGGTGCGCCATCTCCCCAAAGCACAAGCCTCCTAGCTCTTTCTTTAATCTCACAGTGGTGGCCTGAGTCCTACCCTGCCCTTGGAAGAGAGGTTAGAGGCCAGTAGGGAGGTTGGTGCTCAGCAGGTACTTGTCAGGGTCTTTACGAAAGAGTGTAAGTGACCTTTTACATTTCATGGGGTTGTTGAAACTCTAGACTCCCAAGGAATTCTGTGTGATGCCAAGTGAGAGGTTTGGCCTCTGCTCTTCTGTAGGGTGTCTCCTTTTAGTCTCAAAAGATTAGAAGAGTTGGAAAACTTGATGATGCCCCCATATAGTTAAGGTTTCTCAATCTTAAGCAGTCACAGCAAGAGCTGGTCCTCCCAGAAGACCTTCTGATCACTCTGGGAGCCAGACCTCATGCCATCCGCTTGTACAGTCCTTTTCTAGAGATGACAACTGTCCAGGTCATCATCCCCTGGCTTATTTGCCATCATAAAGCATCTTACATTTTGCTTTTCTTCTCATTATTCCTAAATAAGGAAGGGCTTGAATAGTGTGTCGGGGTCTTGGCTTCTTGATGGAAAGAACCACAGAAGGTCCAAGCCAATTCTATTCCCTTTGTATCTCACTGTGTCAACATGTGAAATCATGCTTCTTTCACATGGACCCAATGAACCTACTAAGTCTGAGTGCCGTGGGATCCTGCAGGCTGGGTGCTGTAGGGATAGGTTAGCCAAGATGGTGAGTGGTCATAGGCTGTGTGTTCTGGTGAAGCAAAATCAGCTGGGGAATGTTGGGCCACCAAATGGGAGAATTTAAATGTGCAGGCAGCAGGAACTTTCCACTCAGACACCCCTGATGGGGTGAGGCAGTAAATAAAATGCCCTATTCCTTTTTCCTCATGAGAGAAAAGATTCTTGAAAAGCAGACTGGGGAGAGACAGCATTCCTCTGCTGTCCTTTCATTGGAGGTTCCTGCTTCTCCATCCAGCCTTCAGGCTGACATACATGCATTTGCTACCTGCCTGGGACCCTGGACCTCACCTGGGTGGATGACTGAGATCCAATAGAACTCCCAGATCTGGTTGCCCTTGGACTGGCTCAGGTTACCAGGCGAGCTGCATTTGCCAAAGGAAGAGTTTCCAGCCTCTTGACTCTTTGTGGTCTTTCTGTAGACACTGAATCCTTTTAAAGTGAAGAAATGAGAAGAAAAGATGTCAGTCTCAGAGCCAAGCAGGGGACTGTTTGCTAAGGAGTTTCAGCTCGGTCAGAACTGGCTTTTTCGAAGCTGAAGTTCTTTCACTGGCATCCTAGGACCTCTTCCTTTTCTCCAGTTGTTGGATGATCAATCTTTGATAAAAATCTAAACTTTTTTGTTTTTACACATGAAATAACATGTGCAATGCTTTTCAAATCTGAAAGGATGGCAGAAATGCTACTTATTATTATTGTTTTATAACAGTCACATCCCAATGGGCTTCCTGCCCTCACTGGCCCTTGGCATGGAATATAGAAAGAACTTGAGCAAAATCACACTTTAGGGCAATTAAAATAGTCTCAGGAGGAGCAGTCAGATAGGAGGAGAACCATGAGGAAGCAGAGCCTCAAAAAGCCTGAAAAGGAAGGAAGGAAAGGGAGGAAGGGAGAAAAGGGAAGGAGGAAGGAAAGAAGGAAAGGGAGGGAAGAAGGAAGGAAAGGCGGAAAGAGGAAAGGGAGGAAGGAAGGAAGAAGGTGGAAGGAAGGGAGGAGGGAAGGAAAAGGAGGGATGAAGGAAGGAAAAAAGGAGGGAAGGAAAAGGAAGAAGGAAGAAGGGAAGAAAAGGGAGGGAGGAGAGAAGGAAAGGGAGGGAGGAGAGAAGGAAAGGGAGGGAGGAAGGAAGCATTGATTAAGCATGTTCTGGGGGCCAGGCCCTGGGCTAAGTGCTTACAAGTACTAAATCATTTGATCATCATAATAATCTGGGGGGTTCAGGTGCTAGCTTTATCCACATTTTACAGATGAGCAAAGTGAGAAAGACAAGTTAAGTGACTTGCCCAGAGTCACGCAGCTAGTAAGTATCTGAGGTTGGATTTGAACTTGGGTTCAAGGGGAAGAAGATGATACTAATAGCCAGGATTTCTGTGGTGGTTTGCCAAGTCCTTTTCATACGATGCCTTATTTGATCCAGTCACTTGCCTGTGAGGTAAATGCTGTTGTCATCTCCACTTTTACAGGTAAGTAAACTGAGACTGAATGAGATTTAGGGACTTATCTAGGGTCATACAGCCAGTAAGTTTCTGAAGCACTATTTGAATTCAGGGCTTCCTGGCTCTTAAACTAGCACTCTCTCCACTGCAGCCCCTAATTGCCATGTGGCCAAATGCAGCAAAGAGTTGAATGAGGATTAATAGTCTTCAGATTTGGCAGTTAAGAGATCATTTTTGCAAAGAGCTGGGGAGTGGGAGGAGAGGAAAGACCATCCCTGTCCATGTTCTCTTGGGTCAGATCTAGTCCCTGAAGTTAATGGATGCCCAGTGGCCTTTCTGGGTTGTTTTATTTACGTTATTGAAGTCATTATGCATAGCATTCACCTGGTTTAGTTTTCTTCACGAAGCATTAGGGCACACAAGTCTTTCGAGGATTCTTGGAAATTCTCATTGTTACTACTTACAGAACAAGAATGTCCTGTTTGTATTCATGTACCCTAATTGATTCAGCAATTCCTCATTTGTTAGAAGACCCCCACCCTTTGATTTCCAGTTCTTTGCCACCATAGTGGGGTTGCAAGGTCTGGTTTGTCCTTTTGGGGACCTTCTTTTTGGGACTGATCCTTTTCATGGGAGGTGACCGGCAATGAGAGATCTGGGCCAAAGGGATAAGGTAGAAGTCTCATGTCACTAGTTTTATGGCCCCTCTCCTTTTCTGTCTAGGTTGGAGGTGTGGCTTCTGGATTCAATCACATCATCACAAATGATATGACTGCTGAGAGACTATTGCATATTAAAGGCCGCCGGGTGGTCCGAGCCACCGAGGTCCCTTTCAGCTGGGCCAGCTTCAACAAAGGCGACTGCTTCATCATTGATCTTGGACTGGTAAGTTTGTCACTATGATGGACAAGAAAACAATATGCTGTCTTTCTGTCACTTGGGCCGGCTTTGCTGAATTTGAAGGGCCATTATTTGGTTGGTCATAGAGAGATGATATTTGGTCTCAGCAACAAAGAAAACTTCCTGAGTGGTCATGGGACATTGTGATCTGCAGGGGGGGAGGGGCCTAGGAGAGCTCCCACCCTTGGGGCTCACAGATCCTGAAAGAGAAAAGAAAAAAATCAGCTCCGGGTGAAATTATTCCATTAATGTGGCACTGTTCAGATCCCCTTCAGCTTAACTGATGTTATGTCAAAGCTTCTATGAGGAGATGTAAATATAGCTTGGGTGAAGGCGAATGGAGAATTAGCAAAGAGTGTCAGTTGTTGCTTCAAACGTTCTCATTGAATAGTTAAAAAAAAAGTCAGTAGCTCTTGCCAGATGGTCACAATTGAATAACATTCCCAAATAATTTCTTTATTGAAATGTTTTCCTCTACTTTATTCACTGAAGTCATGAAAACCAGGACTAAAGGGTGAAAACAGACCTTGAGCAGAAGTGGTTCCCTGAGCTCTAAGGGCTCCCCAGAGGAACCATTGCCAGGATATGGAGCACCGGGTCCAGGATTCCCTTATGTATGTCTAAGAGTGCTGAATTTGGAATCTGAACCTCTGGGTATAATTGTGAGCCCGTGTTGTGGGTGTGCTCCATGACCTTGGGCAAATTGCATTCCTCTGTGAAGAGTCAGATAACCTCTGAGACCTCTTCTGTCCTGGACATGTGTCTCCACAGACTAGCTCTGGCTGCCATGGGGAATGCATTGGCTTTTGGCAGAGGGGGGAAGGAGGGGAAGGATGGCTGAGGAACTCCTGGAGCATTCAGTGATGGAGATAACAGAGAGTGTTGAGACAGATCATTCTGCCATAATTATCCGGAGTAAAAAGAAAAAGGAGGAAGCTGCCTTGTTAGGGAAGGAGAAAGAATATTACACTTGGAGTTAGGCAGATGTGGCTTTGAATCTGGACCTGGACTTCAACTCCTTGAGTGATGTTTCCCAAGCCATTCTCCCTGTTTTAAGCCTCAGTTTTCCACCTATAAAATGGGAGGTGATGATCCTGCCATTGCCCCTAACAAAAGGGAAGTACCCAGAAAGCTTTTTGAAAGCCTTAAATGTATTCATGTGCATTCTGTATTACTATCATTGTTTTTAATATTATAGAATAGCCCTCAGCCCTTCAGCCACCTGGGTTGCTTGTGAGGTAATCAATTGGAACAAATAACTTTTCAGCCTCTGATGAATTCCTTTATCCCCTTTTCAAGGGTTGGAATTCCCTGGAATAATTAATTGCTCAATCTAGAAATCATAGAATTTGAGAGCTGGAAAGGCACTTGGAAGCCTAATCTTATCAGTGCCCTAAGCAGATAGCCTAGAGAGGTTGACTGGGGTCACATCCACAAAATATGCCATTAGGTAAACATGACCAAGGCGGTAGTGTCATGTTTAAACTTACTGAGTAACTAGAATTGTCTACAGCCCACAAGTGATACATTCAAATAGGGGCTGAATGCCTCTGTCATACAAGGGATTATTCAGCTGGGAAGAAGGCTGGGTAAGATGAGCCATGATACAACTTTAACTAAAGGTTAAATGGGATTTTTATTATTTACTTAATGGAATTTTGGGGTGATGAAAGGATGGGGAACGGAGGGTATTCCACCCCACATAATTTCACTGTAAGCCCCTCAAAAGTTTTTTTACCTTTGTCTAAGTCAAGTGGGAAAACCAAGGTCCCCTCTGTCATCTGATGATCTTGTATATCTGGCCTTTTTAAGACTGAGAAATATTTTTATATCCTTTTCACATGATGTTCAGAGATTTCAAAAAAGAGGGCTCCCTTCCCCCAAACAAACAGAAAATGGAGAATCAAAGATTTCTCTGGGGTCTTCCTTATCTCAACCCTTTAGATTCCTCTTCTGTATGTGAAAGATCTGAGAAAAGCTGCCTGATTGGACTGGATGGCAGTGTAATCTTTACATCTCATCAAAGCTCAACATTGTCTTACAATCTCTTGCTGTCAGCTGTCCTGGCCAGTGCAAAAGGACCTCAGTGTCACCAGGCCAGTCAGGCCAGTTCCCATGCAGAAAAGACAGGGTGGCACCTGATCATCCATTGGGAGCCCCCTTCCCAACACACACACGCACACACACACACACATATACACATATACATACACACACATATACACACACGCACCTCAGAAGACTGGAAGGCAACATTCTTTTTTTTTGGTTTTGTCTTAGGGTCAATATTTGGCCAAGATTATTTGTTTGCTTTCCAATCATCACCATTTATTCATTCATTCACTCACTCAACAAATATTAGCTGGACAAACACTGAGTCTGTGTGGGAGGAGATGGGGTGTCTTTTTCAGCAGCAGTCAGTGCTTTCTATGGGCCCAGTGCTCAGGGGTCCCTAGATGTGTAGCTCTTAGTGTCAGAAGTGGGATTCAAACCCCAACTCTCCTGATGACACAACCAGCATTCTTTATTGTACTGGACCCTATTCTCCCTGAGCAATAAAGTTCCAAGAGGGAATTCTCCAAAACCGATTGACGTTTAAGATGTAGAACTTCTGCGAGTGCTGAAAATGGGTCTTGCCTGATCCCAAGTCTATGGCTCTTTCATTATGGCCTGCTGATTTTCAAAATTAACAGAATTTTAGAACTGGGTAAGAGCAGTGGTCTCCTTTCTGTGGGAGAGAGGCTAATTTTCTATAGAGATAATTCAATTCCACCGAGGTTTTGGAGGATTTCTCATGCTCAAAAGAGTGTATTATGCTCCAGGTACTATCTAAGAGACCAGAGAAACAAAGCCAAAAATCAAGTGGTCCCTGGTCTCAAAGAGCTTGTATTCTCTGCTGTGGAGGGGGGGCGGGCAGGTAGAAAATTAGATGTGAAGGAGACAAAGTTATTGCTGGAAGATGAGTGTCCCAGCTGGGGAGGGCTGGGGAGGGATGAACTCCCTGGAGGTGATTGTGCTGAAACTGGGATCTGAAGGGAAGCAAGTATTCTGAAAGGCAGACATGAAAAAGCAGTCCTCTCCAGGCCAGTGTCTGGAGATGGGACATAAGGTATCATAAGTGGGGACAGCAAACAGGCTAGTTCAGCTACAGGGAGAATGTCATGCAATCAGTCAGGAAAAGTAGGCTGAAGGCAGCTTATGAAGGGCTTTAAATGCCAAACCTATGACTTGTCAATAGGGAGCCCAGAAGTTCTTGAGCCAGAGAGTGACACTCAGCTGCGCTTTAGGATTGTCACTGGTGTCTGTGTGGAAGATGAATAGCAGGGGGAGAAATGAGGTGAGGAAGTAAATGGAGAGGGAAGGGGAGGTCTGAGCGAGAGTGGCCAGCTGAGTAAGTGGAAGACATGTTGGGCCTGTGGACTCAACAAGATAATTTTTAAATGATTAGACTGAGGGTGGAACTCGAGGGAAGACTGGAGGGTCATTCCAAGCTTGTTCTGTTTGCCATCCCAGACTCCCAAATCCAAAATAGTCTGAGAAAGAAATGTATGACCTTGTTTGGTAGGCCAGAGCAAGTAGGCAGGGTTGGCTCTATCCTGCCCAGATGCTAGAAGATTTACACCTTGGAGGGTGTTGACAAAGGTTTCCCACACAGGAACCCCACATAAGCAGTGAAACAAGTTTGCCAAGAAGGCAGCCAGAAAGCAAGGTAGATTGAGATAGAAATGAGTAATTAACCCAGGATGGAAGCTTGAGTAGGTGCCTGCAGGATCCCCTGGGTGTGGTAACCCCAAACTAGAAGGCTTTGGGTAGATTCAGGGTCTGGGGGAATCAGAAATACTTGTTGCCGTGTCTGGCATTTCTGGAGTTGCTGGGATCAGGCACCATTCTGGGTGTGGACAACCTTTAATCATCACACAAGGTTGGATTTAAATGACATGATCAATTTTCACAAACAGTACAGGAAATTGTTATTCCTGCGCTCACAAACTTGAGGGATGGAAAGGATGGTGGCGCCACCATAACAGTGGAGGTTAGGACAGGGTCTTGGCAGACGGTGATGATGTTGAGTCTGAGACGCCTGGTGGACATCTGACTGGACACAGCCAACTTAGCATTGTTGGTATAGGACTGGAGCTCAGGAAAGAGGCCAGGGCTGGATCTATAGACTAGAAGAGGTGCTCGTTAAACCCCCAGGAGCTGACAAAGTCATGGTGTGAGAGGCAGTGTGTGGTGAGAATGGGGTGCAGGGTAGAGCCTTGGGTTTGCCCACATGTACAGGGTGGAACATTGAGGGTATACCAGTAAACGTGACTGAGGAGTGGTCAACCAGGCAGGGGCAGGGCTAAGAAGAAATGGTTATTTAATAGTTGCCCATTTTCTCAATTGAGTCTTTAGAAACCTCAGAAAAGAGGTGACCCCAGATTCCCAAAATCCATGCCAGTGGGGTTGTAAGTTTCAACTATTCCTAACAGTACAGAATGACCTCAACCACAATCCCCACAATGAGCTGGGCTTTGAGGACATGCCTAGCTAGATTTAGAGGGACTCTAGATGCTTTTTTGAAGGGGGTCAGGGTAGAGGGGACACTGAATTCTTGGACATTGTTTACTAAGTCCCAGATGGTCAGGTTCTACACTGGGGTCAGATGTACCTGTCCTGATGAAGTCAAAGTCCTTGAATTACCACCCTTTCTGGAAGAGAAATAATGAAGTGCCTCCACCTAGTAGCCACAGGAACTGCTGGCCTCCAGACAGACAGCCTGTCCTCCTCCTGGACCCTTCCTGGAACCTTGTGGATCATCTGTACTCCAGGCTTCTCAGGGGAAGTCCGAGGCCGGACACAGTGCCTGCATGAACTGGGGCTGGAATGACCCCATCTACTCACCTTCCCAGAACCTCTAAATATTGGGATTGGAGGAAGGGGCTCTGATGCTGCTGCTGATTCCATGACTGGCACCTAGAGCCCTACACCCCTGGGCCTGGAGTCAGGGAGACCCAGATGCTTATTATCTGCATGATGTTGAGCGAGTAATGGCATGGCTGTCTGCCTCAGTTTCTCCTTCTGTGAAACGGGCATATTAATAGCATTGACCTCCCAGAGTTGTGGGGAATGATGAGATAGTGACCACAAGGAGTTAGTTAGCACAGTGTCTGGAACACGGTAAGTACAACATGAAGCTTGTTGTCTCCCAGCTGAGTCCTTCACATGTCCAGGATCCTTTACTAAGCTCTTACTTGGTACTGAGCCATGGGCTTGGGTCCTGGGGGAGAAAGATGTTGAGTGAGACCTGTTCCCTCGGCTTAGAGCTTGTGGTAGGGCTGGGGGTTGAGAGGAACATGAGGGATTCTTCGGCCCCGCTTGGATCACACTGTGAACACCAGTAGGCCACATGAAAATGTTGAGCAAAGGGCAAATGCACACACAATGAAAACTTAAGACAACGTATCTGTCCACATGTGAGGAAGGGAGTTGTGGCCTTTCATGTAAAGGGAATCATTGGCTTCTCTTGGCAAAGAGGAGAGTAGGAAGGCCTTTAGGCTGTACTGAGTCAGCCTCATGCGGCGCCGGCAGGGGTCTGGCTGGTGTTGGCCCCACGATCTCGCTTCCTTCTAAAATGAGCTGGACTCAGGGGGGCGTCAGTACTTCCTGATTTGTACCCACGTCAGCCGGCCATGGGCCGGCCGTGGCTCGGGCCATGGATTGCTGGGGCATTAGACTGAATCACCCCGACCACAGAGTTAAAAATAAAACCAAAGACAAAAACCAGCTTGAAGTCAGATGCTGAAGTTCCGTTCTCAACCCCCTAGGAGGGGATAGGGGGGAGGGCTTTGCAGCTCCCTGGCTTTTGCTGAGGGACTAAACAAATCAGCCTTAATGGGCAATGTGGCTTTGCCTTTTCTCTTTCTCTCTCTCTCTCTCTCTCTCTCTCTCTCTCTCTCTCTCACACACACACACACACACACACACACACACACACACATGCTCACATTCACACACACACTCTCACATGCTCACATTCACACACACTCACACTCACTTTCTTCATCTGTGTGAGTCAGAATATCCATGTGTTATTCTACATACATGCACACAAATGACCACATGCATTAGTGTGTGTGTTTGTGCTCATGGTCTCCAAGCTCCTGAGTGAGCCCCTTGGCCCGAGTGTGGCCTCAGAATCGGTGGCCTGGGATGCAGCAGTTTCTTTCAGGCCCTAGAATGCCTCCCTTTCCCCAGAGTCCAGCCCTGGGGCCACCTCCAATGTGAAGCCTTCCTGATTTCTCCACCTTCCTCGCTTGCGTTCTCACCCTTCCCGGGCATGCCTTGTATTTACCTGCTGGCACATAAGGCCCTGGGATTCTGCTCCCCGCTCCGCAGGAGGGCTGTGCAGAATGCTCCCCGACTCCCAACAGGGTGTAAGCTTCCTGAGGGAGGAGGCAGTGTGTCCCCAAAATCCAGCGCAGTGAAAGGCATTCATCAGGTGCTTAATAAATGCTTCATGGATAAAACTGAGGTTTGTTTAAAGCTAGAACTTTTAAGTTTGCAAAGCCCTTTACAAATACCTCACTTTATTCTCCTAACGGCCTTGCTCCCATTTCACAGATGGGGAACTAAGCTGGGGGGGGCAGGTTGCCTGGGTCACACAGTTGGGAAATGTCTGAGGGGAGATTTGAACTCGTGGCCTCCTGACTCTTGAGTCTGGTGCTTTTTCTGATGCGGCCTTGGTGCTGTCACACATAGCCAGCAAAGATGAAGCTGGCGTCGGGGGCATATCCAGCCTTGTAAGCATGATGCCACCATCCCCACCATCGCTGATGCCCGTGTTTGCTTTAAATTGTCCGTGCTGGGTGGGTTCCCGGGGGCTAAGGGAGGGGAAACCCTCTGAAATGCTCCTCTCCCCAAGGCTGATTATAGACCCATAGTCTGGATTAGAGGTTGGGGTCTTATGTTTGATGCGCCGTCCTCTGCAGCCTCCTCGGGCCTGCCCTCCCACACTTCTGCTGGCCTGAAGGCCTGATAATTTATAGGAAAAACGGGATCTTTGTTGTTGTTGCAACTTTAAAAAACCCCTGCCTTCCTGCTGTGGAAGACAGAGTGACTTTGTGTAGATGCCGAGTCGGGAAATAGTCTTACTCAAAACCTCAGTGAATTGAGTAAGTGTCTGGGGCTGCTCTGTTTATTAATAGGTCTACACATGCCTATGGTTCTGCACTGTAGGGCTTTGTTAGGCAGTAGCAGCCCAAGACAGCTCAGAACTCACCCACTCACACACACACGTACACATGCACACTCGCACACTCACACACACCACTCATACACACATGTACACATACTCACGGGTACACACTCACACAGAATAATGGTCTGAGGCATACGCCGGCTCTCTCCAGGCACTTGTCCCCTTCTCTGATTCCCGCCTTTTCCTCAGAATTGCCCCGTTCCACATTTTATTTTGACTTTTCTATATCTATATTGTATCTCCTCCCCCAGCAGAGGGAAAGCTCCTTGAGGGCTGGGCCCTTTGTCTCTAGGCCTCCTACCTGAGAAAGGCTCTGGTGCTTTAGTAAGTCCTGAATAAAGAGGTGACAAAGGATTGAACGCCCCTGTCCTTAGCCCAGCTGGCTGTGCTCACAGTCACTGCACGTGGGATAGGATCCAGGCTTGGCCCTGTACCCTTTGTCATGATGATCCCATAGGCAATGAAAGCCCGGGACTACACATGCCTCATTCTGGCCTGGCCCATGCAGCTGGGGAGGGAGGGAGGGCCAGCCTGTGGGTGCATGGGTGGGAGGCTGCCTCTGAGAGGACCCTGAAGGCCCAGACCCTCCTCAGTGCCTCTGTGAGCACCACACCCCCTCTACCTTCTCAAAAGTTGCATCTTTGCATAAATGCTAGGGAGGTGGGATGGGGGTACCTGTACTTAGGGAGTCTTCTTCTCATCTTCTTGTCAATCTATGTATACCAGAGGCCCAGGGGAGAGAATGACCCTTTACTGGTCAGTCTGATACAGATTTAAACAGAAATGGAGTCTCCAAAAATGTGAGCTCTCAATTTTCTTCACACTCATTAGCCTTCGTTTCTCAGGGACCCAACACCCTGGGTGACAATTTCCCAGGGAAGGGGTGTCCAGGGGGAGATGGGAGGTGTCCCAGGCCTGAAGCCTTGGGATGCTGAGGAGCCTGAACTGACTTTAGGGCAGGTCCTGGTGCAAGATTTCTTAGGGCTTCACAAACCAAACTCTGGGGCTGGGGCTGATTCCTATCTCAGCAGCAGGTGATAGCCTGGCCCACCATGGAGGCCCCCAAGTAAGCAAGGTGATGAAGGAATCTCTTATGTGCACGACTGAAGAGACAGAGTGGTCTGCAGGGCCAGGCTCCTGCCTTGTTCCTGCCCCACTGTGAAATACTCCATTCTTTGTTTTTATGTGTTTATCCCACAGAATGCCAAGGGTAAGGTTATAATTAGGCATTAAAGTTGTTCTTTAAACTGGGTAGAGTTGGGGGGATGGAGGTTGGGCAGGAGCTCCTTTAAAATGTCAACACCACCGGAAAGGCGTTAGCTTAAAATGCACAGGGCCTTATTTCTCTCTCCCATCGCTCTCCCCCCACCAAAACTGATTAAAAGGGAACATTCAGATAGATAAATAGATAAATATATATTTAGCTCAGCAGATGCTTGATCTGGGAGCTTGTCCATTTGGCCTCCCAGAGACACATATTCTAAAGAACTCTCCAAAAACGGCCCATTCTGTAAAGGTTTCGGCCCTCTTGGGGACCATGGCGAGAGTGGGGTGGAATTAGGTCAGTTCCATAGGACAGAATGAGACGGAGAGTATTCAGGCATCCTTGGCTCGGTCTGCCAGCCAAGGTTTCCTGACAAGGGCAGGTATGTGTTTCACGGTCTGTGTGCAGGCACACCTGTGCTCTGAGACTGAGCTACTGGCCGCACTTGGGCCCTCAGGCTCCTCTGTAGCCTTGGGATCTGGCCATGGCCTTCTCATTTCCTCCAAAGAGAATCTCTCCTCTGCTGCTGCTGCTGCACAGGGAAAGGGGAGGCCAGAAGCTCTTTTCCTTAGAAACTCAGTTCTAAGGATTTGGGCTTATGAAAAAGACGTCCCCCCAGCTCCCCGTTCTCTGTCCCTGGCTCCCAGGACCTCTCTCTTCTTACTGTACAAGAGAGATGCCAAGCAGGCAGTCTCTGGGCCTATTTGGGAAACTTTTAACGAGACAAACAAAAGTACACTTGCGCTAGGATGCAGTTTTCCAGGTAGACGTGTGCCCACAGAAATCCTCCTGTGTGGCTTGCTGGCCCCTGTCTGCATCTGAAGGCACTGTTGTACACTCTGAGAATGAACTGTGTGCCCTTAGGCAAATCCCCAGACCTCTCTAGGCCTCCTCTCATTGCCTGGACCCCAGGTCTCCAGGCCCCTGACAGCTCAACCTTGTGTAATACGCTAATGCCTCAGAGGCTTAGGGTCCTTTCATTTCCAAAGCCAGGATTGCTTCAGGATTTGATGAATACCCCCTCGGAGTAACCCTGGGCACTGTTGAGAACAGGGGGAGTTGGCAGGAAAAGGTGACATTAGCCTTGATGAACACAGAGGCCCCTTGGGCCCCATGGGAAGCCCAGCTCAGCTACTTCTCTGCAGCCTGGGACAAGTCCCTTCCTCAGTGCAAGCCTCCTTTTCCTTACCTGCAGAATGAGGGGGTGGGGCTCGGTGGTCTCCAGTAGCAATGCAGCCAGCCTGTTACAGTAGGTTAGCCTTTGAAAATCAGGGAGAGCAGCCTAAGAAAGTCTGAACTAAGTCGTAGGGGTGGGCTCTAGGCCCAGATGCCATCTGGGTCCTCTGACCACAGCTAAAGTCTCTGTCTTGGTTTCTTAGGAAATTTACCAGTGGTGCGGCTCCTTCTGTAACAAATATGAGCGTCTGAAGGCCAACCAAGTTGCCATGGACATTCGGGACAACGAGAGGAGAGGGCGATCCCAGCTGATTATCGTGGAAGATGGGAATGAACCCCCTGAGGTCCTCCAGGTAGGCTGGTAAGAGGGTACAATGGCGTGACGGGGGTGCAGGAGTTCAGAGTGCTCCCAGGGCGGGGGACAGATGCCTGGGTGGTCCGGCTGCCAATGTCAAGGCTCTGCTCTTCCCTCCAGCCTAACTGACAAAGGCCTGGAATTGGGGCGGTGGGTCTCACTTCTGCTGCTGCCTGCCTGGGAGTCCTGGGGGGCCCTTCACTAGGCTCCTCGTCTTCATGAAATGAGAGGTTTGGATTGTGTGGTCTTCGAGCATCATCAGCTCTGAGCTTGGCATCCTGCCCTTCATGCTGGCTCTAACAGGCCAAGTCTGCAAGGCCTACCTTTACCCCAAGTGTTGAGTGAGGAGGATCTCATGAGACCTAGCTCTGCCTTGGCTCCCATTACTTGAGTCTCACCTGGCCTCTTGAAACCCCACATAATCTGCTCCAACCCCTTTTCTCTGCATCACATCCCCTACATCCTTCCACCAGCTATTCCCCAGCTTTGGGGGTCCCCACTTCCCAGTGTACCTCTGCCCTCCATCTTTGTCCAGCTTGGAAGATGTAAATGACTGGTGTGACATTAGCAAGGCAGATTTTATGACCTAGACTGTTCAGGAGAAAGGCTATTGAGCTTGATTTTGTTTCCTGGGAAAACATTTTTTTTAATGTTATTAAAGGGATGGTTTAATGAACATGAAGCAGTGATCACAAAGACCCAATGGGTCATCTTCTTCTGTGACAGGGCTGCTGGCTCAGGGACACTGTGATGCTGGTTGCCCAAATATTAGCAAAGCCCAAGGTCTTCTGGGAATGACACGATGATGGCATTGGGCAGTCCTACACCCAGCTGAAGCGCCAGAGCCAGGGAGAACTTGTTCCCAAATGTTTACTTACTGACTGACTCTCTGGTGGTGTCTTGGAAGGAGGTCTCCAGAGGTGTGCCTTGGGGATCTGTCCTTGACTTGAGGCTTTTCAACATGTTTTTATGCATGTTGTGGAAATGAACATCAACACATCTTTGTATCTGTGACATATCACCAGAGAGAGAGAGAGAGACAGAGAGAGAGAGAGACAGAGACACACACAACACAGAGGAGAGAGAGAGAGGAGAGAGAGAGAGAGAGAGAGAGAGAGAGAGAGAGAGAGAGAGAGAGAGAGAGAGAGAGGAGAGAGACAGAGACACACACAACACAGAGGAGAGAGAGAGAGAGAGACAGAGAGAGACAGAGACACACACAACACAGAGGAGAGAGAGAGAGAGAGAGTGCTGAGGCCTTGAGCAACATGCAGAATCACAAAGATCTCAGTGTAAATTCTCAAATGAGACCAAATGAAATGAGCTGCTTAATAGAAGTAACCATAAAGTTAAGGTCGAGTTTCACAGAAGAATCAGC
This sequence comes from Pseudocheirus occidentalis, assembly GCA_028646575.1. Classification (NCBI taxonomy): domain Eukaryota; kingdom Metazoa; phylum Chordata; class Mammalia; order Diprotodontia; family Pseudocheiridae; genus Pseudocheirus; species Pseudocheirus occidentalis. The sequence goes on from CM053597.1 coordinate 4,216,872, forward strand.
TTCCGCATTGAAAGCTAAGAGGAGGGGCGAGACTGGAGATCGGGTGATCAGAGGGTTCTGGTAAGTGGGAGCACAATCTGGACCAGCACAGGGAAGACCGGGGCTAAAGCTCAGCTGGAAATAATTTGCTAGCAATGACTCTGGGCAAATAATTTAGCGGCAAGGAACTTGTCTGCCTCAGTTTCCTCATCAGTAAAATGGGGTAATAATAGCCCCTACCTCCCAGGGTTATTGTGAGGATCCAATGGATGTTCGTAAAGCACTGTGCCAGCCTTAAGGCACCACAGACATTCTGATGACCATAATTTTATTGCCCTTACCTTTGTGGTTCCTTTTATTGGGTCTCATGTCCAGGACCAGGGATCATAGGGAGGGGTGGTGGTTCTACTCCATTGTGCCCTGGCCACAGCCATCCCAAGGGCCATGTTCAGTTCTGGGCACCCTGTCTAGGAAGGGCTCTGATAATTTCCAAAGGGGCCAACCAGGCTGGCTGAGGGTCTGGTGTTTAAATCCCCAAAAGATCCTTTCATCTCTCATGTGGGATAAGCCTGCCTCTGCTCTGCTCAGTCAAGAAGAAGAGAGTTTGGATCTTCCTCGGGCACTAGCTGTGGACTAGTGCAAATCACTTAACCTGTCTGGCTCAGTTTCTTCATCTGTAAGATAGGGATAACAGTAGCATGTACTTCTTGTGAGGAATCAGATGAGACAGCCCATCTGTAAGTGCTATATTTATGCTGACTTTTATGATATTTGGTGATGATAATCATTCTCTTCTGGCTCAGTCTAGCAATGGCAGCTGGGACCCCTCATTCAATCCCCACCCCATAATACTACCCTTCTGCTATGATATGTGACCTATTCCCCAATGTCTAGTTACCATCATCCTGAAGAGGGTGAGAAAAGCTGGGTGTTTGAGGAACCCCAATGAATCCCTTGAGGGTTCTAGTCTGGAAAGAATTCTCTGGACTCAAGCAATATTGTGAGTCAGGATTGTAAAAGCTTATTGTTACTCTATACAACAGGAAGAGGGTCTTAGGGAACCTGAAAACTTACAGGTGTCAGGGGTACAGATTATAGAGCAATAAAATTGTAAATCAGGTATCAATTATGCTAACTAGGTAAGGGTGGGATTAGGGAGGAGTTAAGGCATGGTCAGTACTTAAAGGAACATGCATGTTTCATATCTTCTGTATAGGTATATTGCCCATAATTCACAGGGAAAAAGCCCAAAGGGGGGCTGCATGGAGGTGTGGTTTTAGGCTTGAAATGTCACTGGGTCACTTAATGGTCAATGCTGACTGAGAGGTATCCAGTCTGTTACTCATCAATGTCCTGTTTGATAAGATGGATGTTGGGAAGCTGGACTAATTGGGGATCCAGGATGTGCCTAATTGGAGACGAGTTAGCTTACTGATAGCACATTGAAGGACTCATAGGTGCAGCTGGCCACCAGAACAAGGGAGCTTTACATTTTCTAAGCTAAAGGGATTGTTTAAAGATGGTTTAGTGAAGGATTCATAGGCATAGCTTGTTATTGTACCAAGCAGGGATGAACAGTTCATGAATTGTAGCTAGGCAGAGAGCTGGCCTAGGGAAGAGGCAGAGTTAATGCTTTTAGGCTGGAGGAAGTGTGATTTTACAACTTGATTTCACAAGCTGATATTACAAACATAGGTACCCGAACACAAGTGTGATTTTACAAATTGAAGTTACAACTGGATGTTACAAACATAGGCATCCCAACACCCCATCACTCAGACAACTGTGAGAGGGAGCATGGGGGAGGGGTCAACATCGGCCCCTCTAGCCCAGGCCCAGGTTCTGAGCTCTTGCCTGACCCATCCCCTGTCATATGCATCTTCATCTTGGACACATCTCAAAGCCACCTGTCCCTCGGTTTTGGCCTCTCTACCTGGTTTCTCTCTATGACTTTACTGTTTACCCAACACTTTTTTATCTTTACTGTAAACATTGTCTTTGCCTTTGAAATTTGGTGGCATATAAATTATTTAGAAACATGTTTCATGGGTCCACTGTTCCTTTTATTTTGTGAAAAGCAAATTGGGGGTGGGGGGAGTGGCTAGGTGGTGCAGTGAATAGAGCACCGGCCCTGGAGTCAGGAGTACCTGAGTTCAAATCCGGCCTCAGACACTTGACACAAAAAACTAGCCATGTGACCTTGGGCAAGTCACTTAACCCCAACTGCCCTCCAAAAAGCAAAAAAAAAAAAGCAAATTAGGAAAGTGAAGGGGAAATGAAGTGTGTTACCATCCCTACAGACCAAAAATCTACTCTCTGGCACAAGTGAGGGGCTCAGAGCCTCCTGACTGGGAGTACATTCTTGGGATATTTCTCTTTTTTTTGCTTTTTGAAGGGCAATTGGGGTTAAGTGACTTGCCCAAGGACGCACAGCTAGTAAGTGTGTCAAGTGTCTGAGGCTGGATTTGAACTCAGATCTTCCCGACTCCAGGGCCGGTGCTCTATTCACTGTTCCAAGTAGCTGCCCCAGGATATTTCTCTTGAGGATTTCTCTGGGAAAGGAAATAGTTTTAGAAACTGTACCAAAAAAAATTGTATTTCTTGAAAGTGCTGTGTTGGAAACAAGAAAGAGGAAGCAGTTGGACAAGTGGCCAGACACAATCATGAGGAAAGCTGGGCTGTACTTTTCAAACAGGAAGAATTTGGTCCTGAGGTCCCTCGGTGGAATGGCCAAGGCCAAAGCCATTGGCTAAGCAAACACCCCGGGGCAGTGGTGAACAGAGCCTGGCCTAGTGTGGCCCTGGTCTGTCTATGTATTGTAAGAGAGCTGGAGGAAGTTGGGGATGGGGGGAGCTTCTCTTCCTGGAGTCTGAAATACTCTCCTCCTGCCCCCTTTCCCTTCCCCCTCCTTCATTTGCTTCTCCTTCCCTCCCCCATGAACATCTGCTTTATTACAGATGCCCACCATGTACCTCACAGTGCACCCAAGGCTCCCAGGGACACAAAGATGGTGGTCAGTAAGGTGCCTTCTTCCGAAAGACCTGGGGTCTAATTAGGCAAGGACAATTAGCACATCTTGAGCATTTTCCTTTAGTAGATGCCTTATCTCAGAGTGGTGGAGCCTTCCTCCATTGGTATAATAATTAAAAATAACAATATAAGAAGAATCACAATAGCTCAGATTTTTAAAGCACTTTAATTATGGAAAGCCCTTTACATGCATTATCTCCTTTGGTCCTCAGAACAGCTCAGGGGCTAGGTGCAGTGCTATTATTATCCCTGTTTTACAGCTCAGGAAACTGAGGCAGGCGACATGACTTGGCCAGGGTCATCCAACTGGTCAGTAACTGAGTAGGTCTAGATCATGTTTCCTAGGTACCAGTCCTCTTCCCAGTCTGCCTTTGCTCACCTCCTGCCCATTGGTCACTGTGGGTCATGCCCTGCTGTCTCCTCACACCCACCATGACTCTCTGCTACCCCCCAGTTCCCCTGGATTTTGCAGTGCTTTGTGAATGTGGGTGTGTGGCTGTGACAGACTACAGATGTTGTAAAGGTGGTGAGAATGGCCACATTCAGACTTAGCTGAGTAATAACCATTGTCACAGGCCCTAACATTTGAAGGGCACTTTCAAGTTGGCAGAGCTTCTTGTAAATGCATCCTCTACGGAGGTCTCCTGGTCTCCTCTCCCAGTCCACACTCATCTCTCCCAGAATTCCTTCTCCTCAGTGGAAGAAGGTCTCTGAAGACCTTTGGAAACCAAGGTGTGCTGTTCTTACATTATCCCCTGCAGGAGGGATTCTGGAGCAGAGATCTAGGTGTCTTTAAATATTTCTAAGACTGTTACATGGAAGATGGTCCAGAATTGCTTTGTTGGGCTGACCTAGGAGCAGTGGGTGGAAGTAAATTAGCGGAGAGGCAGGTTTTGGCTAGCTCCAAGTCAGGCCAACCCAAGGATGAGCACTGTCCAAGGTAGGGTGAGATGCCCCTGGAGGTGAGGAGTGAGTTTTCTCCTCAGTGGAGGCCTCAAGCACAGGCTGTTGGGTTTCTTGTAGAAGGGTTGCTGGGGTTAGACCTTTGAACTGGGAGAGACTTGGCTCACTGAGTTCACTCTGGCCCTGAGGATGCCCTCAGTGAGTGGAGCCTCTGCCCCTGGAAAGCTGAGTTTTAATCACCTACCTTTCTTTGAACATCAGCCCTCTTCCAAGTAAGGGGCTGGGGGCTGGGATGAGAGCTGACTCTCCCTCCCAGGGGACAGGCATTTCAAAGGTTACCTGTAAAGAAGTTCAGCCATGGGATCTGCCCCTTATTTTTGCCGTGCCTCATGGAGCCTTTTGGAGCTGGGTGATGTCATCGTCTAATGAAAGGAGCCCTTGCCTTGGAGGTTCAATTCCCAGCTGAGGCACCTACTAGCCCCAAGAACAGAGTGGTTCAGTCCCCATCTGTAAAATGGGGATGATGACAGTTGTGCTGCCAGCTTCACAGGTCTGGTGAGAGGCAAAGGGTTCTGTTATGCTCCAGGGTCCACAGGGGTGTGAATTATATCAGTGGGGAGGAGGGTTTGGGAGGAAGCTGCCTCCTTCCCTGGCTGTGGGGAGCTAACCACCTTGGCTTTCCACTGGTGTAGATGTATATTTGGAAGCTGATGCCAGGTAGCCTGAACCTTCTCTGAAGAGCAGCCATGATGTCCACATGCAAGTCATTTGATCTTAATTAAAGAAGCCAGATCTTATCTCTGGGTCTCTTGACCATAGTCATTAACTGTGATTAGAGCCTGCTGGGGAACCTGATGAAGGGTTTATGGTCTCTGAGGATTCAAAGGAAGTCATGTCAATACACCCCCAATGCCTCCCTTGCTGTCCCTGCATCCCAGTGGCCTTATGCGGTTGTTTCCTGGGATGCCCTCGACTGGGCACTGACCTGGCCTAGGTCTCTAAATGCTTCTGTTTGTCATATTTCCCCTGTGGAAACTGAACCACACCTAGCCGGACCCAGCCGGGAGTCCTAAGGTTTACTCCCTTTGTTCCTTCCTGACTAAGAGGAAGGGGGAGACTTCACTGGTGCTTCCCGCTCCTGGCACCATCATTTCACTAGGGCTGATTGGGGGATACCTGGTCAGTGGGTTCTCTGTGCCCAGCACAAGGTAGGAGATTCACAATGTGTGTTTGTGGAATGGCCAGGCTCAGTGGAGCCCCCCAGTGAGCCAGACCAGGCTGTTCCTAAGCTCTCTCCCTCAGGGGGTGCCTGGGCCATTTTCTGGCCTCTTTCCTGAATGCCAGGGCCAAATAGTCTTTGTTCTGATGCTCTCCTGTTTGAAAGTAGGCATGGGGGTGTGACGAAGAGGTACGCAGAAGCTTGGCATACGGTTGGTGCTAATCAGCATTTGCTGAATTTGAATTCTGCCTGGCTGCTGACTCATGCAAACGCTGATACAAATTTTAAGTACTTACTCTGTGCCTGGCATGGTGCTGAGCATTGGGAATGCCAAGAGGAGATCAGGATAACTCCTGCCCTGCCTGAGTTTCCATGCTCATGGGGGAGGTGATGCGTTCACTAGAGGTGGGTACAAAACGAACTCAAGGGGGTTTGGGGGGAGGGGGGAGTCAGGCTGGGAGGGGCCTGGGGTCCCTTCCAGCTCTCCTTAGGAGTAGAGGCAGGGTGGGAGCCTGAGAGTCAGACTGGGAGGGGCTCTCTGAACACCCTTTGTTTTTCCTGAGAACTGTTTGTTGTGGGCCTTCCCTATGATCAAATATTTGTGATAACTCAGGTAGTAAAGCCTTTGTCCTGGTCACATGCCCTGCCTGAGCACCTGGTGTCTCATCCATTTGCTCTAGACTGGGGGTTCCAATGGGCTGCAGACCCCTGGAGGGGGGCACAGGTCTATTGTAAGCAAAACCATGAATCTAAGACTGATTGAGCAACGAATGCTGTGTTCTCTGTGTAGATGGAACATTGTGAGGGGTGACAGGTGCTGTCCAAATGCTCTCCTGATCAGTGTGTAAGAAAACCTAGGAGCTGCCCCTAGTGCCAGTGTGGAAGGGGACACATATGGCACCCAGAGGCAGTGTGGCCCAGTGGTGAGTGTGATGGCTTTGGAGTAGGAGGGTCCAAATCCCACCTGAGCCCCAGTGTGCCTGTGTGATCTTGGACAAAGGTCTGTACCGGTTACAATTCTGTGATCAAATCCCCTCCGGGGTAGACTGTGTCTGTGGCTCAGTCCTGGAAGGAAAAGGACAAGGCTGTGCCAGGCTCATACTCTACTTGCCAGCCTCATCCTCCACATCAGGGCCGGCTGCTCCTTCATGCAGGAGATGCTCAAGGGGTTTAGAGGTGGGGTTTTCCTCAGGCCCTAGAACCAACTTCCTCCCCTGATGCCCAGGGTCCTTCAGCCTCTTTGTCTTGCCCTCAGAGGCAGGGTCTTGGTCCTCCAGCTGAAATGTGACCAAGGCAGAGGGCAGAGAAGGCCTTGGGCCTCCCTCTTCCTGGCCATGCCTCTTCATGCAGCCACAATGGCTTATGTTGTAAAGGGGGTGAGAGATAATTTCCCTTCCCCACCTTGATTGTTGCCCTCATGTAGGAGGAAGGTTTAATGTGTTTACAAGGTATGGCCCACTGTGGCCACTTCCTGAGGCCTGAAGGCCTCTGATCCAGTCAGTATAGTCAAGTCAGCTTCTAGGACCCTGGTGGCCTTCCAGATGCCCCTAGAAAACCAGTCCTAGGTCTGACTGCAGCCAGAGTCCCCTCTGTCCTGGGGCAGAATCCCCCTTGAGCCTGGCTGTGCCCCATCACTGGGGGAAGCCTTCTCCAGTGGCAGACTGACCACCCCAGAGGCCCTTTGCCTTTCCTGCTGGATTGATTCAGGGCCTTGGCCAACATCAGAGGCTCAGTTTTTGGACAACCCTTTTGCACCAAGTCTTCACGGGAATTGCCAAAGGTCACTGGCAACGATTCTTTGATTATATTCCTGATGTTGTGTCATTGAGGATTTGGAGCCAGAAGAGGCCTCAGCCCCCTTCCTTCTGTCTCAGATGAGGAGAGCTGGGCCAACTTGCTCAGGAAGGACCGAGGCAGAGTGGGGACAAAGGTCTTTTGGGCCCCAGCTCCACGGTCTTGTCTACTATCCTGTCTCCTCTCATGTCCATGGGCAAAGACAAGTGTTCTCACTCACAAACATACTAAAGGGAGACAAGACTAACCTGCTAGATGTCGGAGGCTCCACTTCTGCTATTTGTGGTCTCCTGGGTTTCTAGGTCAACCACCTTTTCTGTTACATTTATAGTATTCAGTGAGTCGCCATCTGCATGAGTGGAGGGGCTTGCTACCTTTGGAGTTCCCTAGCTCAGATCCAGAACAAACATCTCTATAGGAACATCCCTCTGGGCCTCCACGCGTGTCTCTGCCCACGGTGCATTCACTCTCCCCCCTCCCGATCTGGAGCTCCACAAACACTGATTGTGTGGCCTAAGAAGGCACAGCTTAAACCTGCTACTGCCCATGCGGTTAAAAGCAAGTGGTCCCTGGGGATGGCTGGGGTCACCCCCATGAGGTGCATCTTTATGTCCCCAGCCCGGCCTCACGCTTCCTACTCCCTCCTCCAAGGCTTTAGGAAACAAGCCGGAGCTGAGTGACGGAGTTGAGGACGATGACACATTAGCTGACATCAGCAACAGGAGAATGGCCAAGCTGTACATGGTGAGTGCCGGGCTGGGGTCCTTCGGCTTGGGGTCTGTTCAGGGCCTTCCAGGGGCACTGGATGAGGTGTGGCCAGGCAACTCTGCTTCCGGGGAAATAGGAGCAAGCTGAGGGACCTTGGCCTTGGGCCTGGCCTCGTCATGGCACCCTCCTCATGCTCCTCACCATCTGTGGCATTTCTGTGGCACTCGGAGATTTGCCAAGCGCTTTACCTCTTCAGGCCAAGCAAACAGAGGCTGGACAAGGGAAGGCCGAGGCTTTGTCCTTTCTGAGCTTGGGCAAAGGGGAAGTTCCCAGGCCCAAGGGGAGCAGGCTCATTTTATGGAGCGTGCCCCTCCCGGCTCTTCTTGCCCAGCAGAGTAAGCCCTGCCAAGAGCTGATGTGGGAACATTTAATGCTAGTCCCAGGGCTCCCTCTCCTGGAAACATTTAGCATTGCAACAGCTGATTCCCCCAATGAAGAATACCCAAGTCTCACCTGGGTACCTGGGCTTGAGACAGCCAAGGTCCATTTCCAGGAAATCTCCTGTGAACCCTCCTTTCACTATCAAATTTGTGAAGCTTGTCAAAATCAATTAAAATCCAGTTATTTCTCAGCCTTCAAGACAGTTTTATGCTCAGTCTGTTCTGCATGAACATTGATGAAGTTGACACTGTGGGCTGAGCATGTAGCTAGGCACCGGTCACAAAGGCTTTATCAGTGTCCATAGACTGGCCTGTGGCAGGGTTCTGAGCCCATGTGCCGTGGGTGGTCCTAAGGCCCACCCAAAGTAAAACGTTAGGACCTTTACAGAAGCTACCTAACCCTGACCATGGTGAGAGAACACTTGATTGTTTTCACTGTCCCTGAGAAGGAAACTCTAGACCTTCTGCAGCCTGCTGAGGAGAAGTGCCCCAGAAGTCTGTGCGTGCTGGGCTTCTGCTTCCCTGCCCTCCCTGTGCCCTCCTGGGCTCTCCAGGCCCCTCTACAGGAGAGAAGACACTCCCAACATGCATTCATGGCTGCCTCACTTTGAAAAGTTTGGTGCTTCTGGGATCTGATCTTATTTCTGTAAAAACCCATATGAAGGTGTACCGAGGGCAGGAAGGAATAGTAAGTGATGGATCTGAGGGGGGAAGAGAGAGAGGTAAGGAAGGTGCAGGGGGGGAGGGAGGGAGAGAGAGGAAGAAAGACAGGAAGAGAGAGGAGGGAGAGAGCGAGGGGAGGGGGAGACAACAGAGAAAGACCAAGCTGTCTCCCACCTTTCCCTCTGGGAAACACGTTGGAAATGAAGTAGGGTGAGTATGGTGTAGCGGACTGAGGACTGGTTCAGATCCCAGCCTTGTCCCTGTGTGTATGTGGGTAAGTCAGCTTCCCTCCGTGAGGCTCAGCTAGTGCATCTGTGAAATGGGCATAAAGCTCCAAGCACACCCGGACTGTCAGGGTGCAGGGAGGGGGTTCTTTTGCATTCTTAAGGTTCCTTGTTTCTGGGAGCTCTTTTCTCCAAAGCTGTGATGAGTTAATAACCATAAAATAGAAAGCGTGCCTTCTGGGGCAGCTAGGTGGCACCAGACCTGGAGTCAGGACAACCTGAGTTGAAATCCAGCCTCAGACACTTAACATTTACTAGCCATGTGACCTTGGGCAAGTCACTGAACCCCAATTTCCCTGCCTTCCCCCCCCTCCTAAAAGACCAAAGAAAAGGCTTTCTCTTCCAGGGGGAAAAAAGGAAGCCTGGTGTAGCTAGTGCATAGAGCTTTGGACCTGAGTCAGGAGCACCTGGGTTCCAAACCTACCTCAGATATGTCTTGGCTTTGTGACCCTGGGCAAGTCCCTTAACTCTCTGGGTCAGTCTCATTGCTAAAATGCAGGGGCTGGATCTGATGAGCCCTAAGGTTGCTGTGAGCCCCCCCAAACATCATTCATGGTCTTCAGGCTTCAGGCACATGCTGGCTTCCATGTGTGGGAGGTCAATAACAGTTCTATAGAACTGAGCCAAGGACTTGTACAAAAGCTCCCCAGCCCTTACGGGTGCCCTTTTGTTGGCTTAGGTTTCTGATGCCACCGGGACCATGAGTGTGTCAGTAGTGGCAGAAGAAAACCCATTCTCCATGGGGATGCTGAAGTCAGAAGAATGTTTTATCCTGGACCACAGGGCCTCGAAGCAGATCTTTGTGTGGAAAGGTAGGTGTCCTTGGTACTGATGCTGCTGGTTGAGCCTCATAGCTCTCTGGAGGGCAGAGAAGTGTTCCCTCTGGTAAAGGTTCTCAACTCTCCCCAGAGGGTCCCACCCCCAGCCCAAATGCCCATCTGACCATCAATTTCTGTCCTGCTCAGACAGTTTGAATGACACCCTCCTGCCTCCAAGACAGAACACTCACTTCTCAGCGTGATGTTCAGCGTCCTTCAGAATCTGGCTCTTGTCTGCCTTCCCATGCTCATTATATAACATTCCCCTTCAGACTCAGTGACCCTCACACAAGGCAAACTGTCCTCATCACTCTAAGTGATGTTGCCTCTCTCTTCTGTGCCTTTGCCTTGGCTGTACCCCATGCCTGGAAAGCCTTCCCTCCTCACCTTTTAAACTTTCCAGCTTTTTTTCAAAGCAAGCTCACTGGTCATCTCCTATGAGAAGCCCCTCCTGATTCCCCTAGTTATCAGTCTGCTCTCTTACCTACATTGTTAGGCATGTGCTCATCCATTTTGGTGGTGGAGTGATACAGGTCTGAACTTGGAGTTCAGAAGACCTGAGTTTGAATCATGCTGCATACACCAGCAGTGTGACTCTGAGCAAGTCACCTTCCCTCTGGCAGCATTAGTGTTCTCCTAGGACTCACCTATGTCCCCAGATCACAGCGAGAAGCAGATGTGATGATTGTAAAGTCTGTTTAAGAGCTAGATGTTGTATCATGTCCCCTCCCCTGCAGCAACCGGAGCATATCAGAAGCCCTGAGCTCTACACTTGGAAGGGACCACAGAGACCTGAGCTGCACAAACTTCTCGCTTTTTAGATTAGGAAACTCAAGCTTGGGGAGAGAAAGTGATGTGTCCAGGGTCACACAGTAGTAAGCAAACGTAAGAGCTTTGAGGGCAAGGAAGTCTTCCTTCTTCCCTCCCTCCCTCCTTCCTTCCTTCCTTCTTCCCTCCCTCCCTCCTTCCTTCCTTCCTTCTTTGCTCCCTCCTTTCTTCCTCCCTTCTTTCCTCCCTCCCTTTCTTCCTTCTTTCCTCTTCTCTTCTTTGACTCCCTCCTTCCCCCTCTGCCCCTCCCTCCTCTTCTTCCATTCATCCCCACTGTTTAACACTAAGCTTTGCATGTAGTAACTACCTAAAACATGGTCATTGAGTTGAATTGGATTCAGCCACTGAGACTTCACATCCCTGGTTTCTTAGAGGAAGCAAAGGGGAAGGTGAAATATAAAACGAATCTTAAAAAACCTGAAATCTGCTCTTTGGTCCCATTCATTTGCCTCCATCTCTGGACCTTAAATTATTAAGTGGTCCACATAGACCATTGTAGTAGAGCACCAGCCTGGACTCTCTTGTTTTCTGATCAGTTGGTTGAATGATTGGCCTCCTGGATCTTGACCCATTGTGTGTGTGTTTTGTATTTTAGGCAAAGATGCTAATCCCGAGGAGAGGAAGGCAGCCATGAAGACTGCAGAAGAGTTCCTGCAGCAAATGAATTATCCCCTCAATACCCAAGTAAGAGCAAAAAAAGGCACAAATGCCAACCAGAAGGCGGTGCTCTAGCTCTCCCCACAAAGTGCCAGGCTGAGGTGGCCCGGAGTCCTTTTGGACTGGAACAATGGCCACTATTGACCCTGTTCCTTCTCATTGCATCCAGGGCTCTCTAACCCAACTCAAGCCAACCCAACCCAATGAGTGTTTATGAAGGTTTTGCTAATCTCCAGGAGCTGTGGTCTTTGGTCTGAGGACACAAAGCCAAGGCCCTGCCCTCATGGAGCTTACATTCTATTGATAGAACATGAGCAGTGGAGGAGGGGGGAGAGAAAGGAGGAGCAGTGAAAGGGCTTAGGAAAAGCTTCCCTTCCAGAGAGAAGGTCGTACGTCCTGGAGGGAGAAGCTGACACTCAATGGGACCAAAGGCCCATGTCATGGCAGCTGGGACCCTTCCTTCCATCAACATCATCCAGAGGGGCATTTGTCTCTTTTATTAACCACCAGCCTTTGGAAGAGGCCATTTCCTTCTCTGGGGATGTGTGTGGGCACTCCTGTGCACACTCCCACGCACAGCCAGGAGGGACTTGTCAAGTGCAGAGCCAGACTCCACTCATCATGTGGCTCTGCACACTTGTAGACATGCTAGCACCTCCCCCATCCTTCTAATGGCCCCAAGGACTCTGTGTTACCTCTTCTGGGGGATAGTGGCCCAGGGCTCTTCTCCAGTATTGATTCCCTGCCACATTTATTCACCTGTAGGCTATTTCTAATGGCCTCCTCACTGGCTTCACAGGCTCTGCTCTCTCTCTTCTTGAATCAATCCTGGTACAGAATTGCATCAGTAATCCTCAAGGCACAGGTGACTCCTCTCACCTCCAAACTCCTTAGTGTGGCATTCAAGGCCCTTCATGATCCAGCAAACACACCTTGTGGCTGTATTCCCCTTGTTCCTGCCGTCCTGGTCTCCAGGCTGTTCCCCAGTCCCCTCTCACTCCCTCTCCCCTCTGCACATTTCCATAGTTTTTTGCATGTTGTCTCCCCCACCTTAGACTGGGAGCTTCTTGAGGGCAGGGGCTTATTTGACTTTCCATTCTCATCACAAAGCACAGCGTCTGCACATTGGAGACCCTATGTGAATGCTAGCTAGTGTTATTTCATTATCTGTCCTTTGGACTCTTCCTGCTGCTCCACAATTCACTTCAGGTGCATCTGATGTTGGAAGCCTTCCCCAGGCCCCCAGACTCTTAGAATAGAGTCTGTTATGTGGGTGCCTCATCCTCCTGGCAGATTACAGACTCCCTAAGGACAGACTGGCTTTTGTCTTTTTATCCCAAAATCTAGTGCGGTAGCTGATATTCAGTAAGTGCTTAATGTCTGTGGAACCGAATGCTTTTTTGATGGAATCAGCATGAAGTTATGCATCTTTCACCCAAGCACTGCCCTAGGTCAGTCTGAAGGCCCTTGTCACTGGGTTGGCTGCTAGGGGATGGATTCTCCTTTGTGACTTTTCTCCAAGAGTCAGCCACCCTGAGAAGAGCTCATGATCTGCATCAGTGGAGGGAGGGAGCCCACAGGGACATCCACTACTATCAGGGTTGTGTCTGAGCATGGCACTGCTTTGCTTACTTTCTATGGCCCCCTTTGCCCTCTAGGACCAAATCCTGACTCCTCTCCCAGAAGTGTTGACGTGAGTGACCTCAGGGTCAGCATCAGGGTGTTACTGAGACATTGAGGCTGGACCATGTTGCCCTCCTCATAACTGGCCTTCAGATTTTCACAAATGAGTCAGGGATTGTGGACTCTTTACCCAGTTTACTCAGCTTGATTCAGTCCTGTCCCACCACTAAGCACCTATGGCTTTGTTGCTCTTGTTATACACCCAGAAACCCCTTTCTGCTTCTCCATCACTGGAGTAGTGTTTTTCTTCCTTCTTTATATTTCACTCATTCTTACATTTCAGATTCAGGTTCTCCCAGAGGGAGGTGAAACGCCAGTCTTCAAGCAATTCTTTAATGACTGGAAAGGGAATGACGAAAGTGAAGGCTTTGGAAAGGTGTACGTCACTGAGAGAGTGGCCAGGGTCCAGCAGATTCCGTTTGATGTCCAGAAGTTGCACGAGAGTCCCCAGATGGCGGCCCAACACAACATGGTGGACGATGGCTCTGGTTCTGTGGAGGTAGAGATTTGTGGGGGGATGGAGAGGCAAGAGTGCTGGCCTCAGACTGGAGGGTGGGGCCTCCTAGATTGGTGAGCAGGACCTAGATAAAGCACATGGGCTAAGGAGGAGAGAGAGATCACCTGGATCAAGGGTTTTGTTTTCTTTTCCAATGGAATTCTCCACAGAGATGCCAACGCATCCCATGACTTGGTCTGTTGGCTCTGTTAGAAGGCTGAAAGATAGAGTTTGGGGACTGGTCAGCAGGGACACTCAGGGAATGCCCCTCAGGCACACAGGACTCATTAAATGGCCTCACATACACATTGCTGGATGTTCTAAGTCAGTATTTCTCCTCTCCCAACACCCCACCTTCACCCCCAGATCTGGCGAGTGGAGAGCAATGGCAGAATCCCAGTGGACCCCAAAACTTATGGAGAGTTTTATGGGGGTGATTGCTACATTATCCTGTATACCTACTCCAAAGGGCAGATCATCTACACCTGGTAAGTCTCCATCATCCCAATGATGCTGAGCCTGAGGGGCGCCATCTTCCATGGGGGGCTTCGTCATGTTGCCTGAGCCAGAAGCATCCTCCTTGAGGATACTGGGGTGATTTGTGAGGCAGCTGGTGGCTTGGTGGATAGGGCACTGGCCTGGAGTCAGCAAGATCTGAGTGTGAATCCTGACCCTTACTAGCTGCATGGCCCTGGGCAAGTCTCTTCACCTTGACCAGAGTGTCCTCATCAGGGCACCTGCCTCCCAGGACTGCTGTAATATCTGTCGAGGGCTGTAATGCTGATGTGGTGTGGTTCCTTCAGCATTCCACCATCACTCAGAGACATCAGGAGCACCAGTGTGTGGTGTGCTGGGTGACCTCCAAAGAGCTACGGAGATCTGAGCGATTATGATCATTGTGTTAGCAATTCTTGCAAAGGCTGTGGCTACTTGTGATTGTGTTACCCTGGGCAGGCCACTCGGGATTGGGCTGGCCTGGATGGCCACTGACCTCCTTTTCCATCGGACAGTCAGTGGCTCAGCTGGGTCTGCCCCGATGCACCAGAGTGAAGAAGGCTCAGACCTCAGCACCAGCTCTGCAGGTGGGGCAGCTGAGCCCAGGCCATCATGGTTTTAGGGAAGCTGGTGGGGATTTCTCCCTAAGGGCATTGGGAGAAGAAGGAAGGAAGGACCTGATTATTAAGTGCCTACTATATACGAATCACTTTGGAAACCTTGGAGGTGCTGTGATTTCCCCCATTTCACAGTTGAAGAAATGTAACAGCAAGCAAAGTAGGATTTTTTGTTGTTTTTCTGGATTGAGTTTTAGCCAATCAAGTGCCTCTGATTGAATCAAGAGTCTTTGACTGGAAACAGTATATACCATATTGTTTGGAAGCAGAACAGTGAGGGAGAAGAGAGCTCAAGTGGGCATGGGGAACTTGCTTGTGCTAGGAAAGACCTTAGCCTGGGACCCCCTGCTTTTTGGGATGCACTGATGTGTACTGTGTAATGTGTTGTGCTAGGGAAGACCCTAGTGTAGGACCCCTTGATTATGTAAACAAGCATTTGGGGGAATGTTACTGAATGATACTATGTTATTAGACCCTTAAAATCATTCACAGCGGCAGTGCTCAGGTGCGCTGCTGTGACTGGCATTATAGGAAGCCAGAGGTTACATGACTTGTCCAAGGTCACACAGCTAGTCAGTATCTGAGTTTGAATTTGAACTGGGGTCTTCCTAACTCCAGGCCCAGTGATCTGTCTGCTGCCCCCCTGCCCCACCCTCAGAGAGAACTTCTGCTCACTGATCTCCCCGGGCTACAAAGGACAAAGGCCTGAACCCTGTAGGTTTGGGGGTGCCTTTGGATTCAGTCCCATCTTGAGTCCCCACTGTCTTGCACAGACACATTCTTGTTTGTCCTTCTCTCTCCTCACAGTGGCATTTGGCCGATTGGGCAGCAAAGCTGCTGTAAGCAGGTCCCCAAAGAGCCTCCCTGGTCCAAGCCTCCCTGTTCCTCTGCATCCACTCAGCAGCTGGAAACTTTAACCGAACACCAGCTCTTTTAATTTCCTGGCATAGATCCCATGACCCAGGACACTGCCTGGCCAACTCTGAGATGGGGCTTGGGGGTGGGCATCTGCTGCCTTTGTTATCTGGGAAGTTGTGCTAAGATGAATGGCAGACATGCCTTCAAGAGGAAGTGAGATAGCCAGATTGTGGCGTGTGGCTTGCACGGTCAGCATACCCTTCCTCCAACAAAGCACCTGTTCTCCTTCTTCTACAGGCTGGTTGAAGCCTCTCTGCTATTCATAGGAGTATAAGGCATGTACCTGGAAGGGACAGACCTTAGAGGTCCTTGAATCCAGTGCTCACATTTCAGAGAGGAATAAACTGGGCCCCAGATGGGGGAGAAGAGACTTAGCTAAGGTCACCTAAATAGGGCACAGGTGGGCTAGCTGCCTCCTGGAGTCACAGGCCTAAGTCCAAGAGGCCAAGGCCAAAGCACAAGGGTCAGGGAGATTCTTGATGCCTCGGAGCTGTTCCCAGTTCTGGCTTCAGGCTCATCTGGGGCTCCCAGGGGGCTTTTCCATGGTCTCTGGTTGGATCTGGCCCTTCTCTCACTAGAATTGTTAGGTCTGCATCTGAAAATGACAGGGACAACATTAAACACCGGCTCCCAACCCACTCCCTCCATCTTTTCTTCCTTCTTCATTCTCTTCTGGGGCAGGGAGGGAGGACGCCAGAGTTAGCGTTGGAGGAACTGGGCAGACGTTGTCTCCACAAATGCCTCTGAAACAGACTGGAATACACTGAGCCCAGAGCTGTCCAGTGGAGGCATGCAGCCCAATCTGTGCCAGTTACTAAGGTTAAACTTTAAAGTCTCTCATTTTTAACATGCTAGTGGAAGAGGCCATTGTGGCAACTGGGGAAAGGACCCGGGTTCAAATATTGCCTCTGACACATGCTGGCTGTGTGACCCTGTAATGGTAATGGAATTTGAAGATCCCCTTGTGGGATGGACTTGTTGATGTGATGAGAGGGGGTTGAACATGGAGGAGCTGGTGCCATTTATAGGGGAAAGCCCCAGCTGAGAGGTTAGAAGAGCTTTAGGGAGCAGCATCATGGAGGGAGAGGGAGAGGGAGACAGTGACAGTGACGGCTGCCACCTGGAGCTGCTGAGAACTGAGGAGGCACAACTGTGGTGCTGGTACTTTGTCTGTTTTGGTGTTACTTTGTCAGATTAATTTGTTGGTAGAAGCCTCAGTCCTTGTTGTTGGGTCTAGTTTGATTTCACAGGCAGAGGGTGAATTGATGAGGACACCAGCAATGTGTTTCAATGTTATTGTGGCTTTGTTAAGCTGTGTCTTCCCAGCAACAGAAACTGCTGAGAATTTGCTTTGGGTGGAGATGAAGAAAAGACCTCCTTAGGCACTGAATGCTCTGATGATATTGTAACCTAGTTGTGACCTAGGAATGGATGGCCGTCCACAGCCTGCTGAGAGGGTGCTTGATGGTGACTGATGATATTGTAATTCAGTTGTGATCCAGGGGTGGAAAACTTTTGACCTTTGCACCTTGTGACTGGCCAAATGAATGTACTTTGTTTATGATTGGAAACTAATCCCCAATTGAGAAGAGAGAAGACTTTGTGATTGACTAAATGGATGTACCACCCAGAGGTGGAGCACTTTGACCTCTGTACTTTATGACACGGTGAACACTGAATTTTGATTTCCTGTGAATGTTTTGCTTTAATCTGTTACTGAATTGATGGAGAGTTCACTATGCTCATGATCTGAACCTTGAAAGTTGTTCACAGTGGCAGTCTGCTGAAAAGCAGACCCTGGGCAAGTGATTTCAATCTCTTAAGGCTCAGGAAACTCTCAGAGACAGTGAGTTACAAAGGAATTGCCAATCAGCATTGGTGGAAGGAATTCCAATGTTGGAACATCCCTAGAAGGACACAGTCTTAGCTCAAAACTGAAAATAAGTGTTGTGTGCACTTGTATGCGTGTGTGTGAGTGTGTTTCTGTGCGTTCGTGCGTGGGTATGTGCCTGCGTATGTGTACATGTGCATGTGTGCTGTGTGTGCATGTCTGTGTGTGTGCGTGTGCATGTTAGAGGCTGATCTGTTTGTTGAATTAAAAATGATAGATTTCCCCAGTTCTCCAGAAAGCTTTGTGCTGGTGAAGCGGAGGGAGGAGAGGTTTGTAAAATTATGATTTTCTTGTGATCATCAAGCTACATTTCTTGGTGTAGTCTGCATGCAGAGGAGTGAATAGGTGCATGGTAAGTCAGGTCATCCTCAAATATTAAAAACACATCTAGGGAGCCTTGTTGTGCTTGGCCCTAGAGAGCAGACTTTGGAGTCCTGGTGGGAATTGCCAAGAAGCCGATTTAGGTTTGGCAGGAGAAAAGTCTTCCTAATAAGGAAAGGAAGCTGTGGGGGGAGTGGAGAAGGCTGCCTGGGGCTGTGGTGGTCTACTCCTCTTGGGAGCTCCTCAGGCAGCACTGGACTTTCACTTTTCATCAATGAAAGGGAGAGATGGGTTGGGGGAGGGGGATTCGTGTCCATAGTGGGTTGGTCTCATGGCCACTGGTGTCCTCCCCCACTTTCAGATTTGTGGAGTCTGTCATCCTGAGGGCATGAAGTTCATGCTTGGTGGACTGTGAGTTAAGTGAGTTAAGAAAAATATTCTCTGTGTGGTCTCCTCTTGGCAGAAGGCAGGGTCACAGTGTACAAATGTGGACCATCCCAACTGATTTGCCATCTGATGCCATGAGCTTGGTCTTCATAGGTTTGCCCTGAATGTCCTCTATGGATCCATATCAGGTCCCTTCACATGTCAGTGCTCCAGGCAGCTCTGGAGAACTATGAGTTACAGAGGAGGTGGTGACTTACATTGTGGAGGGACTCTCCTTATCTGGGAGTTCTCTAGGTCAGTGAAATCACAGATCCAACCCTGTGCCCTGTCTCTAATAAAGGCAATAGTGGAGAATGGGATGCTAGGTGAGCTAACTAGTCATGACATTAACTGGCATTGACATAGTAACTCCACATGTGCATAGTTCTTCACATGAAGGATGCTATCACCCTTATATTGCAGATGAAGAAACTAAGGCTCAGAAAAGTTTAGTGCCTCCTACGGGGGAACCATTTCATTCTGCAGGGTCACAGCTCCTTCTCTCCCTCCTGTCCTAGCTCAGGTTCTGGCTGGAAACAGCTGCAGAATGCCTAGAACCCAACCTGGAAACCAACAGGTAGTGCCTGGAATGGGACCTGGAAGCCTCTGCTTTCTCTCTCTGCAGGCAGGGGGCTCACGCAACTCGAGATGAGCTGACCACCTCTGCTTTCCTGACTGTTCAGCTGGACCGCTCCCTGGGAGGAACGCCTGTGCAGGTCAGTGGCAGCCTCTGCAAAGAGGCGCCTTCTTTCACCCACAGACTGAGAATCATTTTCCTGCAACTTTAAAAAACTCTTTCTGAATGAAAACCAAGTGTTCTGGTTTCTCTCCATATCTCCTCATGTTCTGGAAAAGGAAAAATAAACCTCTTGAAGCATCACTGTCTGTATCTCATACCTAAACAATTCCTTCCTCCCTCCCTTTCTTCCTCCCTTCCTCTCTTCTTCCCTTCCTTCCTTCCTTCCTTCCTTCCTTTCCTCCTCCCTCTCTTCCTCCCTCCCTCCCTCTCTTCCTCCCTCCTTCCCTCCCTTCTTTCCTTCCTGCCTTCCTTCCTTCCTCCCTCCCTTCCGCAGGGATAGAGGAGAGTTGAGCTTCCAGAGAACAACTAGGATTTATTCTAATGGCCTCTCCTTGTCTTGAGATTTTTTTCCTTGCAGTTTTGTATTTATTGTGCCAATCTTATGATGTGCACCATTGCACACTTGCTTTATACACACACTGACTACTTAGCCACACGAGGCTTAAATTGAGTTCTTGACTGAAGTTCCAGACACTTTAAAAAAAATGACAAGTGAACTTCAGCATTACTGTTTTCCTTTGAAATACTATGTATTTTATGCTAAGAATGCGAACACCTGCCCCTGAGAAGGCGTCCATCAGCTCCCCCAGGCTGATGGCCACAGGCGAAGAGCCCGGCTCAATTACAGGAGTCTTCTCTGGGCTCAGCTGGCCTTGGGTCCTGGCGCTCGGCTCCACAGTTAACATCATGACAGTCTGGAAGAAGTTGGGTGTGTATAAGCTCTTTCTCAGAAGGAGGTCAGTAAGTGGGCATTTTAGAAAGGGCTGCCCTGACAAGGCAGGGGCATTGAGATGCCCTTCTTTGCACATGTTTAACTTGGCTCATTTGGACTTAGAGCCCAGTGCAGAGACATCAGTCACGGGAAACGCCCCTTGTCCTTTCTGTAGCAGCTAGTTCTTATGTGTCTGCTTTTCTTGCATTGGTTGCTCATCAAACGCTAATCAAGGCCAGGCTTTCTGCGGGCACGGGGATGAAGCCAAGAACGCACCCAGGCCTGCTCTCAAGGAGCTGACATCGGCCTCCCGGTGGGGGCCAAGGGGCGAGTGCTGGGAATGGGAACATGATTGAGCAGTGTACAAAAAGGCCATTGCTGAGCTCCAGAATGCTTCCTGATGGTGACTGTAAATCCAGACCTTGTCCCTTCTGTACAATGTGGACAGAGCCATCCTTTGGAGAGCCTGTGGTCAAGTGCAGCTAGGTGTGGTTCTCATTAGAGCCACTAGATGGTGGCCCAATCTGCACTATTGTGCAGAGGCCAGCCTGGCCACGAAGCCAATTCATCTGTTGAGGATCCGTTGGTTAAAGAGTCATCGCTGGTGAGGCTGGGGCCCTGATCCCTCCCTGGGTCCTTCCTCAGTGCAGGAGCAGCTGAGCTGGCCCGCATTCAAGGCTCAGCTCCTGATCACCTCCTCTGAGAGGCTGCCCCGATTTCCTGAGCCTCTTCTCCCAAATCACCCCATGTTCAGCTTTTATGGAGAGGCACAGTGGCCAGGGCACGGGGAGCCTCAAACCAGGGAGGGCTGGGGGTGTGGCCTCAACACACCCGAAGGTGTGGCCCCAGCTGGTGCCCCCACCCACTCCCAGATGACCAGTTTCCCAGTAGTTGTTGACCTGTTGTAGAGGAGTCTATGTCATGGACCTAGGAAATCACAGGAAAACTCAGGTCCTCTGGCCCCATTCCTCTCTGCCACCCCATAATCAGTTGTGTCTATAACACCCCCACCAAATGACCATCTAGCTTGTTTGCAGACTCAGGCACGGGGAGCTCACTCCTCAAGTTGCCCATTCTAATCTTGCACAGGTCTCATTTCTCCAAGCAGCTTCTGTCTAGTTCTCCCTAACTCTTCCCCCAGGTTCGTGTCTCCCAAGGCAAGGAGCCTGTGCACCTGCTGAGCCTGTTCAAAGACAAACCCCTCATTATTTACAAGAATGGAACGTCCAAGAAAGGAGGACAGGCACCTCCCGCGCCGACACGCCTCTTCCAAGTCCGCCGAAACCTGGCCTCCATAACCAGGATTGTGGAGGTAGGAAACACAGGTCATCTGAAGAATGGTCCCGTGGGTTCTGACTGCTCAGAAATGTCAGTCCCGAACATGGCTCCTGATGGCCCTGGCTGGCTGAAATTCTTTATGTCCCCGAGCCTCAGGTTCCACATCTTTAAAATGGGGGTGATCAGCATGGTACCCACTTCCTAGCATCGTTGTGTGAGGTCCAATGAGATAAGGAGGGGCAGGTTTTCTTAGGCCTCAGAGTGCCATGGAAATGGCAGCTAGCTGTGGTCAGCCTTTTTTACAATTACTGCCAAAGGGTCAGGCCTGTATCCTGCCTTGGGCCTCAAAGAGGGGACCTCATGCCCTAATCACAAGGCTGGGGGATGTATCAGGAAACTGGGGTTCGAGTTCTGGTACTTGGGGGACACTGGACAAATCACTTTGCCCCTGCCCAGGTTCATCAAACAGGAATGCTAACTCTTGCCTCATTTACCCTACATGGTTGTTGAGAAAACTGCTGGGCAGCTTCAGGTTAATGGTTTTGATCGGCTTCTTGGATTTGGGGGCAGGCACCTCCTCTCCCAGTGGTTGGGCTCCTCTCTGGGTCCCTGCCCTGTGGCTGAATGGAGCCTCCCTCACCTGGGACCAGGGACTGTGGGTCAATCCTGAGCCACACTCCAGTCCATCCTCCCTCTTGGGATTATCTTATCTGTTCTTTGGCCAGCCCCTTCCCAGAGCCTCAGAGCTTAATTAAGAGGGAAGTAACCCTCCTCCCCACTGGAAGCATCTTCCTGGCAGGGCAGAATTCTGCTATCTGACTATGAGGAGCCTCACCCCTGCTGGGATTCGCGAGTGAAGTCTGTTCAGCTAGTGAAGGGCAGAGGCCCAAGGCCCGCCTTGAGAGTGGCAGGGCTTCCTTGGATCTGGCCTGGTGTGTCTGACCCTACAGGACAAGCAGAAAAAAGCTTCTGAGTAGTGGGAAGTTCTGAACAAATTCCTGCTGTTAAAGACATCTTTGTCTCAAGGAGGCTCCCACACTAGAGATGAAAACCCAGCTCCTCTGCCTGTCACCCTGCCATGTTCCTGGCAGGTCCAGCCTCTCCTGCTCTTCCCTAATGTCCCCCAACATTCTTTGCATAGATTGACCCCATGTCCCTCCTTTAGCTCAGCCTCTCCCAAACAGTCTTATTTTTGTTTATTTGAAACACATCTTCACACAGAGGAATATCAATGCCCTGGGGGCAGGGCCCATCTGCCTTTTGCCCTTCTGCTCACTGCCCCTCACAAGGTTCCTGGAAGCTAGTAGACCCTTAAGAAATGCTTGTTAGGTGACTGATTATCAGGCCCAAGATTTGTCTGTGGACTCTGCCATCTCCACAGAGGCTACCCTGTCCCCTCTGTTCAGATACCCCCCAGATGTCAATCAACCAGCCAAATGCACAGACAGTTGCTGACAGCCTGATGTATCTGAGGCAAGCCACTGGGCACCATGGACAGAATCACAGATTCGTGGGCCAGTCTGAGTGGAGAAGAACCCCAGAAATGACCCAATTCAAGGGACAGTGATGAATGTATGGACTTGAAATGATTCTAGGAAGGGGAGAGGGGGGTAGCAAAGGAGCAGGAGGCCTTGTTCTCACTTCCTGATGAGTGAACGGGAGGAAGAGGAGTTGAGGCCTCCAGCAGGAATGAAAAGCCCAGGGCATCATGAGCATCTGTGACAGTGAGGATAAGCATAGTCTGGGAGTAGCAGTGGAGGGACGAGATGGGAAAACAGAGACCGAGTGGGCAGCTGGGCAGTCTTGGGAGCTGAGGATGTCGGTGTTAGGACAGGAAGACAGATGGATGCTTGGTCTAGAGGCCAGTGCCAGGATGACAGTGGAGTGTAGTGGGAGGCAGCTGCCTCACATCCAGGGGATGCAGGTGAAGGCCATCATGGGAGCTCGGGGGCCCTGTTATCGGGTCAGCCAGTAGGAGAGAAGAGGATGGTACGAATCGTGACACTGGGAGCCAAGAGACCCACATTGCATGATCTCACCCTGGGCAGTAGGTTGGGCACATCTCTCATCCCCATTTCTAAGGTGAGGGGGCTGGGGCTCTGGGAGCCTGTGCTTTGCTAGCTTCTAGCTACAGCTCCAGTCACTGGGCTACTATCTCTTTCTGATTCCAGGTGGACGTGGATTCAGATTCATTGAATTCCAATGATGTTTTTGTCCTGAAACTGCCCCAAAATAATGGCTACATGTGGATTGGGAGAGGAGCCAGTGAGGAGGAGGAGAAGGGAGCAGAGTATCTGAGGAGTGTCCTGAAGTGCCAGACCTCGAAGGTCCCAGAAGGCCAAGAGCCAGGTGTGTGTGCTAGCTCAGCCGAAGGCAGCTCCCGAGCCTGTGGCTGGCAAGGGCCCGAGCTTCACTCCCCTAAGTTAGGGGACACGACTGTTGAGTTTACTCATTCAAAGCTGTTAAAGGTGGGGGGATGGGAAGCAATGGCTCCCCGGTGTTGCAGGGGTCCCTTCAAGCCTGCTCGCTTGTGTGATCCACAGAGGAATTCTGGGATGCTCTGGGGGGGAAGAAAGCTTACCAGACTTCTCCACTGCTTGAGACCCAGGTGGAAGACCATCCCCCTCGGCTCTTTGGCTGCTCCAACAAAACTGGCCGCTTTCTTGTGAGTATCTCCCAGGCTCTGGGCTCCCCAGCACGCAAGTTAATGCAGGGTCAGTGCAGGGCAGTACTGGCCCAGGGCTCTGAGGTTGCCACTTCCACACCTGGACAGCTGTAGGTGCTTTGCTTCCTTTCCTGGCCCACTGCTCAGTGAAATCACAACACTGATGCCTGTGTGGTCTAGGATGTGGAGATGAAGGCTTCTGTCCAGGCACTGGCAGGCCCTGAGAGCCACCCAGAGGCTGAGCGGCTGACACTCTTCACGTTGTGTTTTGTCTAGAATGAGGCAACTTTACTCATTCTGGAAATTCATGTCCACATGGAGGCCTTCTGTTTGCAGGCATCTGGTCTTCACGTGACGTCCCTCATAGCGGTCAGGGCTGTTCTTGATGCTCCCTGCTTGGTAGACTTTCTTGTGATAGTCGTCTCAGTGAAGGGAAAACTCAGCCCGGTTCACCCTGGTGCCGGTCTCAGGGGAGCCTGACAAGCTTGTGTTGGAATTAGACTGAGTCTGTACAAAGTTGGGGTGATAACTTGTGGACTCCCCCCCCCCCAACATGGGGCCAGCGGGAGGAGATGACGGAATTTAAAGAGCTATGGAGACGCAGCTGTTGCTGTTGTTAATACTGTCAGTAACAGCAGCAGCAATCACAGGAGCGGTAGTACTGACAAGTCCCTGAGGGTAAGAATGGCCTACTTGGCACTCCCAGTTCTCCTCCCAGTGGCCTGGAGAGGCTTCTCCATACCATTGGTTAGATCAAGGAGAGGGGGATGAAGAATTACAGAAAAAGTTGCCCCTGTGTTTCAGATTGAGGAGGTTCCAGGAGAATTCACTCAGGACGACTTGGCGGAAGATGACGTCATGCTGCTGGATGCCTGGGAGCAGGTGAGGATGGGTTCTGTGAGAGGCTCACACCGGGAAAGGTGGAGTTGAGAAAACCCTGTCTCATAAAGGGCAGAGCTGGACTTGGCAACAAATGCGTTTGCCCCAGAGTGATGCTCAGGTGTCTGTGTGAAGAACGGGGTCTAATGGGGGCTCAGGGCAAACCCTCGGTGTCCTGTGATTATCACCAATGTGCCCTCGGGGGCTGCTTCTGTACCTCGTTCTTCTTCAGTGTCCCTATAGCCCCCACAGTGGGCACCAGCCTCTGGTATTCA
Source organism: Pseudocheirus occidentalis (assembly GCA_028646575.1). NCBI lineage: Eukaryota > Metazoa > Chordata > Mammalia > Diprotodontia > Pseudocheiridae > Pseudocheirus > Pseudocheirus occidentalis. The sequence goes on from CM053597.1 coordinate 4,241,650, forward strand.
ATGACATGTTGCATGCTTGTAAACAGAGGCAGTAACTGGGGCTGCCCATCACCACCCCCATCACGCCCAGCCTTTCCTGCTCCGGCCAGGGCTAGGAAGCGCTTGGGGGAGAAACTCCCTAGGCACCTCGCTCATTACTGCCATGATGGGCTTGTCTGGCTTTGCTCCCTGTCTCCCCTCACTCAGACACTCAGGCTTTGGTTTAAAGGTCCTGGTGGTTTACCCATAAACACCTGTGGGCTGCCTCAGCCTGGGGATTCTGATAGGATGGTGGTTGGGAACAGTCGCCCCCTAGACGAGTCAGCAAGTTAAATTGGTAAGTGATGCTTAAAGCCTCTGCTCAGAGTAAACAACAGAAAGCATGGTGCACAGGGTGAGAGCCTGCTGACCCCTCCTGCGGAGCAGGAGCAGAGGAAGGGGGAAGAAGGGGTACAGGGCAGCGGGTAGAGCTGGTCTTGGGAGCCAGAAGACTGGGTTCACATCCTGTTTCTGAAGCATGCTGGCTGTGTGACTCTGTGCCCCAGGCATCCCACTGAGGTCATCAGCTGGGGAGAAGGTACCAACGTGCATTAGTGAAGGAGGCCCCCCCATCCTGATGAAATCCAATGTCTGGGAAGAAGGAGGAGGAGGAGGGGGAGGGGGTAGGGGGAGGAGGAGGAGGAGGAGCTGAGGAGGTGAGGAGGAGGAAGAGGAGGAGGAGGAGGAGGGGAGGAGAAGAAGAAAGCTGTAGCAGGCACCACAGGGCCTGGAAACACTGGCCTGGCACCCACAATAGGAGCCTGCTGTGCCTTTTAGTCCGAGTCAGTCAATCGACAAACATTTATTAAGCTCCTGCTGTGTGCTGGGATGCAGAGGTGACTGGCTGAGTCACTAGCCCTGCCGGGCCTCAGATTCCCCACCTGGCCCTGGCCATGTTGCCTTGGGAATCTGGTCACAGACCCCAGCCACTGCCAAGAATGGGCCCTTCAGGCCTGAATACCCTCTCTTGTGCCCTTTATGGGGCAACAGCCCTGGTCAGGTCACTTTGAGAGGGCCAAAAAGGAAAGGACTGTGACACCTGCTTTCCTCTGGGGATGTTATTATCCCAATTCAGAGTCCAGGTTTGAGGCTAACAGACCTCCTAACATCCCTCCCAAGGAAACTTGGAAGCTTCTCCCACTCAAGATAAGGCAAAAGTTTTAGCCTCAGGGCGTCTCGGTGATGCAGTGAGTAGAGCACCAGCCCTGGAGTCAGGAGGACCTGAGTTCAAATGTAGCCTCAGACACTTAATGCTTACTAGCCAGGCAACCTTGGGCAAGTCACTTAACCCCAATTACCCTGCCCTCCCCCCCCTCCAAAAAGCAAAACAAAACAAAAGTTTCAGCCTTTTCTACAAGGTTAGAATCCCCTTAGACTTCACTGGACTAAGTTAGCCATGAGGCAGCAGTGGCCAGCTCTCAGAATCTGGAGCTTCGGCCTCCAGACTGGACAGCCTACGCAAAGTCGCAGGGAGAGAAGGCGGATTCAAGGGTCCTTCCCCACAACGAGAGGAGGACATGACTTGACTTTGTATCTTCTTAGATATTTCTTTGGATCGGCAAAGACGCAAATGAAGTGGAAAAGTCAGAATCCATGAAGTCAGGTAAGCTGTACCCTGGAGCTCACTGGGAGCTCTCTGCCTGGGGAGGGGGGGGGGGGGGGCGGGGCAGGCTTCATCTGAATGGGTTTTTCCTCCTTGTGGCTCCATGTTCCTGGCTCTGCCTCTTGGTCACATCCTCCCCCTTCCACCTATTGACCATTCAGAGTCTTGAAGACAATTGTCACAGCCCCCTTTCCTCCCATCCCCAAATCTTCTCTGCTTCAACCTAAATACACCGGCCCGTCCCCAGTTCCTCCAGTCATCTCTTTGATTTCCTTGCCTGCCAAAGGTAGGGGCTGGATGGACACTGGTTTCTCAAGGCCCAGGCAGCTTGGACGCCTGTGACCACGTGACAGCTGCACCCTTCTTGTCTCTTATGCTTTCGTCCTGTGTGAGAAGTGCTCTTAGCACATAGAAGGCACTTAATGAATGTTTATTGGCTGAAAGGGTGACACGTGTGTGTATGTGTGCACATGCATGTGTGTATTTTTTTCCAGAGCCAAAACAAGAGGGTTCTTTGATAGCAGGGGTATCTCAAGGTCAAAGAAAACCATGAGACAATGATGCCCCTACCCCATGCTATGCTCTGGTCACCTTCTGTCATCCTCCAAGGGAGGAAAGTCCCTAAGGCATCACACATTGGACATGCCAGCTGGGCTCTTTCCTTGGGATGGCAGTGTTCCCCTGGGGGATTTTGTTCTTGTCCAGTTAAATCACGACTGACTGACCTTGATGCTGTTGGCTCCTCTCTTTATAGCCAAGACCTACCTTGAGACGGATCCTTCCGGGAGAGACCAGAGAACTCCCATTGTCATTGTCAAACAGGGATCTGAGCCTCCCACGTTCACAGGCTGGTTCCTGGGATGGGATGCCAGCAAATGGTAGAAACAGAGCATTTGTGGGAGGAGACAAGTGAGTCAGCATGGCCACCTCAGGCCCTGGTCACTTGCATTTACTGGATTCTCTTCATAAGCCAGGACTTCTTCCACTGATGGTGGGAAGGATAACTGCCAGACTTTCACAGGGATGTCAGATCAATGGGGTAGAGCACAAGCTTTTCTACGGCAGAAGCCAAGGGCTGACGAGCTATGGGGATCATGAGCTCATAAAGTGATGTTAGAGGGTGGGGAGGCAAAGCTTCTCCTTGTACAGGTGAGGAAAGGGAGGCCAAGGGGGGGGGGGGAGGTCAGTGGCGGAGCTGGGGCTCAAGCCTCACCTTCCGAGACCCAATCCGAGACTTCCACTGCACTGTGTGGATGGCATCAGAAACCTTCCTTGCCAGCACCCTATTGAAATAGAGAATGTTCTTTGTGTCTGGTGGGCTTTGTCAGGTGGGAAATTGGGGGCCTTGGCATGGCTGCCAAGCCCTGCCTGTTCCCCTCGCTGTTTTCCCATAAAGATCACCTAGAAAAATTCTGTCCATAGAAAGTACTTTATCGGCATTGATTGAATGGAATGAAGGATGTGGAGAGAGGAAGACTGACTTCATTAGGATGGCTTAGGGTCTTTTCCTTCTTTATTCAAAATACATTTCTATGGAATTATGCCAAACATTTTCTAACAAGAACATCATTTCTAATTATTAGTCTAATTTTCCTGGGCTTTTTTTTAATTCAATTTTTTTTAGTCTTTTAAAAATCCTGACTATTTAGTAAAAAACAAAAAAAGGATTTTGCCTTTATGAACTTGGAAATATATTTAGTAACGTAAGATAAACTCTTTAATAAGCCTTTGAATATTAAAAGAAACAATTGCTATAAGTGCCTTGTAATGGTGACAATCAGATCCAAGTGTCCTCAGTTCATTGTGCTATTAAATGTGTTTAAATATTTCAGTACATGAATAAACATGAATGTTAAATGCATTATGTCTTTAATTTGTTCATCAGCGTTAGTTACGCTATTAATGTTTTGGCTAATTCTTGACTGAGCTATGAATCTAGACGTATAAAATTGACCTAATTTGGTCCTTGCAACAACTCTGCGAGGTAGGTGCTGTGGTCCATCTCTTTTCACAAATGAAGAAACTGAAGTGAGCAGAGATTTCTTGTCTTGCCAGCTAGTACATGTTTGAGGCATGATTTGAATTCAGCTCTTCTCATCTCTAAGTCAAGCACTCATCTGGGAGGCCATCCAGCTGCCTCGCCGAGCAGTGAGTTCAGGACCAAAAACGGAAGGGCCACTTGATGGGAGATGTTGAACCATTTCAAGAGCTTACATTTTTTCCCCTTGGTTTCTTGCAGTATGTAACCTTATTGGTGAATCCTTTCAAGATGGAAAAATTTATAGCTAGCGGACTGTATTTTAGACAGAAGTTGTTACCTTTAAGCAAAATGACAAGAAAGGGGCCCACCCATCCACCTATCCTTTCTAGTGCCCTCTGGCCCTGATTAGGTCAGAGGATAAGGGAGCGCCATCATGGAGGGAGCACCCAGAGTCCATAAATAGGTTGCCAGGCTCCCACTCACTTCATTCACCATTGAAGCCCCTTTGTTCTTCCTTGGCTCCTTCCCAGGAGCCTGATTTGGATCAACCACATTCAGGGTAAGCATTCTTCACTGTGGTTCAGTCAGGTCTGCCTCTCCATGATCCCATCTCAAGTTTTCTTGGCAGATACTGGATGGTTCACCATTTTGTTCTCTGGCTCATTTTACAGAGGAGGAAACCGAGGCACACAGGGTGAAGTGATTTGCCCAGAATCACATAGCTCTGGAGTGTCTGGAGTTGGATCTGAATTCAGGTCTTTCTGACTCTAGGTTCAGTCCTTTCTCTGTCTCTGTCTCTCTGTCTCTCTCCTTCCCTCCCCAGTGGGTTACCTGACAGCCTCTGTTAGGTGTCAGAAGGTAGCCCCCAGTTCCAATTATATTATTTGCATCCAGTAGCTTTTATAAGTATAAACATCCCCCCAATTCTCACATCCCTATGTCACCACTCCCTGAAGACTATTTGAAGCCAAACACATGCCATCACTATACATTTACACAACCAGAAACTCCACTCAACAGATGGATAGAGAAAGAAATTCAGCAAACAAGTGGGAAGAAGCAAAACCCAACACATCAGCCATGACTGTGTGGACTTGGGCTTGGTGAGGACCTAAAATACCCCTAAAACATGAGAGACGCAACATAGAGAAGTAGCTGGGGCTGTTACAGCCTCACGGAAGCTTCTGGGGCTGGCATTGCTCTAGAAACAGCAAGAAAACACAGCGAATATATGTTTAAAATACATGAGTGCATCAGGAAAGCTAGAATCCACATCAATAGAATAAAGTGTGGCACCATAGAAAAGCAGAGACAATGGGAAAGCTCAGCACTAGAGGTGTAAGAATCAATGGGATGGATCCAGGAGATTAAGCATATCTTGTGGAGGCAGAAGAATTTGTAAATGAGAGAAAGTCACCATTAGAAAATGGAGAGGTGGGGTGAGCAATTCCTGGTTCCAGTTCTCTCCTGTATTCTTTCCATCCAATGCACACTGATGATGCTCCTGTACGAAGGGCAGTGGCCACGTGCTAAGAGAAGTCAGTATCTGTCCACGAGCAGTGGAATTTCATCAGGCAGGCGTAGCCAACATTCAGACAGAGGAGTCAACACAAGAAAACACGAAGAGAACAAAGTGATCTCTTTCAAGGTGTGGCATGGCATTGATGGGACCCTTTCTTGCAGTGGGCAAGGACGCAAAGATAACAGCTCCCTGATGTGCCCCCAGGAGACAAAGTCCAGGTAGGATCAAAGCAGATTGCTCTACAGTTGAATGTTTTTATGTCAATTTTTTAAAAATCAGAAGAAACCAAGGATGGCAAGCTTTCAATTTTTCCTATCTGTGTCAACTCTTGGGAAGAGAGTTCAGTTAGCATGAAAAAAAAATCTTCAAAAAATATAAATGGGTAGACTATGAGAAAATGGGAAAGAAGATGGAAGAATTGAGGATTATGAATCTAAAATAGTCTCAAATAGCAACCACAGCCAGAAAATCACTAAATATAAAGGGAGGTCTATACCTAAGAAATGGAAAATGGTGAACTAAAGTGTGAGAATGTTTCATATACAGGGAGTAGAAGAGCCAAGCCAGGTGAGCTGTCATATGGAATGTCTTCTAGAACAACTTGCCAATTACGGCCAAGAAAGAAATTCCAAGGCAAAGAGCCCAGTACGTGTGTGAGAGAAGGATGTGGGAGAAGGAGACAGAGCAATACTAAGTCATCAAAGGATTTTAAGTACCAGATAGCCAAGACCACCAGGTTATCATTGGTATATTAGGGGGTAGGGGTGAGGAGGCAAGGCACAACCAAAATTTATGGGTTCTTATTAAAAAAGAGAATGAAAGGTGGGAGGAGCCAAGATGGCGGCATAGAAGCAGCAAAGCACCACAGCTTCCACACAAACACGCTAAAAAACTCATAAAATGCGACACTAAACAGATTTTCAAGCTCCAAAACCCTTCAAAAGACAGAAAGCACATCTGTTGCTACAGGCAGCACAGCAGGCGGGGCTCTTCTCAGCAGTCCAGGACCCGCGGCCAAAACCCCGCCCGGTCAAGCCCTGGGGCATCGGGCGGGGAACCGCAGCTATAGGAGAGCTGATCGGCTGCACTGGAGGCACAATTACCATATCTATCAGGCCAGAAGAAAAAAAGGCTAAGAGAAAGGTCAGTGGATTTTGCTAACTAGGGAGGAGAAGAGCTGG
>CM053597.1:4248454-4273381 GCA_028646575.1 Pseudocheirus occidentalis
GGATAGAGAATAGAACAAGGCGGGGGAGGGATAGGAAGGAGGGACATATGATCACTGTCACAATATGTCCACTATAAAGATGTCCTGTATAATCACACATCCACAGCCTGTATTGAATTGATTGTCCTTCCAGCGGGGGTGGGTGACAAGGGAGGAGTTGAAAGAATCTAGAATTTAAAGCTCTGCAACACCGGCAACTAGGAATTAAGATATATAGGGGCTGGGATAGGGAGAGCCTCCCTGCCCTACCAGAAAATTAGAGAGCAGATCAGGGGAGGGGCTTTACAGTGGGATTGCTATTTTGGGGTTGGGGCAGGGGAAAGACGGGGAGAAAATTTGTAATTCAAAAATCTCATGAAAATGAATGATGTAAACAAGAAACAAAATTTATTAAAAAGAAAAAAAAGATTTCTGTCATCTTCATGGGGGGTATCTGGTGCAGGATCCAAGTTAGAGAGTATTTCTATAGGATGGTAGCCCCAAAGGGAAAGGGCATCCTGCCTTATATAGCAGTGCCCTGGGCCAAAGCCCTGTTAGCCCCATGCTAGTTCCAGCATTAGAACTGGGTAAGGTCTAGTCTAGCTCTGATTCACATGTTCCTTGGAGCCCACTCCTGATCCTGGCATAAAAGGCAAAGTGTCACAGAAGCCTAGATTGTTGTTATTATTATAGGAGTATAGGGACCTTACAGACTATCAAACCCCACTCTTACTGTAGGTGGTTATTTTTCATTGTTTCTCAGAACTCCCTTGTCTACATTTATGCAAGGAAAAAACATTTAGGTTGATTAGGGCTATCCCCTGGAAAGAGTGCTCAATGCTTCATATTGTTCCAAAGGAGTTGAGGGCATAACATCACAACCTTTGGGATTTAGAGATTATCTGGCAAAATAAAACGCACAATTGGAAAAAGCAAAGGTTAATCCCTATGGGGATGGCTCATAAACCTTCATTGAGGATTGATATGTGAGGTCACACAAGTACTTCACAGTTTTCTTCCTACTACAAGACCAAGAAAGTTATCAGGATATTTTTTCAATTGTATTCAAATTCAACTTATATATGACTTTAACTTTACTTTGTATATCTAACTACATGTTTTTTTCCCTTGGTAGAATGTAAGCTCCTTGAGAGCAGGGATTATTTGTTTTAATTCTGTACTTGCAGGTCCTAGCACAGCACCTACCGTAGTATAATTGCTTAATCAACATTTAGTGAGTTGGACCTCACATACCCAGTGTCTTCCCACCTCATCGAAAAGGCAGAAGACCAGAAAAAATAGCTTTAGAAATCAAACAACTGATTAAGAAATGAAAAAAAATGAAAAAATCTCTGGTCAGCAATGGCAAAGCCAGATGACAGCCCAGAACGAAGTCTGCTCAGTTTCCTGGAGTCTCCAGAGTGTGAATATTGACCACTTCACCTAGTTTCTAACTCTGGTTATGCCATCTGGAAGTTTTCAAAGAGGAATGAAGCGAGGGGAAATGAATAGAACCCTGACTTTTTGCCCTCTGTGAGATACTCATCAAGTCATTCCCCTGCTCTGAGCCTGTACAGTGTAGATATTGGACCAGGCTTTTGTGTTTATACCTGTATAGCACAGAAACAGGTTTAAGGACACAGCCCCAGCCTCTGATCAAGAGCATGTATTTGTGCTTCCTATAAGAGTTATAGTGTGCTGGTGAGCCTCACCTGACTCCTGACTTTGCTCAGACCTCAATTCAGCTCTGTACCCATTTAGTAAGGGTCTCCTGTGTTCAAAGGACTGGGATCCCACTGGGGATGCCTGGAGACAGCTTGGCTGCAAACTACCAGTGAAAGGAATAGAAAGAGGAGAGAGAAGGAGGATGAGGAAGAGAGGGAGGGAAAGGGAAGGGAGTGAGAGGGGCACAAGATAAAGGTAAGAAGCTTTGGCAAAATTTACCAGCCACCTTTGCTTTGCTGTCTTCTCTTCAAGACCCTGGCATAACCCTGGGAAGAAGAGCTAGCCCTCCCACACCCAATGTGCTCTCTCCTACCATGCTGACAATGTAATAGGAAGGATACAATGAACTGGTATAAGTGGAGTTGCGAACTAATCCAACCATTTGGAGAGTAGTTTGTAGCTATCACCAAAAGGCTATAAAATTGTGAATATTGTGTGACTCAGTAATACATCTACTAGGTCTGTATTCCAAAGAGATCAAAGAAAAAGGCAAAAGGCTTATATGTACAAAAAATAATCATACCTGCTCTTTTTGTGGTGGTCAATAATTGGAAAGCAAGGCAATGCTCATCAACTGGGGAATGACTGAATGAGTTGTGGTATATGGATGCAATGGAATACTATTGTTCTATAATAAATGATGAGGAGGCAGATTTCAGAAAAAACCTGGAAAGACTTGTATGAATTGATGCAGAGTGAAGTGAGGAGAACCAAAAGAGCACAGTACAACAATGTTGTCATGGTGATCAACTGTGAATGACTTAGCTCTTCTCAGCAATACAATAATGTGAGATAATTCTGAAGGGCTAATGATGAAAAATGTTGTCTACCTTCAGAGAAAGAACCAATGAGTCTGAATAAGGATCAAAGCATACTTTCAAAAATTTTATTTTCCTTTTTTTTAAGGTGGATCCATTTTCTTTTATAACTTGGCTAACATGGAAATATGTTTTGCATGACTGCACTTATATAATCTGTAGCAAATTGTTTGCTTTCTTAAAGAACGGGGAGGGAAGGAGAGAGAGAGAGAAAGAGAGAGAGAGAGAGAGAGAGAGAGAGAGAGAGAGAGAGAGAGAGAGAGAGAGAGAGAGAGAGAATTTAGAACTCAAAATAAAAAATGCAAATGTTGAAAATAAAGGATACAGTGCAGTGGTTCCCACACTATGTTCCATAGATTCCTAGGAAGGGGGATGACTACAGAATCCCACAATCTGAGAATTGCCAGGAACCTCAAGGAATCCCTACTATGACATAGTGCATAGCCTCTGCTTGAAGATCTCTTAGAAGGAGGAACTCACCCTGTCCTGAGCTCATTAAAACACCCTTGAAAATGTATTCATGCCAATACTTTAATATCTGTTCTTGGGGGAGGTCATGAGACTAGGGCTGCTACTTTAGAGATTTGATGCAAGAGTCCACACTCCTAGGACAACCTTTGGTGCTGTACAAAAGTCATCAAAGAAGTGAGGAAGAATCAGAGTCAGGAGGTGGTAAGTTGCTGCTGCTGTTTGGTTAAAGAAAGAAATAATACTTCACTGAAGACTGAAAAAACAGGTCTTGAGCCATGCTACCTTATAACTAAGGCATAAATTCTTGGTTCAGGTAGTTTATCATTCTCTCATCCCCAGGACTGAGCTCAGTGCTGGGCACATAGTAGGTATTTAATAAATTCTTGATAACTGATTGGTTAATGGATTAATGGATTGATTTCTTCTAGTCTACAAAGAATCCTTTTGAGTATGCTCCTCTAACAATGGATTTTTCTCCTTGATATTTGACTGGTGAGTTCAGCTGTTCAGAGGTCTGTAGGACGAGATGAAATAATAGACTATACTCTTCCCAGATTATGGGAATGGTGCTGTTCCTAGGAAATCATGGAGTCTACTTGGTTGGGGCTCAGTAAGTGAATGGGTACCTTTCTATATTCCTTTGAGACCTTTTGTGACTAGACCCCCCCCCCCCCCCGCCCCATGAGGTCCGTACCTGATCCCTCTGCTCATTAAGCTATTTCCAATACTTGGAGGTAATGATTAACTCTGACATCTCCAAACATTCTTTTCTCCCATGATTATAATTACAATATGGGAAATGAGGGAGTTGATGTGAGAGTATTAGCATTCTTAAATTATGAATCTCAAGCTGGAAGAAACCTTAGAGCCCACCTCATCTAACTACCTCATTGTATGGATGACAGAGAAGCCCAGATAGGAAACAGACTTGCCTAGGGTCACTGGGTCATGTAGTTTGCAGAGCTGGGATTTGAAGTTACTGCCTAAGACTCCATGTCCAGACCCCTTTACATTTCATGACGCTGTTTCTCCAGACTGATAAGTCATTGTCTGTACAATTATTTGTTGTGGTACCTAGAAAAGAGTCAGCCTATACTACCAAGAATGTGGGCAGCATTTCCCAAAGATGTTTCAGGAGCAGGGTGGTGGTGATGGTGTTGGAGACACTTGGAAATGCATGCAATTGCTTGTATGCTATGACTTATCTGGAAGAGAATGCTAACAAAAGTTGATACCAGCTAAGTAAAGAGGTTGGTATCTCCAGTGCCTCAGTGTCACTGGGTAATTTATTGGGATCTAATTATCATGGTCTGGTTACCTTGTAAGAAGCCAGTGAACTGCCTAACTGTTTTTTATTAATGCAATAAATGAATAAAAACACAGTTAGTTATTCACTGACTGCTCCTGTAGCTTTGATTAATAGACCAATTAGAAAGATCGGCTAAATCTAAATCACCTTTGCACGGGCATTGATTCTGAATTACCATCTAATTCTAAGGTGATAGAGAAGGCTTTATTATGACTAAATTAAATATTTATATGGGGCACTTCATTAAAAATAAACAAGGCACACTCCTTCTCATTTGGGCTAATTCTTTACTCAGCAATTTGCCAATGAGACAGTGTAATGGACGAGAGAGAGAGAGAGAGAGTGAGAGAGAGAGAGAGAGAGAGAGAGAGAGAGAGAGAGAGAATGAGAATGACACATCATGGGAGTATGTTTTTTTGCCTAAGTTTGGAAATAACATGTTACTTATGTGGCAAAGTACACAGATTTCTCTCACTGAAAATTGCATAATTTGTCTACTTGGAAATATAAGCTGTCCTGAATGAGGAAGGGCAGGTGGAAGAAGCTTTTCTGCCTAGATGACAGCAGATAGATCGTTGGGCCTGGAATCAGAAAGACCTGAGTTTAAATCCAGTATGAGACACTAGAGCCAGTGTCATCCCACAGTGTCAAGTGATGAAGGGAAAGATTTCTATATGTGAGAGGGCTATCTGTGGCCTAGGATAGGTCTGCACCATTGGAGGAAATCTTCACACCGGTTAAAATAATATTTAATTTTTCTAATTACATGTAAAATTAACTTTTAATACTAATAAAAATGACTCCCAAATTCTCTCTCTCCCTCATTGTCCCCATCTCCCACTGATATTACAAGCAATTGTAATAGTAATGTAAGTTGAATTTGAAGATCCCTTTTTATTGGCAAAGGTAACAGGTACTTAGCACTTAGCAATTAATCAAGCCTTTGTTAAATAAACAGAAGGTGTGGCCCCCTGTTGCTGATGTAACAAGAAGGGGCTGAACAGGGAGAAGCAATACTGTATATAAGGAAAGGTCCTAGAGAGGGAGAGTCAGATCTTCTTGGATCAAGCTTCATGAGACTGAAGAGAAAAGGCTCCCCAGGCTGGAGAGAATGATTTTGATTTGGAGAACCCAGATGAAGTGATTTTGATTCTGGGAACCAGCTGAAACTTCTGCTCAGGCTGCTGAGGATTTCCAGTCACCCAATGTCCATTGATCACCCACTGATCATAGAGCAGGCAGAGCAGGCTTCATTGGTCCTTGGGCAGGGTCACACAGCCAGGAACCATCTGAGATTTGGAAACAGGAAGATGAGTCTTCCTCACTCCAGGCCAGCACTCTGTCTACTGCATCATCTAGCTGCCCCTTCACAACCCAGCCCCCTCCTATCTTTACAATTTTCTCATCCTTTACTTCCCAAAATGTGATCGTTGGAGTGAAGAATGGTCTTTATGAACTAAATGGGAATGTATCATTGACAACCTGGCTGGAATATGGAAAACCTGAGTCTCAGTCCAGCCTCAGACACTAGCTGCATGACCCTGGGAGAGGCACTTATCCTCTGTTTGCCTCAGTTTTCTCTACTATAATATGGGTATAATAGCCCACACTTCCTAGTGTTGTGATTACCAAAGGAGATAATATTTATAAAGTGCTTAGTACAATGTTTGGCACATAGTAGGTGCTTAAAATGTACATACTTTTCCCCCTTTGCTTCCTTATAAAAGAGAGATGAGAATATCTCCCTTTTCTTCTCTCCCTTCTTTCCATTTATAAGCATATCCATTAAAACTGTTATTTATGTCATCATAGTTCTATTATTACAAATACTAGTAGTAGTAGTAGCAGCAGTAGTAGTAGTAGTAGTAGTGGTAGTAGTAGTAGTAGTAGTAGCAGCAGCAGCAGTAGTAGTAGTAGTAGCAGCAGCAGTAGTAGTAGTAATAGTAGTAGTAGTAGTAGTAGTAGTAGTAGCAGCAGCAGCAGCAGTAGTAGTAATAGTAGTAGTAATAGTAGTAGTAGTAGTAGTAGTAGTAGTAGTAGTAGTAGTAGTAGTAGCAGTAGTAGTAGTAACTGGCATTTTAATACCACTTTAATGTTCGCAAAGTGCTTTCCATTTTATCTTTATAACAATCATATCAGAGAAATGCTATTATTTGCATGTAGATTATTTTTGTATATTTGTAGATATGAGAATAGCCATATTATTGATGGTTTCTGTCAGTGTGTGTGTGTGTGTGTGTTTAGCACTAATGTGGCAAAAGAAAGGGTTTTACTAGGCACTGAGTATATTAATCCCTCAATACCTTCACAATTAGATTTCATCCAGCTCTGATCTCTAATTGCCCTTGCTCCAATCCAGAGACTTAGCCTTGTAATAGATTGCTTTGGTGCCATTTTTACTTCTCTTTAAGCACTTCTTAGGCAGTAATTCTAGAGTCAAGGTCCCTTGACTGAGAAAGAGGATGAAGGGGAATGGGTGAGTAGCTTGATGAGCAATGGGACAGGCTGGGAAAATTTTCTATGGAAGTAAGGGAAATTAAAGAGAAATTCAAAGCCTAGCTTCCTGCAGTATAAGTACAATTGAGCTGAATAATATGGTTTTATGTTATACTGAGACAACACATTTGTGAAACTTCTTACGTTGACCTCCAACATTTTGAAATGTTTTCATTTCATGTAATAATAACACCTGAAAAGTCTGCTGTCTTCCCCCCTGCTTCCAAGTCATCTCTCAAAATTCCTTCCATCTTTCATAGCTCTGGGTAGACCCATATTTTTCTCTAAACTTTTATTCAATTACTTCTTCCTTTAATAGGCTCTTGCAGAGTCCTGCAGCTATGAGGTCCTGCATATTCCAGCTGAGCAGCTGGTCATCTGTAGATCGTTAGGAGGGTAGGAGACTCCTTCCTACGTGTCTGAACTTTAAAAAGATGACACATAAGGACTAGGGAGAGAAAGGTACCCATACCAAGGGCAATGAGATAGGCTAAGAGAAAAGTGAAGCAAGGGATTTTAAAAAGAGCCCAGATGAGAGTAAAATCAAGTATGTCTTGGGATGAAGTCACGAGGAACTTGTCACCATTGAAAAAGAGGACCTTAAGGCAGTTTCCTTCAAGGCAAAAATGTAGCAGGTGAAAAAAAGAATAAAGATTCAAGAGAGATATCCATTGTGAATGAAGATTCACAGAGATACCCCAGAGTGAGAGAGGGGAGTCTTCTCATTCACATATGATGCTGAAGACTTTTCTGCCTCCATTCACCCCACAAAGCTCTTCCTCTTCTGCCTCAAACCAAGCCAGTTTCTACATTATGGATTCTTTGAAAAGATACGTATAATTAAAGAAATGGAGCTAGTGGGCATAGAATCCTTGATAACAGATCCTTTAAAATCTATTTTCAGGACTTTGTAAAGCCATCCTTAAAGGGTTTCACAATACTATGATTCTTTCCTTCCATTTCTGGATTGCAGGTTCCATCATAGCCACCATATTGCCACACTTGTCCTAGGGAGAGAGAGCTCTCTCCTGGAAAGCTCTGGACTCATTGAACATGAGTTCAAAGTCAGCGTTTCATGACTATTGCATGCCCACCCTTGAGAAGACACTTAATTTCCCTCGGCCTCAACTTCCCTTTCTAGAAAATGCTATGGCTGGGCTAGATGTCCTTTTAATTATCTTCCATTTAGAATTACACAATTCAATGAACTTTTGCCTTCTATGGCCCCTTCTAGCTGTAAATCTGTGATGTGAAGATCCTCATAAGAGTAATGTGAAGATCCTCATAAGAGTAACGTCAAGAGTCCATTCTTTCCTAAATATGACCATGATATGTTGGCCAGTATCTTTCCTATTTGACTGAATATGCAAAAAATGAATCCTTCAAGGGAGTCAAACATCAGAGAACAATATTGGTAAAATGAATACATAAATAGCAGGACTGTTTGTGAAGCTCCAAGCTACAGCCATGGCAAAGTACGGCAGGGAAGGGTGGCCTAATTTCTTAGAAATAAGCTATGAAACTTCCCCTGTAATCAGAAATGCGTAGCTGGCACTGTGTCACTTAATCCTTGTTAATCTGTCAAACTGTCAGCAGCCTGTCAATGCTTTCAGCTCCAGCACAAATGAAAATGAGCACTTTGGGCAGACAAGGGGAGGGGGAGGAGCAAGGAGATGGGCAAGGGGTGGGAATCACTACTTTTTACAATTCCATGTAAGGCCCGCAACTCCCAAAGTCATGTCTTGAACTAACCAGCAGGTCATACCAAAGACTTGTTAACTCATGAGAAGAGAGATGTAGGAAAAGGGCACTGACAAAGTGAAAAGGGGATTGGGAGCTATTGTCGAGTGCAAAAGCAGTCCCTGGCACATCTTTTGGTGCTAGTCAGCTCTATAAAACCATTATGAGATCAGTAGCATGTCTGGGGCCTCCCCCAGAGGAGGGATGTTACTAGTTCCACACAACTTTCCAAGTGCAGGTATTTGTTGGCAGGGCTGTTTGGAACCAGTGAATTTCAAGGTCTTTCAACCTGCTGCTTAATCAGGACAAATTGTTGAGTGTAATCAGGACAGCAGTGGAGTACCCTCCTTGTGTCATTGGGGAAAAGAGAGAGCCACAGTTGAAGTGATGTTATGATGATGTGTAATGCCAAGCAAAGACAACTAGCAAGGATCTGATTACCAGCCTAGCAAACCCCATTTATTCAGCAAACCTCCACAGAACAGAGAAAGTGAAAATACAGCATAACTCATTCATTTAGCAAGTCAGTTCTCAATTCAATCCAGGTTCTACTCCACCCCTAGACAGTACATTCATTTAGTCAGTCAAAGTCTCTTCTCAAATGGAGATCAGTTTCCAATCATAAACAAAGTACATTCATTTGGTCAGTCACAGCACAAAAAGGCCAAAGGTTTCCCACCCCTGGACTCAAAGTAATTAGGATACCATTCATTAAGACTAAGTACTTTCTCAAAAAGGAGCAGGAGAGCACAAAAGGCCGTCCATCCTTAAGCTATAACAAGGTCAAGATAATATCTCAGCATTGAAAACCTAAGGAAAGGCCCTTCTTTCATCTTCACTCCAGGCAAGACCTCAGCAATCTCACTTCCTGGGGAGACAAGGCTCAACAAAGCCATTGTCAGTGTTCTCATGAAGTCACTCTCTGTCTGTAGAACAGTAACAGAACCCCTGAAAGTATCAGGAAGGCCCCCTTCCAGGATTTCTATGAACATACATCAAGAGAATCCTTCTTCAGGGCTTCTGCACCAACAACCGGGTTCCAGGACCTCTACAACAGCAGCACTGTCCTTCACCATCAGGTGAATCTGGAAAAACAACATAAAAAAAGACAGACAAAATATGGACATCACAGCCATGCCTCCTCAGTTCTCAGCAGCTCTAGGTGGCAGTTCTCAAAAGTCCTGGGAAGCTCCAATGGGCTCTCAGCAGTCTCTCTCAGCAACTCAGGCTCCACAGTACTAGATACTGCTCTTCCCAAAGTCCTTCTGGCCTTCTCTGGGCTTGAGCCTTTCTTTCAATTCATGGCTCCTCCCAGTTCAGCCCTCTCTCTTCATATCAACAAGTCCATCCCACAAGTGGGATTCACAAGCTCTGGGTCTTAACACTCAACCCAAAAGCCAAATCAATTCAGGGGCATCTCCAAATTCCATTACCATTACAGATGATCATTAAAAAAAGTGTTTAGAAAGCCTGAGTAGCACCCAGTAAGAGCCAGCAGGGCACAGTGAACAGAGCCAGTCTTGCATAAGGAAGTCTAAGAGCTAAGGCCCATCTCTGGTCTGTCCTGGCTGTGTGACCCTGGGCAATCTCTTAATCCTGCAGTGATTCAGGCAAAACTTTAAGGATAAATTTCAGAGAAAATTCAAATCAAATTGGCAAAGGAAGCACCAGACCTGGTCAGGGTAAAGAAAAGAACAAGTTGCCATAAGGCCATAGTGTGATGTGGAAGCTGATTGGATCCTCAGCTGTATGGAGAGGCATGCTACCCAAGACTGATGTGATGGTCAAAGGAGGTGTCAGCTCCTTCTGGTCGTATTGACTCCTGCCTGAGGCAGAGGCCATCTGGACATTGTCTTCGTTTCTGCAAGCCTGCTGTAGTCTGGGAAGGTCATTGGTAAGCTGCAGAGCAACCAGGATGGGTCAGCAGACATGGTGGCAGGATACGGAACCATCAGACACTGGGGCTGGTTGAAAGAATTGAAGAGATTGACCCTTTAGACAAGCAGACTGAGTCAGAAGATGACATGGAGCGTGATGGAGAGCACAATTGCCAGGGGACGGCCAAGCACGCCTCTTGGGTGATGCTTCCAGGGGAGCCTCTTCCAGCCAAGGATGGAGCATTTGGGAGTCCAGTGTGCAGAAATATCTGCCCCCTGCATTTATACAGTCCTTAGTATGGTGCACTCTCAGTAATTCACAGAAACAGTTTTAATATATGTTGAAAGAGATCTTCATCCATACAATCAGTTAGACTCCTGACTCTAAAGACACAAGATGGATCAATGTGAGGGATCTACTTTAAAGGGGGAAAAGTGCCTGGAGGCTGCCTGAAAAAGGGAAGAGGGGAGTGGATTTCCAAGCCCCATTTTACTGTTGATGTCAGTATTTAGCTAAGCTAGTCTAGGGGTGGCATGTGAACTGAGCCTTGGAAGAAGGGAGGGACTTTTAGAGATATAAGTGAGGAAGGAATGCCTTTGGCTATGCAGGACAGATTATACAAAGGTCCAGAGGTGGGAGATAGATTGAAGAGGTTAGAGAACAGTCACTCCAGGTTGGCTAAAGGGGACAGTGAGAGAGGGGAGAGGATGCAGTGCCTCTGTAGGATAGTGTTCACACTCATCTTTACTCTCCTCATTGGTAAAATGTGCATACTGGATCAAATGGCCTCTGAGGTCTCCTCTAGGTCCATGTTTTGGTGATTCTGGCCCTGAATGAGCACACAAGCTTTGGGAAGATGTTTGCTAGCACCAAGAATGTAAATAACCAAAAGTCCAGTTGGTGCCCTGCTCCAGCAACCAGCACATTGCCTAGTCTCCAGGGGGCACCTGATAAGTGCTCATTGATGAACTGACTGCCCCTCAAACAATGAGGAAAGCATCATCTCTATTTTAGGGGATATTTCTCTAGAGAGGCTGGGGCTATGGAGGACAGAACAGACTCTGACCCTGGATGGGGATGGAGGTAGGAGTGGTGAGGAGGTGGTATGGGTGCCTGGGAAGCCAAGGTCAGTGCCTGGAGAGTGATGGAGAAGTTTGCTATTGCTGGTTTTCCTTCTTACCACCTTATGGTGTGACGTTGACAGATATGCTCCTATGGATGGCTCTCCCTGAGCATGTCAGAGGCAGGAGCCAAATAAAGCTTGTTTCTGTGTTTGAGGGAAGGTAGATGCTTGTGTGTGTGACTGCGTCTGGTCTGTGTTCATGTGTGTCTGTCTGTCTGTGCATATGAAAGTGGTCTCTCCTAAGTGACATGTCAGGGTCTGCTTCTCCATGACCCTCACTCAGGAGCCCACATCAGCCCGGTTCTGTCTTGTCTGGGTGTCACCACACTCTCTCAAACATCTCTTTAGAGATGGAGAGTTCATGGCGGCCTTCGAGGCCTCCTTGCACCCACTCTCCATCTTGAGGATGGGTACAGCATTTTCTTGTCATATGGTAACCTCCCACACAGTGGGGAAGAGCCTGGGAACTGGAGGCCAAGACTGTCCCTAGAACTGTAGGACCCTGGGTTGCTCTCAGTACCTCTTGAGCTTTGGCTCCCTTATCTGTAAAAACGGGAATAAAACTGGAATCCCAGAATCCCCAGTTTCTGGTCAGGGTGCCAGGGGCTCATTCCTCTCAAATGTTTTTAAAAAGCTGCCTGGGCCTCTGGCAGTCTGGAATCCCTTGGGGGCGTCCCAGAGCAATCCCCAGAGGTTTTTCTTCCTTCCAAGATCTGTCTAAACTCAAGACCTTTGACTCATCCTGTCTGCCCTGGATCTTAGAGGTTTGTTAGGGAGGTATCATTTCAGTAGAACTCTCCTGACACCTAGTGGGGAAAGAAATGAAAAGATCCCATTTCTTATAGCCACAAGGATAATGTTTATTATTTTATATTTGTTCAAGATTCATTGAGAGATAGTATGGTCTGATGGTTAGAGTCTGCCTTGGTGTCAGGAAGACCCAACTGTGTGGCTCCTGGGCAGAGTCCCTTCACCTGTCAATATTGCAGAAATTTTCTAAGACTCTAATTAACAGAGAAAGTCTCTTCCTACACTCCAGCCTCCTGGACAGCTGCCTTTTCTCCTCCCCACTTCCTTACTTTCTGGAACCATGGACCATGCTTGTTCTTGTTTTGGGGAGGGTAACAGAGAGCTCTTTCCATAGGGCCCCACTCTCTGTCTCTGTAAACTTCCTGACCAAAGGGTCTCTTTCTGGCCACTAAATGACTCCCCAAGATGTAATATTAGCCTATTAGAATGTGATTTTCTGGAGAGCAGAACATCTTTGCTTTCTGTGTTTGTGTGCCTCATGTTTATTCATAGTCAAGTGTACACAGTTAACAGAATGTGTGTGTGCATGGAGACACATATACATGTCTTCTTTCATCTTCACTCCAGGCAAGCCCTCAGCAATCTCAGTTCCTAGGGAGAGAAGGATCAACAAAGCCATTGCCAGTGTCCTCATGAAGTCACTCTCTGCCTGTAGAACAGTAACAGAACCCCTAAAAGTATCAGCAAGGCTCCCTTTCAGGATTTCTGGAATACATATATATATATATTTATATATATTTACATATTTATTTATATATACATATTTATATTTATATATATTTATAGAGAAATATCTAATATATATATACATATATATTTATAGAGAAATATCTATCTCTATCTACAGCTGTATTTAGATAGCTAGACACAGACAGATTAGATAGATAGATAGATAGATAGATAGATAGATAGATGATAGACAGACATATAGATAAATTTAATCTGTATCAATGCAGGGAATTTCCCTACTGGCCATTCTCACAATGATGAAATCACAGGTCCAGATGTCCCCTTCCCCCAATACCTTCTTTAAATAATTCAACTCTGTATTTAAGAAGATGTCAGTGGGGACATTAAAGGAGCAGTGCATCTGTGATATATATGGGATTCTGTAGCCCTGACTTTCCTAAAGCAGTATGTGTCTCGGGAATGAAGTTAAGGGTAGAATCAGAGGTGACGCAGCATGAATCTGCAGTCATGCTGAGGGTCACAACAATCTGAGCAGCCTCAGTCTGACTCTAAGACTCTGGGACCAAGATGATGATCAGAATACCTACCTTCCCTTCCTGTCTCTGTCCCTTGAATGCTGTGACTATGGGCATACCCCATGACCCCTCAGTATCCTTTGTAAAATAAAGGCTATTGGGAGATGCTGTGAGGCTTGCCTCTAAGCTTCTGCCTCTTTCTCTCACTTCCTGGAAGTTAAACTTTCTGTCCAGGAGGACAGTCCAAGAGTGGCCCCAGGCTTTCAGGACCATGGCCATCTCCTGCTTGCCTTGTAGAGAGGACACTTGAGAGGGAAGTAGGAAGAGAAAGTTGGGATCAGGGAAGCCAGTCTTTAGCAAGGAACAGATCTATGTTTGAGCAGCAAACATGTGGGGGTCAAAGGAAAGGTGTTTTCTAGGCTCATCTTGCCTGTTCATAGTGATCTGGGAGGGGCTGAACTGCCACATCCTTCACAGAATCCTCCAGTCAGAGAGGCAGTGGTCATCTAGCCTGAACCCTGATAAAAAAGAAATTTTGAACACAGCATACTCCAGAAGGGTTTGGTCAGTCTCTGCTCCAAAACAGCTAATGGGGGAAGCTAGGTGGCACAGTGAATAAAGCACCAGCCTGGAGTCAGGAGACCTGAGTTGAAATCTGACCTCAGACCAGACACTTAATGCTTACTAGCTGTGTGACCATGGGCAAATTGCTTAACTCCAATTGCCTAAAAACAAAACAACCAGACAAAAAACCACTGCTAGTGAAGGGTACCTCATTTCCTCTCAAGGAAACCTGTTCTGATTTGGGGCAGCTGCCAGTGGCAGGAAGGGGTGTTGCTGTTTCTACTGGCATCAAGTCTACACTGACTTATTTGACCTGGTGAGTGAGTAACTAGGTGACTCAGCAGATGGAGTGCCATTAGAGGAAGAACTGAGTCTGACTGCGGCCGCAGACACTGATCAGCTGTTTGACCTTGGATAAGTCACTTAACTTTCATCTGCTTCAGCGTCTTCATCTGTAAAGTGGGAATGAAAGCATCAGCATCACAGAGTCATTATGAGGATTAGATGAGAGAACAGATACAAAGTGCTTCACAAACCTTAAAGTGAAATAGAAATTCAAGGTATTATTATTGTTGGTTAATCACCGGCACCCGGCACCCGGCACCCAGCACCCACCACCGCCATCATCACTGTCATTGTCATCATCATCATTCCAATTTATTTATTCACTTGCTACTGGTTCTGCCTTCTGGGGGCCAGACAGAACCAGTCTAATTATTTTTTGATATGCTAGCCCTTTCAATACTGAAGGCAGCAGCTGTGTCCCTCCTGACACAGTGAGGCTACTCATTGACTAACCCTTCATATGGCCTGGATTTCTCCTGTCTGCCCTTTCCTGGATGTTCTCAACTTCTCTCTGTCCTTCCCCAGCTGTGGTGATAAGGGTTGAAGCCAGCAGTCCAGCTGTAGTCTGACAAGGGCAAGGTGCTCCCGAAGCCTCTCACTACTTTCTCTGTGGAAGGCATGTTATATTTTCTTAACACCATTCAAAAATACTCTAGGTTTTGGGGGTTCCCATCTCACACTGCTTATTGGGCTTACTGTTCAGTAAGATCACCAGGTTTTTGAACACAAAACAAAACAAATCAAAACCAAAAGCCTTCTGTGTTTCCTGTGAAGTTGATTTGGGGAAGTCAGTTATAAGATTTTGCGTTTATCTGTATTCAATTTTGACTTATGACAATCAGTGCTTCAGACTGTCAAGGCTTTGTCAGTCAATCAGCAGGCACTGGGTAAGCCTCTACTATGAGTCAGGCTCTGTGCTAAGCATTGGGGATACACAGAAAGGAAAAAAAATTGTCCCTGCCCTCAGGGAGCTCATATCCTAACAGGGTAGCCAGCAGGTCAACAAGTACGTTCATAGAAGCCATAAAGAGCAGATCTGAATGGGAAAGGCACTAGAAGCTGTGCTGGGGTGGCTGGGGTGGGAGGTGAATCAGGAAAGGCCTCCTTTAGGTGGGTCTTGAGCTGAATCTTTAAGGAAACCAGGAGGCAGAGGTGAGGAAGGTTAACAGGATGGCCCATGCAAAGTGGGAGAAGGAGTATTATGGAATTAAGTAACAGAAATCAGGACAGTGTGGCTGAATCATACATACATACATACATACATACACATACATATATGATAATTAGACTGAAAAGGTAGGAGGAAGACATGTTATACAGAGCTTTGTACACCAGAGAAAGGATTTTTCCATTTCTCACTGCAGCCCATTGAGCAGGGGTGTGCTTAGCAGTTGAGCTGAAGATGTCTTGGAGGAGGGAGACCTCAAACAGTGAGGTCATTTGGAAGGTTAGCTCAATAGTCCAGGCCAGAGGGGATGAAGGTTTGAGGGTCTGAGTCAGGGTGGAGGTCACATGGGCCAGTGTGTGGAAAGAAGGTGGTTTATCAGGGAGACATTGTGAAAGCAGAAACATTAAGATTTAGCATTGGGGTGGACATGTTGGGTGAGGGGTTGGACGCTTGCCAATGACACTGAGGTGGAAGCTGAGGGTGTATTGTAAACTAGCTAAGCTTAGTGGCCTCTCTGGATCTAATGCACATGTCAAGTTTGCCCTTTATCCAAATCATTGCTATGAATGTTCAAAGAGACTGGAGTCAAACCGAGGTGCTTATGGCACTGCACTCAAAGAAGGAGGTGGCCAGATGGGGCCTCAATTCATTTCCAGCTGTAATGTTCTATGTTCTTGAAACCAATGATAGGATTTTAGGATTAGAGCAGAAATAGGCCTTAGAACCATCTTGTTGGCCACAGTTTGCTAGGAGGGGTTTCACCTGACTCTGCTGGGCCAAGGAGCAGCACAGAACAGACAATTTGATCTTGCTATAAGGAGAAACCCCCTGCTAATGTGAGCTGCCCCATATTGGTGTGGATTGCCTGGGAGGGGTGGTTTGGAAGGGCCCATCCATTGAAGGACTCCACATAAAGCCTGGGCAGTCACCAGGCAGCCATATAGTAGGGAGTGGAACGTTTCCTCGTATCTTTCTAGGCTATGAGCCTTCTCTTTACTTAGGAATGATGAGAGAGACCTAAACCTGAAAGGCACTTGAGAGGTCATCCAGTCCATTTTTACAAAAGAGGAATCTGAGGTCCAGAGAACTTCATTGAGGGGCCCAAGTTCATGCTAGTAGCTGCAGAGATGGGAGCTGAACCCAGAACTTCTGACTCTGCTTCTGGGACTGTTTTTGCTGCCCAGTGCTGAATGAGAAAAAGACTTAAGGTTAGATTTGGGAAATACGGGCTTAAAAATCTTGTGTATTAGAAATCATATCACTCTTCCTGAAACCCAAGACAATTCACATGACTGCTACCTGGAGCTTCAGTGTTTCTAGGTCATGGCCACGAGGGGGCAAGCTTGGCTAATAAATGGCACTGACCTGCTCCTCAAAGACTCCCTCTCATTGCTGCCCTGTGTTCCTGCATAGTTGGGAAGGTCAGAAAATGACATTGCTCATATGGAGTTCCCTCCCTATGGAGGTTCAAATAGAAATTCCATTAGTCAGAAAGAGGAGGTGTCTGGGAGAAGAGGACCTTTGGAAAGCTAATGGTGGATACTTCCCTGGGGAGGATTCAGACCTGGATTTGAATCAAATCCCATCCTGGATACTGGCTGTGTGACCCTGGACAAGCCCCTTGATATCTTGGACTCTTATTTTCCTCATCTTTAAAATGGATAAAATGCTTCCCATGCCTACTTGTTTAGGATTTTGTGAGGAGTTAGAAAGTAATAATTATCTGCCAACTATGATTCTTGACTTTCCCAGAAATGAGTTGCCCAGCCCTTCTGTCATCAAAAACCAGATCCTTTGGCATGGCCATAAGTGGTTCCTCTCCACAATGTCAATCACGGCTGCTTACATGGGGATTCCAGCTTCCCTCTGAGACACTCCATGTTGGAGGTTGGGGGTCAGGCGGCACCAGGGACGCCTCAAGGCATACTGTCTGCTGAGAGGCAGGTGATTGACTACCAGGTACAGGCAACAGCAGTGACTGAGACCTTGGTCCTGTCTTCATGAAGCTGGGGCGGCAGAGGGATGAAAGAGGTCACATACGACATTCACAACATGAGCTATTATCCAGTGACTCCATTGTACCCGCAATTGAGTTATAGAGCTGTGCCATTTGATTTTCTCTGCTGTCACAGACCCATTCACATTTTTTTACCCCCAACTGCTTGCTCCAGGGCTGCATCTTGGGGCAGTATCCAAATTACCCATCAGAGTGAAACCACCGGCTGAAAGTAGAATGATGCACAACATTCCTCTATGTTCCTTCTTCCAGAAGTCCTTCCCCACTCCCCATGGTAACATTATCTCTAAACACTTTTTCCATTCAATCTCCAAACTCCTCCCACTCCCTCCCCAAGTTAAACACAAATTTGCAGAATTGTTGCTAGAAAAGACATTTCTCAATTGGCCATCATTCCATTATGAGGAGCAGGATGCTCTAGACTAGACCATGGGGTCTCCACCTTGTTGTCACAAACCTTTTAGCAGTTGAACTGGGGAAGCCTACTAACCTTGGCTGGCTCAGAATCATGCTTTTCAATAACTAAAGAAAATACTCAATTTCAGTTCAAGATGAGTGAAAATAAAATGTAAATCCTGTCCAACCCAAGTTCAAGAACTTCTACAATTTATTCACAAACCCCAAGACCTCTGTCTCTGGACCCTAAGTAAAGAATAGCAACTTTACACCCCTGGTCCAGGGAGACAGCTGACGCAAATCCTTCTGATTCTGTTCCTTTATTGCTGTGTAAAATTGGACACATGCCTCCCGATCTCTGAGCTTGGGTTTTCTCATCTGAGAGCAGCAAAAATGACAACATGCCTGGTAGGGTTATGAGGGTGGAATGAGGCCCTATAAGTAATGCTTTCAAAAAATCATGCCAGAGAAAGGGCCACAGGCAGCAGTTGGCTCCCAGGTGCCTATGTCTTATTTCTCTAATTGAAAAAAATCAGTCAACAAGCATTATAAACACATGCTCTATGCTAAGTGTTGCGGATAGCAACAAACAGATAGCACTTTCAGAGTGGCCCTGGATTCTGCCATAAGTTCATTAGAGATGCCATTAAGAAAATCAAAACATTTTCCCATAACTTAAGAACTTGTGGGCTAAGAGGTAATGGTGATGTTTGGAATTCAAATTCCTTCTATTTCACTCACCCCCTAAAACTGAGATTTATTTCCAAATCCTCTTATATGCTAATGGATTTATGATGTCCTTGATTTGAAAATTTACATGAAAACCTATCCTTACCTGCCCATTCTATGTGACTGTTATCTATGTGGCCTTATAATTACATCCAAGTGGTCTCTTTAACATAATGGAGACTGAAATGTGTTTAGCTTGTTAGAGTTGAGGATGAGACAGTTTAACGAACTTCCACCAGGTCAGATGCCCAGTTATTTCTCATTGGAGTCATGGCTAGAAGGTGGGCTGCTGAACCCCCTGTCCTATGTACTGTGGAACCTTCCCAGCATCCTCTTCAGCATCTTCTGCATATTATGTGGATGACAAAGGTGCATGCACATTATTCACTGATTGTCCCTTCAACTTCCTATGTGACTGATTCATCTTTTTTGTTTTTCATTCTGGATTTAGATTTCTAAATTAACATTTCCCATTCAACTTTACCTCTGTAATGCAATTTGTTTGAATTGTTATATTTTCAGTTCCAAGTTCTCTGACTCCCTTTCCCCTTTCCCCTATCCATTGAGAAGATAAGAAACCTGATACACATTATACATATGAAGTCATATATATACTTGCTTATTATATATAATATACAATATATATTTCCTTAAATATATAATCTGCTATATATAATAATTTATATTATATGTTATAGAATATATATTTCTATATAACCCACATTGCAAAAAAAGCAAGAAAAATTTTAAAAGCGGAAAAAATCTGCTTTAATCTGCATTCAGAGTTCCTTAATTCTCTCTGAACTCGAATAGTATTTTTCATCATGAGTCCTTCCGAATTCTCATGGATCATTTTATTGATCAGAGCAGCTAAGGCTTTTGCAGATGAGTATTGTTACAATATTTCTGTTAGTACTCATGACGTTCTTCCAGTTTACCTCAGTTGGCCCCAGTTCATACATCTTTCCTAGATTTTTTGAAACCATTCACAAGACTTTCATTTTTTTTAGAAATAATATGTATAATTTATTTACATACTTAAAAAGACAGTAGAAAATGGATATTCAGTTTACATTTAAAATACTCATTTGTGTTCTCTTGCTCAGAGTTGAAATTCTAACTTAGATCATTCCTCTCCCCTCGGTACTTAGGATCTTAACTCCAACAGGTGTCAAAGGTAACATGGGTAACATTTCCCAATGAGTTATTGTTTTGCTTTCTGGGTCATGGAGATTTATACTTTCTGTGCTAAAGGATTCATGTGTACCAAGTCTAGAACTTCAGGATATGAAATTTTCTTTTTTCCTTTATAGTAAAGAGTTTGGATCCCTCTTATATCATCATTACAGAGCCTGAAGAGTCTTGGGTCCTGATATTTATAGTTGGGGAACGTGATGGAGTCTGAATCCTGAGAGTGTGCCAGGCCCAGGGCATGGCCTATCTCATGAACAGCCATCAGGAAGAGGTTGGTTCCCTCCTCAGAATATGACCATTCTTTGTCACTATCAAAGTGGGCAGCTCCATGATAGTCCGAACCTGGGGCAAAAACGTGAGCTAAAATGTCTCCTTTTCCATCAAAGGGGTAGGCATCTCCATGATCTCCAGCCAGGAAAGCAAACTCAATGTCAGCATCTAGGATATACACTCTTCAGAACCTCAAGGGCGTCACACTGCTCCAGACTTTTGCTGCCTTCCCCCAAATCTTTTCAACTGTTCTGATTCATGCCCCTTGGATGGCTAATGATAATGTAGGTTACAGGGTTATTTGTAATTTTGGGCTTCCCAGGAGAAAAATCAGTAGTCAGCAATATCTTAGACCCCACATCGAGGCCGCCTTCTGATGGCTTTTGTGGGCTCATCCAACCCTCCACTTTCTTCTAGCCTGAAGAAATGCTGTAAGCAGAGCAATTGATCCTTCAGAGTATAGTGCTGGGATTCTTCTCTGGTGAAGAAGAATTGATGGAAACAATCTGTAAAGAAGTCCAAATCATCAAGGACAGTTTTGGGGATAACTGGAAAGGACAAACAGCAGGGTAGGAAAAAGGCAAAGATGAGTAGACAGCATGATTAAAGTTTCAGCTGTACAGTTGCATCATTCTTTCCTATAGTACAACATTGATCCATCACAATCACGTATCGAGATTTGCTCAGCCATTCCTCAGTTAATGGGCATCCCCTCAACTTCCAGTTCTTTGCTATCACAAAAAGAGCTGCTCTAATTATTTTTGTACATATGTGTCTTTTTACTTTTTCTTTGAGCTCTTTAGGATATAAACCTACTAGTACTAGCTGGGTATGCAAAGAGTAGGCACAATTTTCAAACTCTTTGTCTGTAGTTCCAATCTAGAATGCTTGGACCTGACTGCAATTTTATCAACAATGCATCAGGACCCCTGATTTTTCACATCCTCCCAGTATTTGTCATGTTCCTTTTCTCTCATGTTAGATAATCTGATAGGTGTGAGGTGGTACCTCAGAGTTGTTTTAATTTGCATTCATTTAATGAATTATAATTTAGGGCATATGTTATGTGACTATTGATAATGCTGATGTCTTTTTCTGAAACCAGTCAACTCTTACCCTTGGACCACTTATCAGTTGGGGTTGACTTGTTGACTTTTTTGGTAGACATTGAGATGGCAAATCCCCTATAAAAAGATACATTTGCAATAAAAATACAAGAGTGAAACCATATGTGGTGCTCTGATGCCTGGTTCTGATATGACAAAGAAAAAATCAGGAAAAGCTGATAATGCCCAGCTGAATTTGAGAAAACATGCTTAACCTGAAATCTAGTTAACTGACAGTGAAAAGTCTTGTGTACTTATGGACCCCAAAACAGAATTCTCCCCACTGCCCCCCACCCTCTATGAGGGACATGGAAGTAATTCAGGGCACCTTAAGGATTTGCTAGAAAGTATGAACTCTGGCAGGGTCTGCCAACTACCCAAGGCTTTGAGGGCTGCCCTAGCATTAGACTTCTTTTGGCAGCCAAGGAATAGTCTAGAAGAGATAGAAGAAAACAGCAACATAGTAGATACTACAGGAGGAAGAACCCTTTGTCCATGACAAGAAAGGGGACAAAACCACAAAAAAGGTTGAGTGTTAGGAAATAACAGAACTAAAAACACTTGTAAATTCTATCTCAATAGTGTGATTTATTCATTTATTTAGGAAAAAAGTCAGAAGATACTGGGTGGGCGTGTACAGAATGTCAGAAAAGTGAAATTAATCATATATCAGAAAATGATGGGCTACCATTGTGAGAGTTAGGTCAATATCACAGTTTGTATTGAATGGTTATTGCTCAGGTCAGTATCCAGAGAGAAATCAAGAAGTACTGATTCTTATCATTTAACACTGTGTTCTTCACAGTAATATCAAAGACATAAGACACCCAGGAATTCCTTTAAACAGGACAGATTGAGATTACCACTCCTTCACACAGTGGGCCTACAGTTCCGTGACAAAAGCCGTATGGATTTCCCAACTGCTATCAGAGAGAGATACAGAGACAGAGAGAGACAGCACAGAGAGAAAAAGAAAAGCACAGAGACAGAGAGAAACAGAAGGCAGGAATAATGCACACACAAACACAAGAAAGTTCATGGGATAATACAGCTCGCTTCTTTAACCAGAAAGAATCTCAAAGATGAAAGATTGGAGGGGGGGGGTGAGACAAATGAAAACTGGAGACTCTCCCCTCCAAAAATGAGGGGGAAGAGAATGAGTTGGGAAGGTTGGGTTTATGGTCCAGTGGCCTTTAAACATCGCTTCATTTCTCTGGAGCCCCATTTCTTCATTCATTACATGAGATGTATTGAGCTTGATAACCTTAAAGGTCCCTACCAGCTCTGGGTATGTGTCCTGATGAAACGCCCAAACCTGCATGTATTTAAGACCTACTCACTGCTTCTCATATGGTTTGGTGATGTAGGGTGTTTTCCTGTTATTGTCTCTATGTTTTCTTTTCAGATCCACTTGAGGAAGCACTGCACTCTCCATATTCCAAATTCTGTGACAGCCCAGGGAGCCAGGAACAGGTAGAGTCCCAACTTGAGGGCAGGGACTATCGTGGTTCCTTTGTGTTTGAATGGTACTTCACCAAAGTCTTTGGCCAGTAGTATAGGGAATGTCCTTCCCACAGTCCAGAAAGAAGAATTCCCTGTAAATACTGAGTATAGAGAAGCTCTCAATTGTAGCTGATGTAATGCTTTTGAATTGCACCATGGAATACTATAGAACCACATCGGTGACAAAAATTACCACTCAAAATCTCTTGCCCTAACAATTCTCATATCCAAAGTTAAGTGGATGAAGTGTGCCATTTTTCCAGAGTAGAGCATACAATTAGGCAGACAGCTCATTGAATTAGTTAATAATTCTGCTGGCTCTTGAATTGCATTGGAGGAAAAGAGTTGATTGAATTGCATTTGGAAACTTCTTCCTATTGTTTTCATGGATCCCAAGCTGCTCTGTCACACAAAAGCTCCTTTTTGATACCTATATTCTCCTGGTGGCATTATTTAGATGTAAGTCATGAAATATTATTACTTTAAAGGAATCAAAACTGTAGGTGAGTCCAGAGTCAATGGAAATGTCCATGAAGGGTTTGAGTTGGTAGAAGGATTTTGCCACTGATGATTCCCATCAAAGAAGTAGAATAGATGGCATCATCAATCATCTCTAGGACCGTAAACCATATGTCCTAGTCATGCCCCGAGAGTCATGGATGAAATAAGGAAAGCTCATTGCACTAGTAGCTATCAGCTATCTACCAGCATTAAAAGAATGACTCAAAGCCCCTTGGCCTGTTGCGTAGATTTGAGGGAGGATGTTTTGAATTGAAAACAGGAAAAATTTTCAGAGGATGCCAAGTATGAGTGGTTGGTTCTGCAGAAGTGGGCAATGAATCCAAGCAGGTGAGGACATTAGATGCTCAGAATGTTGATAGAAGCCCATATTGGCCAGAATGCTCTACCACATTGGTCAGATTTCTTGGAGAATCATCAGTTATTGTACTCATTTCCAACTGTGATATGTTGACAATATCTAATTGACATAAGGTACAATCTGCACCCATGTCAACAATGCCTCTTTCAGAAGCATTGGGAAAATGCACAGAAAATATGATTTCTGCTTTTCAGGTGGGTTTCCATAGTGTCAGAAAAGTAAATAACTAGTCAGTTGTCATATTGTCTTATTGACTATTCGTGTTCCCAGGGCATCCCTTAGAGTAGAAATGTGCCTTTTGTTTTAAATCAGAGCTGTTCAAGCACTCTACCTGTACAGAGGCTCATGCTTAGGATGTTTCTTGGGAAGCAGAAGGGCAGATCCATTAGAATGAAAAAGTTATGGCATTTGCTAACACACTTGGTCTTTCTGACATACACTGACATGTGTGATAAAAGTACAGAGATCGTAGGAACTGGAGTGAAGATATCTGGGCTAAGGGATTTCATTTTTTTAAAACATGGTTTTCTACTCCAAATTTAACATGATCCACAAACAAGTATTTCTGAAGCACCTCTGGTACAAGGGAGTAGTCTCAGTTGATTGGCAACCCTAGACACCAGACAGCAATGGATTGAGAAGAGAGTGAGAGAAAAGGTAATGAAGGAAATCAGGACCTTCTCTAGGGGCTTGTCTTTGAGAGAGAAGATAGATATGGAATGAGAGTTTTCAGGGAGGGTAGAATCTTGTGAAATATTATTGTTCATTTATTTTTAAAGACTGCGACAGCTCTGGGTGTTTGTGAGAGGAAGGAAAGGGATCATTTGGTAGAAAGAGATGGAGGCTGAGATAGTCACAAAAATACTCAGTGTCTCTGCACCAGTATTAGCAATGAATTAGGAAAGAGGCAATGCCATGTGTCATTAGTAATAGAAGCAGTTCTGAAGAGGCAGAATCTTGTGGTGTTTCTTGCTAAAGTGACAAACTATGAAGAAGAGTAAAGGGAGGGAGGGAGACAGAGACAGAGAAACCTAAATCTACTCAAGTCATGCATGTGATAAGAGGCAGTGTCAGAATTCATCCCCTATTCTTGCATAGTAAGATCCAGTGTTCTATCCACTTGATTTCTCACTAAAATAACACAAGCATCACAAATACAAGTTCAACAAAGACAGAAGCTCTTTGTCATTCTTTTTTTTTT